>PISX010001282.1:50372-203998 GCA_004024625.1 Mellivora capensis | reverse complement strand
TACCCTATGACCCAGCAATTGCACTACTGGGTATTTACCCTAAAGATACAAACGTAGTGATCTGAAGGGGCACGTGCACCCGAATGTTTATAGCAGCAATGTCTACAATAGCCAAACTATGGAAAGAACCTAGATGTCCATCAACAGATGAATGGATAAAGAAGATGTGGTATATATACACAATGGAATACTATGCAGCTATCAAAAGAAATGAAATCTTGCCATTTGTGACGATGTGGATGGAACTAGAGGGTATCATGCTTACTGAAATAAGTCAATCAGAGAAAGACTACTATCATATGATCTCCCTGATATGAGGAAGTGGAGATGCAACATGGGGGGTTTTGGGGGTAGGAAAAGAAGAAAAGAAACAAGATGGGATCAGGAGGGAAACAAACCATAAGTGACTCTTAATCTCACAAAACAAACTGAGGGTTGCTGTGGGGAGGGGGATAGGGAGAAGGGGGTCGGGTAATGGACATTGGGGAGAGTATGTGCTATGGTGAGTGCTGGGAAGTGTGTAAACCTGACGATTCACAGACATGTACCCCTGGGGATAAAAATATGTTTATAAAAAATAAAAAAATATTAAAAAAAATATTAAAAAAAATATTAAAAAAAATATTAAAAAAAATAAAAAAAAATATAAAAAACCAAAACCAAAACAAAACAAAACAAAAATTAAAGTCATTTCCTCCCTGCAAAGCCTGCTCCTCTCTCTGTTGTACATTAGTGAAAGGAACTATCACTTGTCCAGATTGCCATAGAAATGCCCGTCAATCATCCCTGACTCCACATCTTATTTCAGCCTATACTTCCGGTCAACTGTTAAACGTGTCAATTATTCCAATTTTCATTGGTTCTGAATTACCTTTAACCAAAGCTCAATCTTCCAGGCATACGGAAGTGCTGGATCCTGCCTACCTCTCCTAGCTGATCTTTCCTAACCATACTGAACTCCTTTTTTTTTTTTTTTAAGATTTTATTTTATTTTATTTTATTTGACACAGACAGAGAGATCACAAGTATGCAGAGAGGCAGGCAGAGAGAGAGAGATGGGGAAGCAGGCTCCCCACTGAGCAGAGAGCCAGATGTGGGGCTTGATCCCAGGACCCTGAGATCATGACCTGAGCTGAAGGCAGAGGCTTTAACCCACTGAGCCTCGCAGGTATCCCCCATACTGAACTCCTGATGCTTCCTCAAATATACTTTGTTCTGTTTCCTTTGTGCTTTTGTTCTTGCTGGTATCACTGCATACAATGACTACTCTCCTATATGCTCAACTCTTACTTATTCTTCTATTTATCCTTCAAAATCAAAATCAGGTGTTACTTTTCCTCCTTCAGTCTCACCACTGAATACATTAGGTATCCTTGTCTGTCCTTCTATATTGTGCTGTACATCTGAAGGCAGATACTTAGGGACTGAGCCACCCAGATGCCCCAACAGTGCCATTTCTTAAATGAGTGTATGAGTGAATGAACAGATGGCTACTGAGAAAGTATTACAGAGTGACTGTTGAAATTGCACATCAATGGTTCAAGATGTTATGGACGCTTCCTTATATTATTCAGGTTAAAAAAAAGATCATGTAGTCCAGACGTTTATATAAATGCAGTGAAGCAGAATTGCATTCCCAAAATCATACAGTCATGGAATCTTTCAGATTTCCTGAATTCTATTTGTTTATTCAAATGCATATTCCTTTTTCTTTAATTGTGAAGGTGGAACAACAAGCTTTTTTTTTTTCCCTCTTCATTTTGTAAAGGAGACCTATCATTTATGTAGTCTCTTTGATCTTGAAGGTGATATGAAATTGAAAGCAGGCAGAATGCCCCAAACTCCATATGTGTGTGCCATATAAACCTTAGTTGATGTGATTGTGGAATGTGAGTTGAAGATTTGTATACTGCATTAATATTGAGGCATATAAACATCTGTTATTGATGTAAATTAATTAAATTAAATTAATTTTCATTTTGGCTTTGGAAGTAGACAAATTTCCCTATATTTTTATGAACAAGAAAAGGAGGGAAAAATTAGTATAAATGGCTAGAATTTAGTTCCATAAAAGATAATGGGAATTTGTTGACCATCTCTTCATGTGATCAACTCAGACAATCAGCATCTATTGAACTAATGATCTATATTGATAAAATTAACCCAGAAAATTACTAAATCCCTGTTTCAATGTGTTCTGCATAAAAATGGCAATAGAAAGCTCAATCAAAACAAATTTTCACATAATTAACAAAATAGGACTTCATCAATTATTTACGGGATTTTGGCAGATTAAGTGTCTTAGTCCTTTTGGGCTGCTATAATAAAATGCCATAGACTGAGTGGCTTATAAATAACAGAAATTTGTTTCTTACAGTTTTAGTGGCTGAAAGTCCAAATCATGGTGCCAGCACGGTAGGGTTAAGGTCCTCCTCTGGGTACACATTTCTTACCATATCCTTACATGGTGAGGAGAGCTCTGTGCAATCCCTTTTATAAGGGCACTAATTTCATTCAGGAAAGCTCCATCCTCATGACCTAGTCACTTTCCCAAGGCCCCACCTATTAATATTATCACCTTCAGGGAGTTATGATCTCAATGTATGAATTTTGAGGGAACACAAACATTCAGACTATGGCAGTAAGCAACAGGTTCTGAAATTAAGAAACCTTATAAATTGATCCACTATCCATCTCTTATTAGACAACACAGGACTATACTAAATACGTGATCTATGTGCTCTTATTTTGATAATAACAGTTTTGTGGTGTGAGGTGGTATCTCACTGTGGCTTGGATTTGCATTTCCTTGATGTCGAGTGATGTGGAACACTTTTTCATGTGTCTGTTGGCCATTTGGATGTCTTCTTTGCAGAAATGTCTGTTCCTGTCTTCTACCCATTTCTTGATTGGATTATTTGTTCTCTGGGTGTTGAGTTTGATAGTTCTTTATAGCTTTTGGATACTAGCCCTTCATCTGATATGTCATTTGCAAATATCTTCTCCCATTCTGTCTGTCGTCTTTTGGTTTTGTTGACTGTTTCCTTTGCTGTGTGAAAGCTTTTTATCTTGATGAAGTCCCAATAGTTTATTTTTGCCCTTGCTTCCCTTGCCTTTGGCAATGTTTCTAGGAAGGAGTTGCTGTGGCTGAGGTTAAAGAGGTTGCTGCCTGTGTTCTCCTCAAGGATGTTGATGGATTCCTGTCTCACATTTAGGTAGTGCTAGAGTAGTTTTAAGAAAAACATGCCATACTCTCCTTCTCTTACCCAGTCTTATGAGTGCTTCTATACCACTATATCACCTAAATAATCACCTAAAGAAAAAAAATGGTATGTCACAAATATTTCATATTCCAATGATAATATTTTTAAAATATCAATATCATATCTCAACATGCTGGATTATTAACTTTATCCTTGTTTAGGACAGACAACTAATGCATACATTCAGGGACTCAGAGGATCCTTACCACCTGGCCTACTAATCACCAAAGCCATTATACAGGTGGGAGAACTGAAGCCCCTCAAGAACTTTTGTGTGAAACCATGGTGGCAATGGCTGATGAGGGAATTATTTTTAGGTGAGAAATGTTGTTTAAAAAACCACAGTAAAATTTATCATCTGCATGTTCTGTTTACACCCAAACAGAACCATTAGCTGTTCCCAGTCTCTCAACTTGGAACAGGAAAACGTGGAAGGCCATGAGCCCACTCCCAGATAGAAGAGAATAAAGAGGGCAAGATTCTAGTTCCACCTGCGATCTGTATCTGAGCTGAGTGTGCAAACTGTTTCTGTAAAGGGCCAGATAATAAATATTCTTGGCTTTAAGGTCTAAGAAATGTTACATAGATACTTATAAGATAAAAGAGAAAACAAATTTCTCCAATATTTTTCTTGATGAAATTTGAAGTATAGTAATTGAGTACAATTGTTTGGAATATAGATCTACTAATGAGAAAAACAGAATTCTTCTGGGGGAGGTTAACATTTTCCTTAATATAAAAGTTCAAAGGTAAAAAAACAAAAACAAAAAACATTCCTTGTTTGTGGGACATACAATACAGTCAGGGAGCTAGATTTGGCCCATAGGCCATAGTGTATCCATCCCTGATTTTGAGTATGGCACTCTATAGCACAAATGTTCTCCCATGTAGCCACTGGAAAGTCTGTGGTAGGTTTCTTAGAAAATAATGTGTAAGATATAATATTCCATAGGTAAATAAGCCTTCACTAATTTAAAGCTTGTAGTAAACGGAAGTTGTGGTATTACCAATCCAGTATAACCAAATTGAAAATAGTGCTGATGGGAAGAGCAGGAAGAAGCTGAATCATGACAAGAATGTATCCATAATCAAGAGGTCGTGGGAGACCTCCTTTTGAGGGATATTTATAAGGCAAAGATGTCTAAAATTGTTCTTAGGCTATGCAATTTTGTCGTTGGTTACTTTCCTCCATGGAGGGCCCTGGAGGTCATTATTCACACTTTCACAACCATTTTGTTAGTTGTCAAACCTTGAGCTTTTAATGCTGATTCTCCTGGCTGTCTCAAGGCCTGATCGGTCTGTTCTAATTCTTTAGAGATGACCAGTTTTCTGACAAAGAAAGAATGAGATACAAGATCAAGATTTTTAAGGCTCTTGGGGGGAATGAGGCCAGGAATACAGTGAGGTATTTCAGGAATAAGGGACACAGGGACTGTCCACTTACCAGATATGTATTTTCTGAATGTATGTTCTTGAACTCATGGATCATGCCATCAATGTACTGTTACTGATAGGGTGCAGTAAGTCTCAAAATCTCAGTGGGGAACTAAGATTGTAGGTCCCAGAAAAGCTGCTAAATAGAATAAATAAATAGAATCCCACTCATGTGGGATGAGTGTAGAGATAAACTTTGCTTCTAGCAAAAACTACATCCATCTTTGGAGCTGGTCAACACAATGCAGCTGCCATCATCCTATTGAACACTATTAAGTTTGATGATATGTTTGTGACCACTGAGTGATGACAAAATCTTGTGTTCACTTAGGATAGTGATTGCTGGCTTTAGAAGGTGAGGAGAACCCATGACTGACTCTGTGCATCCCTTTCTCTGACTCTCTAGTCACAAGCCTAACAGGCCCTCACAGGACCAAGTGAAACTGGGAAAGCCTTATCAAGAATGATGAGTATGAGCTTTTACCCGACTTGTTGGCTATCAGGTCAGCCTGGTTCAATTTCATGGAGACAATCAGCAGACACTAAACTCTTAGATCAAAGAGAAAATCTTGATTATTTCATAGCACAGAAAGCAGCATGAGCTTCTTGCTTGCCCATGCAGATGCCACACATACAGTAGGTTTGCATCATAGATGAGCAACTCCTTGCTATGAAACCTCATTTTTTTTATAATGAACTACAGGCAAACTACCCAGTCTTTATCCCAGAGTAGAACATTGTCCTTATTAGATTGGACAATAAGCAAATCTGCCATCTGCTCCATAGAAGAAACTATTTCTATCTTCCGAGGCTGTTTGCTCTACATCATTGGAAAGATCATCTGGAGTGATTGACCTCAGTGTCTTTATTTGCAAGTCATGCATAAATGTGAGAGACACATGGAAAACTGTCTCTTAAATTCATCAATGTTTCATTCATTCCCTTTTAAGCTTCCAGATGATAAATAAATTGTATATGACTATTTTTTCCTTTCTCCCTACTTCCCATCACACTAACATTAACTGATCAGCCATAAAGTAAGCAACTATTTATTGAACATCATTATAAAATTTGTCTTTGTTCCTACATAGCTTAAAGTCTTTATGAGAAATGTTGAGTGAGTCATGACTTCTAACCACTCCAAATAAAGACACATGAGCCACTTTAATTTCTTGGATTCAATTTTTGCTTCCATCTATTGACCAGAACTTAGTAACATAGACTCACATAATGGGGGAGCAGAGAAATGAATACTTTACCTAGAGTAATATATCAGGATTCTGATACTAAGGAAGAATGGATATTGGGTGCATTAACTACTCAGGCACAAGAAAAGAACCTTGAAAACACTATCAGAAATAATACAATTTTGAGAAATTATTCTATTGGTACAAAACTGTTTTTCCCCCAAATATGAATTGGGCATCCTAGTTAAATATTAGGTAATTATCTAACAACCACAAGAAGTTAAGAAATTTGGTTATACCACACTTACTTATTCCATTAGATAGAAAAGTAAATTGAATCAGTTTAACATTTTCATGTGCCATTATGTGACAATCATCATGTAATATTAATCTGAGAGCATAAAAGATTGCTTTAAAATTAATGCAAGATCACCAGACTTTCAAATGCTAGGAAAGTGCCAGAAAATTATATACTACAGATTCACTCATATTGAAGACTACTTCAAGAAATTCTTCTACAACTTAGAATTCAGAAATAAAGAACGAGGAGGTAAAAACAACTAACAAAAAGATAAACAATCTAGTAAACAGCAGAACTCTCAGAAACATAAATTAGCAATTTCAGAAGAAGATACCATGGAAAAGGAGGAACAATAATCAAAGGTATAGTGGTCAAGAACATTCCTGAGTTGAAGGAAGATTAATGTAAAAATGTTTAATGGAAGTAGAAACATAACTATGGTGGAAAATATTTGAAGTTTCTCCAAAGTAAACAGAAGGAAATAGTTGGGGAAAAAAACAGGTTACATCTTTCTCCTCTGTGGGGGAAAAAATGCAACTTCAGAATATACTGGAGCAAATTTCTAAAAGTTTAGAGGGGAAAACTGCGAACCCCAACCAAATTAGGATTTGACTGCAAAGGCAAAATAATGGCATTCTTGTTCACACAAGGATAAAACTACCCATGAATCCTCCCAGGGGAAAACAAAATATATGTATATACATAAATCTGAAAATGTACTTTATCAGTTGGGGAATGGAACAAAAATCAGACACCCTTGTGATAAGTGGAAATGGAAAATGTGATATAGTGATGACACAGTGATAACAAGAAATGGAAAAATGTAAGCTGAAAACATGTCTTATAATCTGACCTCTTTTTGTTTAAAAAAAGTGTAAATCCATGTAGAAAAGCCTAGAAAGACATAAATAACAGGGTAATAGTGGGTTTTTTGCTTTTTTTTTTTAACTGGTGGGAGAAATAGCTTTTAATATCCATCCATGATACCTGGGCCATACAGTATGATAGCCACTAGCCACATATGCTTAGTAAACACTTGAAATATGACTAGTCCCAGAGAGATTAGAGATATGCTACAATGCACACCAGATTTCAAAGAGAGTATGAAAAAGAATCTAAGATATCTCATTGATAACTTTTACATTGGTTACCTACTGAACTTAATCATGTACTGATGTACTGAACTAAATAAAATACATTATTAAAATTAATGCCACCAGTTTCCTTTTGCTTTGTTATAAAAGTGACTACCACAACATTTTAAATTACATATGAGGCTTTCATTGTGACTCATATTTTATTTTTTTAGACAGTGCTCATCTATGCTTTCTGCCTTTTCTGATCTTTTATAATGCCTGTCTGTTAATTTTATAATAAAAATAATGGTCTTTGAAAACTTCTTTCAGTTAAAGACCCAACAAAAGCAATGAAGGCTAGATAAAAGCAGCAGAGATAAATGGAAATGTATGTGAAGAGCCAGGTACCTGTGTGGCAATTCTCCAGTAATAAAAGAAGAAAAACATACAGTGATGTTTTACAGAAATATTAGTGCAGGAAAACTAATCTTATCATAACAAAAGTAAATGTGGTCAGTCAGATAGCTACAAAAAGATTAGTCTGTAAGAGTTGTTCTCAAGGTTTAAGGAGTTTCCAATGGGTTTACTGTCTTCACAAAAAGATGTCATGACTATCCACTCTCTTGTCACTCATGAACTGGAGAAAGAAAGTCACCTTCCCTTCTAGTATCATTCAGAGGTGAGAAGCAAGAACAGAAACTTAATAAAAAAGAGTCAACCATGGGGTGCCTGGGTGGCTCAGAAGGTTGAACCTCTGCCTTTGGCTCAGGTCATGATCTTAGGTTCTTGGGATCGAGCCCCTCATCGGGCTCTCTACTCAGCAGGAAGCCTGCTTCCCCCTCTCTCTCTGCCTGCCCCCCCTCCGCCTACTTGTGATCTCTCTCTCTCTCTCTGTCAAATAAATAAATAAAATCTTTGGGAAAAAAAAGAGTCAACTTCATAATCTGAGATGGTCCCAGGACCTAACCCTGAGCCTTTGGTTCCACAACAATTATTCTTTCTTTCTATCACCCTGTCCCTCAGAGGCATTGTATGCTGTCCTCCCCATCTCCACAAAAATCTAAAATTATTTTTCTCTTCCAATTAAAAGGAGGCCTTCTTTATGGGGTGCCTGGGTGGCTCAGTGGGTTAAAGCCTCTGCTTTCGGCTCAGGTCATGATCCCAGGGTCCTGGGATCAAGCCCCACATCGGGCTCTCCGCTCCACAGAGAGCCTGCTTCCTCCTCTCTCTCCCTGCCTGCCTCTCTTGCCTACTTTTGATCTCTGGCTGTCAAATAAATAAATAAATAATTTAAAAAATAAATAAATAAAAGGAGGCCTTCTTCATAGAACATTGTCTTGATTGATTGATTTGGAAACTGTACACTGTTTGGTTAGTCACCTGAGAATATACATTAACTACGTCTTTGGGAGTTCAAAGACTAGAAATATCACAGGATCTTCTTGACTGAAATGACCATACCAGAGCAATCTACTACTCAATTTAAATAACCACTGGGGTGGTAGACAACTAATAAAAAGTTGATTTTTTTCCTTTCATGAATTTAGCATAATATAACTCATGGCAGAGGAGGTGAAAAATTGTGCCTTGATTACTGTTGTTAGAGAATCCAGTGAAGGAAATGCTCACTGATGGTCTGGATAGTTCAAGTCCACAAGGAAATGAGAGAAAGTGATGATTGATGAAACTTAAAAAAAAAAAAAAAAACTCCAGAAAGAAATTAAAGAAAATTATGGGAGATAAATTCAAGTGTCTGTTCTATGGAATAAAATAATGGTACTTGAGGGGAAGTCGTTAAAGTTATGTTTGGCTTTATCAGACAAAGGGCAAAGGAACCAACTATGTAAACTTCATTCTTGACCAGTGCCAACTGAGCTGAAGTCTTTTAAGAAAATAGAGGATTGGAAAAATAAATTTTTATCAAATTTAAAATTGAGACTGACAAATGTGATTGTAATTTTGTGGGCATTTAGATATTCAGACACGTAAGTAAAAAAATAATTTTTGGTCAAGGGAGATTCATGTTTTTAGAAATAAAAATAATGTAGAATTATATTTAACTAACAAAGGAATGTTCCTAAGATCTGTGGGTAAATCCACTTCAGCATGGGTCAATTAAATTTCTTCTAACAGTCCAGTGCAGGAAAAAAGAAATAGGTTTAAGACTCTAGTAAATAGGTGTAAGACATAATAAAGTGAACCCTTAGGAAATCCTGAGTGTGTGTGTTCAGAAACTGAAACTGTATATACTTCTTAAGACTTTTTAAATAAAGTCGTACTAAATTGTATCTTCTTTCGGATACATTGGACAGAAGCATATACATCCCCTGAATTTTCCTGAACTAATGGAAGCACTTATAGCTCTTGAAGAAAAGACTTCATAGGATAGTGGATACATCCCTAGGGGGTCGAAGACCCCAAAGACTTGGCTTTGAATTCAGGCTCTCTCATGTTAGATAGGTACCTTTGTACAAATTAATAAAACTCTCTGTATTCAAGTTTGTTTTATCTAAATAATATGTCCCACAGAAGGATAGTGATCTGGAGATTAAATTGGTTTACCTAGGTAAGAAGTGTTGTCAGTTAATAGGCTTTGTACCAGTCAGAGTTCCAGGAAATCAATCACAGACTCCAACAGGGTAATTGAGAAAAGTTAAATAAAGGGACTATTTACAAATGGTGGGCACAGTTAAGAACCATCAGAAAGGAAGACTGAAATACCCCAGGCAAGAAAAATGAGCTAGAGCTGAAGTGGGAAGTAAGGACACATTTTCCAGAACCCAGGAGGCTGTGAGTGTAAGAGACGGCTTGCTTAGAGACTGGGAACCTGTGGTCAAAGTGAGAAAACAGCCCTATCCTCTAGCCCAGCAGTGATACAGCAAGGGGAATCAGCCTCAGTCCTCTCTTCTGCCATCTTAAATCTCTTGCTGGAAATTCCCGTTGGCTTTGTTTAACCAGCTTGGTGCATATCCATTATACAAATCGTAAGAGGAGGAGAAAGAGAAGTGCATTCTAATTGTTGGCCCAATTCTAAAGAAGTTTTGTCTCAGCTCACATGTTGTTAGGACCAGAGGCCTCTGCTGTATGGAGGAAAGTAGATAGGCTATCACAATACCCAGTCATTGTGCCCTCAGCGTGGCCAGCCACCTCACCTCATCTACCCACACATTTCAAAATCAAGATTTTGGAAAGAGACAAAGATGTGTACGAACAGAGAGAAGGGGAGAAGGTAGAGAAGTACAAGGCAATAAATGGTCTATGTATTTTTCCCCCAATTCTCATAAGGACTCTATTAGGTAAAATTAAGACTCAATTTCAAAATAAAAGTCACCTGACTGCCACTAAAACCATATTCTTCACACTGAGAGTGGGTAAAGTCACAAGTAAATTGTCAGCCTCCTTACCCACTCCCTCAAAGGACTGGTTTCTGGATTTTAGCAAAAGAAAAGAGGGAGTTTCTTTGAGAATTGTACCTTAGATCTTCTCTTTTCAAGAAGCCAATGTCATCAAACCAGGCTGTAGGTTCAGGAATGTCTTTTTTCATTCTTCAATTCATGTATTCGCTAAGCATTAACAGAGCTTCCAATCCTGTATTCCTAAAGGTATTAGGCCCTGGGCCTAAAGATACCTGTGTCTCAAGTCCTGCTTACAGAGGGCCTCAAACCTGAATGAGTGCACATGTCTAGATATATACCATTTAAATCAGTGTTGTGACATGCTCTGAGGTCATACTCTACATCTCCTCCCTCCTTCCCATCCACAAATGTGTTCAGATGAGCTGAGCTCAACATTTTCTTAAATTTATCATTTATATTAGGACCTTTTTTTTTTAAAGCAATGCACATCCTATTGAAATAGTTGTAAGTTTAAGAGAAGAATTCATAGCTCATATACCTGAGGATATCATTAGTGTAATTCATTAGATGGAAGAAGAACTACAGAAACTGAGTGCCTCCCCCCATCCATCTCCCACTCAGTCTGACTGGCTTCTTTCTGAAGGCAGCTTCTTCCCCTCTAGCAGGAGACATTTGCCAGCAACCCAGCTTCATCTCCTCCCAAATGGAATAGTTTCTCTCCACAAGTTGATATGTCAACTAAAAAAAAATTACCTTGGTTGGCCCTATTTAGGCCAATAGCAGCCCCTGGATGATTCTTTCTCCTGGCAAGGTCTGGATGACATGTGGACAAGAGACCACAGAAGGGTGAGAGTCAGGGCAGAATGGCCCACTAGAATCACTCAAAGTCTGAAAGCCATTATGCTATATAAATGTTTTGTGAAGTGAAACGTTATACAGTAGTCCATTATGACTCACATTTTGTCTACCATACAAAAGTCTAGAAAGTGGTAGAAAATAGAAAGATTGAAAACCTATTTCAGGAATAAAATGTACTAAGTAGGATTTTGTGATCTGTTTCCATTCTTGTTAAAATCGCTTCTAATAAGAAGGGTTATATATGTTTTTGCCCTTGTCTGTTTCCACTACAGTCTGGCATGGAAACTATGCCTGCCTCTTACATTTTGTGAAGCAGAGGTCCTGCTCCCTTTTTATTGTCTTAGACTTTGAGATATCAGAAATTATAAATGCTTCCAAGATTTTCCCCCATTCAAAAGCTCTGTGCAGTAGGCCAAGGGAGACCAGGTGGGATACATCCCTACAAGCCACAGGTGTCTTTCTGCTGGAGGGTCAGGAGGAGGAGGGTGGGTGAGAGATGATCCAGGGGAAGGGTTGGTGGTGACAGAGCTTAGTGCAATCACAACATTTCAGCATTTAGCTTTCTGTCTTCCTCCCCTGCATAAAGCCATCTAGTACTACTTACATTGGAAAAACACAAATGTGTTCATGTTTTCCTGGGACAGTTTTTATTGTGGATTGCCTCATTAATAAATATCATACCTTAACGGTCTCTCTCCATCCTTACATAGCATATACAGCCCAGGAAGCAAAACAGAACTATTCCTAGGGACATTACTTGATCATTTCTACTTTATCCCTCCCCTAAGTGTATTTATGCCATTTTTGCTCATTAGATATGGTAATATTGAGAGTAAAGAGAGAGAGGAAAAGAAAGAATGAGGAGGGGAAGCATGTCTTTCTTGCATTTCTGGATCTCTTGTCAGTCTTTTCCCCCGACCAAGCCTTGGCTTACATAAGAATTTTGTAATGCCAGCATTTCCTACTCTCTAACAACAAATATTTACTCCTAATCTTCTGATCTTTTGTGATATGCCCCTTGAAACCAGGCAGATCTAGACCAGAGACCATGAAAGATTTGCAATGCACTTTAATAAAGACCCAAAAACACCTACGAGGAGCCCATTATTCACTAACAGTGAATATAGCAGTGTTCTGTTTCAGGATAATCCCTAATTTTTAGAATCTCCTAAACCTAGTTTAATTTTGTGCACTACAAATCCTTGCTCATTAGAGAAAGCACTGCCCACAAATACCAAGTAAATCAGGAGTAGAAGGAACATGAGCACTAATAACTCAGAAAAGGAAAATATCTCTGTTGTGACAGCACAGATGAAATCATTGTGGTGCCAGGGCTGTAAGAGTCTGAGTACTCAAGGTGGTAGCCACAGGCCTTGATCAGTAATTTACAGTTAGTCAGAATCATGGCCAAGGGCAGAAGGAAAAGCATTAAACACATATCCGTAATAAGTCAGAAAGAGAAAAAAAAAAAAAGATGATAGCTCAGACTTGGAAGACAGAGATGAAACCAGGACCACAGGTCACAGATGGGAGAAATGAAGCCAAAGATGGAGATAGCATGGAAGAACTGAGTCAAAGGTCAAGGAATGAAAGCCAGAACACAAAGCACCATGAGTCAACCATCCTCTGGACAATGAGCAAGAACAACCTTTTAGTGGAGGAACTGTCCTTGACAGCTGCTGGGTGGCTGTGTCTCTGAGTCTTAACTTGGCAATGATCTGGAGCTGCTTTGGTGCCTGTCACCTGCCACTTGAGGGTTTTATGGACACTAGGACCTCAGTGGTAGTAGCTTTAAAAGAATTTAGATCTCACCCAAAAGAAAAGAAGAATATGACTCCAAAATGTGATCATGTAATAAGAAAACAAGTTGATTTGAGAGCAGACCTTGTATGATTTCTATTCTTTTAAATTTAAGGTGTATCTATCTTATGGACCAGAATGTGGTTTACCTTGGTGGGTGTTCCATGTGAGCCTGAGAAAAATGGGTGTTTCTCTTTTTTTGGATGAAGTAGTCTACAGATGTCCATTATATCTGGCTGATTGGTCGGGTTGAGTTCAACTATGGAAAGAAGGAGGGAAGGAAGGAAGGAAGGAAATGAAGGGAGGGAGAAGGGGGAGAGGAAAGGAAGGAAGGAAAGAAAGAGAGAAGAGAGAAGGAAAAAAAGAAAAAACAAAAAGAAACAAGTTGAAGAGGCAGATGGGTCCAGATGGCAGGGGACTAAATTTCCAGGTTCTATTGTACTTTGAACCCTTCTTTCATTTAGATTTTAAACGTCCAATTTAACTATTGCACAGTAATATTTAAAAATCATCTAACATAGAAAAAGTCATAAATCTTATAAAATGCTCTGATAATGCAAAGTTAAGGCAATCAGTAAAAAATGAATCATTTTCCAACATTTCCCAAACATGGTTCCTCAAGTTATTTATATGTGTTAATAAACAAATAATAATTAATATATATTCTTATATGTAAGCACATATATTTATGTGTGTGTGTGTATTCCAATAAATTTGAGAGAAACTGGGAAAAAAATTAACAGGTTTCTTTACTTTAGAACTAATCATTTAAATCTCCAGGAAGGAGATCTATTTGCATCTTCCCAAATTGTTTGACCTTGCCCAAATTGTTCTTGAAATACCTAAGGTCATTTTCCTAGAGCCAGTATTCATTGGAACATCAACTTAGGAGATTCCATTTTAGTTTCCTGGTTTGTGACTAAGAAACTAAGCAGTCTGACTGATTCTGTTTTCTGAATGGGATGGTTTGGAATGAAATAGTCAAGGGTAGAATCCACCATCTCCAAACTGCCAAATTCTTGGTAATTGTCCCTAAGAAAATGTTTCATGCATAGTACACAAAATGTCCTGTATAAAGAATGATGTTCTGCTTTCAAGATTTTAAGGGCATGTCAGGATCTTTTGTTGTTTTGTGACAATTACTTTCAAATTACATTTTGCTGATAAGACATACCAACCCACGTTTAGTTGTGTTTTTTTTTCCTCCAACCCAAGTTTTAAAAACTACTTCTCAACAGGTACACATAACTTAAGTTTATGTATCTTATGCAATGAGTGTGTTTCCAGACATTCAAAAAACAGGACTGGGATGTGAGTGTTGGAATACATGTTAGTTTTCTTTTACCCTTGGTCATGAGTCAATGGATGGTGTTGATCCTTGGAGTGCCAATCTAAATGACTCTAATAATCCTTATTCTTCCACTAAAATGAGTCAGAAGTGAAAGTATTTTGTAAACTGTTAGTTCCATGCAAATGCAAATGTGATTAATCAGTAACTTTTTGTATAATCGATACAGTTAGCATCCTTATTAGCACCCCCTAAAAACACATACAGACTCTGAGTGTATATCTATGAACCAAGTCAGGTGAAAAAGAAAGACATAAGTCAAAATTGCCATCGGCTATCATTCAACTTGTAGTAACATTGTGTGGACCTGCTTAATATCAAGTTGAGACAACTAGTCCATTCACCTTTACTTGCTGGAAAAAGCAGGGAGGGGATAACCATGGTTTCCCCCTAAGGTTGTGTTATTCACTGCATCTCATAAACATTTTATGTAACTGATTCACTCATGTCATTAGATCTAATTTCTTGTCCACCATATCCCTCTATAAAACTGCGACTGGAACATAGAGAGAAAGGATTGGATACAATGTCTGTGAAACAAAATATGGACTCATAATTGACCTGAGCACAGATTCTGAGTATTTGTATGTGACTGCAAATTAAAAGCATGCTGTTGACGCACACAATCAATAAATCAAACATGAAATCTTGGATTTCATCCCCAGTTGTCCACTTTACCAGCATTTCTAATAGGAATTCCTGTATTCTGAATTCAGCTCACTGAGACTCCAAATCTAACAAAGTTCAATTGTTGAACTATAACTGTTGTTAAAAATTCATAGCTGAATGTTAAAAACAGGTGTTTAGAAGGTGGCCCTGTTCACCAGGAATGTCTATCTGATTTCTAAGAATGTAGCTAGTAGGGTTTTGTTTTCTTTTATTTGTTTTGCCTATTCTTTTTTTTTTTCAAGATTTTATTTATTTGACAGAGATCACAAGTAGGCAGAGAGGCAGGCAGAGAGAGAGGAGGAAGCAGGCTCCCTGCCGAACAGAGAGCCCGATGCGGGGCTCAATCCCAGGACCCCGGGATCATGACCTGAGCCGAAGGCAGAGGCTTAACCACTGAGCCACCCAGGCGCCCCTGTTTTGCCTATTCTTAAGACTCTTCAAAAAGAAAAATTATCGACATTTACAGCAGGAACTTAAAAACAAACTGAGCAATACACCAAAACATGGCTTGAACCTACTCATTGGCCAAAAAGGGAACCAATTTCCAAAAAATGAGTAACTAGAAAAAAGCTTCCATCCGAGTTTAATCTATATGTTTTCTAAAGCTAGAAAAATAAAACCAGAACATCCAACTATTTTGCAAACACAGCCTAGACATTTCATTTGGTTCAAGGCCCTGATTTATAGACATTATAAACAGTTGGGCAAAGCCAGAGACTGCTGGAGCATCTTCAAAAGAATGATGTAAATAGCAGGAAGAAAATTAATAGGCACCAGCTGCACACATGAGCATTCTGTGTGACTGGCTGAGGACAGCATGTGCCGTTTTGTTTGTCCACGTGTTTCCTTAAGGCACGCAGCATTTGTATCTGCAGATAGCAGACCAAAAAACCATCATCACCAAAGAGGCTGGGATTTTATCGGTTACTATAATTTTAACAAGAGCAACAAAGACAAGTACTCAGGGTGAGACAAGATATTCTCACTCTCAGCAGAATACCCCTTTCCCTTCAAAAATAAGCAAATTGGGGATAAGGAAGAGCAAAGCAATCATTGGCCAGAGAATCAACTTGATGCCTGTGATGGCATGAGACAGTTTGTAAATGTGCACATCAGTGCCATCCCCGGGTTCACCTTCTTTTCAAGCCATTTGTTTCTGATGGATCGAGAGGAATTTTCCAAACAAAAGTCTCGTGATTGACTCTGAATTAGTTATAACTCCACTTGCTGTCCATACATTCATCTCTCCCATGTCCAGTCACTTAAACGAAAGCAATACAGAGCTGAGAGATACAGCCAGGGTAGAAAAAATAATCAGATTCAAAGTGCTTGTCTCCATTAAGGGGAAAAAAAAAAGGTTAAAGGCTGAGTTATTTCCATCCTACATTGTTGCCTTTTATCCTTTATTCATAAGTTCTATGGGACACCACAGGGTATCTAAAGCTGGGTGTATGACAAGAATGAGAGGCACTGTTCTTATTTGCATAGAATGTGCAATCCAGCCAATAAAACCTAAAGATGAAAATATATTCAATAGGAGTAATAAAAAGAATTCATGTTTATAAAATATATATTGTTACTAATATTTTAATAAAAAATGTATTATTACCATAATGTTATAGCTTATTAATCATTAATAATATGTGTATTCAGTACATTTGTTTTGAGATGCAAGTACTGAATAGTATCACTAATTCGTTTAATGAACTCATTCAAATATTCACACATCATTTATTGAACATTTATTCTTACTTTATGCCAAATGCCAGCATCTGGAGCCCTGAGGTAGGTAAAGGGGGAAAAAAATAGCAAAAATATCATTGCTTTGGACAAGTTCAAATTTACATAAGTGAGATAGGCAAGCAAGCATGTACTGATAAAATGTTTTAAGTGCCAAGCACATAGTAGGTGTTGAAAAGAAAGCATACACTTATTCTAACAAAAGTGTGGCCACAGAAGACTTGGCTAATTCTGCCTGATAGAGCTGGAAAAGTTCCCCTAGAGGAAGTGGCAACTGGCTTGGGTTTTACGGGGTGTTCACGGGGTATTCGGGTTATTCGGGTTACGGGGTATTCACGGGATGAATACACATTTCCCAGATGGCAAAGAGTGAAAAGGATGTTCTGGGAAGAGGCAAGATCATGAGCAAAGGCAAGGAAACTTCACTAAAAGTGTGTAGAATAATCACTCTTGTCCAATCTCAAGTTCTCCTTGTGTGAAATTTTAGTACAGATGGATTTACTCTGTACACTGTGTCCTCAGGGGAGTTTCAGTTTCTGTGCACATGGATTTAAGGTCCTTCCTGATGCAGATAATTAGAGAAATTGGAAACCAGAAGTTAAGAAAAGAAACACTACATCATAAGGTAGAGGGGAAAAGGAAAAAGAAAGAATGTCATAAAACAGTATGAGAGAGAAAAGGAGCAGAGGGAGACTGACCCCAAGTATTGCAAAAGCACTTTTTGGTTTATGGGTAGAAACATCCTTGAGGTTATGGGTGGGAAGGGGCTTTATTATGCAGTTATCATGTTTGGAATTCACACCACTCAGCCCTGCAGGGAAAAGAAGGCTGAGAAATAAAAACTATCCCCAGCTCGTTTTCCAATGCAGGCACGCACGTGAATGTCTGCAGAAATACTGTGAAACCAAAGTGATAAAAAATAATCCCAAGTCATAAAATCAGAAAGGCCTTGGAAATGGAGACGGCAGACCAACACAGGAAAAACCTATACTGGATATAAACAACATCAAACGAAACAAATGTATAGAATTATATTTAATATATGAAAAAAGGAGACATTGAAAATTTACCAGCAATTGAACAATACATATGAATATGTACATATTTTATGCATTTAATTACCAAACGAAGGCACATGTAATTGTACAATGCTCAGTGTGCTGTTGTTACGGTTCTCCTTTGATAGACATAAATTATATTCTCCAGAATTTCTATAGTTTTACTCTTGATTTCATTTCTCATACCTCTATTTCCCGCCATTTTATTGAAAGTGTCTCCCATGAGGTTTAAAGAAATCTCACCTTAGGTATTGAGAAGGGACTGCTATATTATTTTCAGCTAAATTCACCAAGTCTCACTTGGTTGTATACAGAAGACCTTAGGAGAAGAGATACCTCGCTGTAAAGGTTTTTATGAAATGTTATCTTTAAAACATGTTGTCTTCCCCAGAACACAATCAAAGTCTTAACTTTTATTGAGAATGTATGCATTAAGGAAAAATGTTATTACATGTGTGAGAATACAAAATAACCAAGGACATAAGAGTCCAAATTCTTCAAGCCCGGAATACAATCTACTTTTGGGCTCCTGGGTTGAAAGAAAAAAAATAAACCTTGTTTTTATGACATGCATTACTTCTTGAACAAATAGAAATTCGACAAATGTGCCAAAGATTCAACCTGTCACTCCCGAATCACAATGCCAAGTGCACTTCAGAGAAAGAAGGAAGCTGCATTCTGGCACCACACACCAATCATATGTGAGCCATACACAGTAGTAACCTTCCTAGTGCCAGAAAAGCCCAACGTCACATGAAATCAATCAACACCAAGATGACATTGTCTACTCAAAACTTCCCATTTGTTTCATAGTTATCTGACACTGTAATCTTTAAAGCAGTTTTGCTTTTCCTGTGTTGCTAACTGAACAAAATTCTGTACTCAAGTAAATTATTTTTAACTCTCATTTAGAGTGTTTAACGAAGATAAAATGTAGTGATTTATTCCTTGAGTTGTAATAGTAATTAATTAACATTAATACTATCAACTATTTATAATTTCCCATTTACAGACATGTTCATTGTGTGTCTTCTTCAAGGACTAGATCAGCCAGACTCCAAGCAAGAAAGAAGGATACACTCAGATTGGACACTTTTGGTTGAGTTTAACAAAAGAAGAATTTCTAAAAGTAGGGGCAAAACCAAAAAATGTCAGTGTGGTATCTCAGGAGTAACGAGAGTGGAGAGCTCTTGCCACTCTCAGATCTAAAGGGAGAAGATAGAGCAAGGTTCCAGAACCCAGAAGGGGTGACTGCAGAATGAGCCATCTGGGTTCCCAGAACCCAGAAAGGAGATTTCAATAGAGGGGGTGGAACGTCCATTGTGACCAGACTAAACATCATGCCTTCGCTCTTCTGCCTCCTTCTGATCTCTGACTGTGCCCCATGCAGTGGCCCACTTCAGCGAGGAAGCAGGAAGACAGGAGACTTTCTGATCCAATCCATGGTTGTCAGCTTCAAGGCTGCAGCAGGGAGGGGAAGGGTAAAGCATGGATCTGCAGCAGTAAAGGAAAAGTATCAAGTGCAAAACTCCATGAGGAGAGAGACATGTTTATCTTGTTGGCTGTTGATCCTAGAGATTTGTCAATACCTGGCTGTATTCTTTTCCTAGGAATCTGTAAAAAATTACCACAGACTGGGTGGCTTAAAAACAACTGAAACTTAATCTCTCACAGTTCTTGAGATTAGGAAGTCTGAAATCAACGTGTTGGCAGGGCCATGTGCTCCCTGAACCTTCTGAGAGACAATATTTCCTTGCTTCTTCCTAGCTTGGTGGCTGGCTTTCATTCCTTGTGTTCCTTGGCTTGTGGCAGCATAACTCCAATCTCTGTCTTTGTCATCACATAGAGTTCTCTTCATTGTGTGTGCCTGTATCCAAATTTCCCTCTTCTTATGAGGACTCCAGGCATATTGGATTAGAGGCCCACTCGACTTCAGTATGACCACCTCTAAACTTAGATAATAATGCCTGCAACAACCTTATTTCTAAATAAGGTCACATTCTGAGGTACTGGGAGTTAGAACTTCAACATATGTTTATGGGGGCACACAATTCAATCCATGTCACTAGTAGATATCAAAACACCTATTAAAGAAATGGCATATTATACCATATGACAGACAATAAGCAATGTATTTAACATATTTTTATTCAAATATTGTGCTGAAATATGAAGGTAGAGATGTATATACATAACATATTGTCTCCTTTATGGAGTCCAGACTCTAGTAGAGGAAATCCATACTTGGAAAATTAAGCAGGCAAAATACAATGTGAGACTGGGGCCAACAGAGACCCAACAAGGTAGATTTTCAATGCTGGGGAAGTCTCACATTAGAATCGGGTCTTGATCATAGTTATTAGGGTTAATGGGGTTGGATTTCCAAAAGACTGGCAAGGGCATAATCTATCACCCTCTCAGAAAATTTCCTGGATAGCAAGTGAGCATTGGGGAAAATTAAAATAAGAACTCAGTTACTAGCAGTGAAATAATAGTAACAATAATAATTTGATAACTGCTATGGTGTTTTCAGAGCATCTCCTTATGACAACTCAAGAGTGGGCTGCAAGAAGAAACTAGATGTTAGCCCATTTCACATACAAGGAAATTTAGGGGAGAAATTTGATGACTTGCCCTAGATTACACAACCAAGAAGGGGAACAATCAAGACTCAAATCCAAGATTTTCCTTCTACATCTCATACTACCTCTCCAAATACACTCTCCCCTTAACCTGTAGTTTAGCTTTCCACAGTTTCAGTTTCTTATGGCCAACATCAGTCTAGAAACACATAATCCCCCTTTGCACATGTCATCAGAAGTTCCATAGTGACCTAAGGCTTTGTCACCATGCCTGCATCAATTACCTCACTTTGTCTCATCATGTGGGCATTTTATCATCTCACATCATCACAAGAAGAAGATTGAGGGGTAGCTGGTTGGCACAGTTAGTTAAGTGTCTGACTCTTGGTTTCGCCTCAGGTCATGATCTCAGTCCTGAGATCAAGCCCCCCGCATCAGGATTGGTGATAAGCACAGTCTGCTTAGGACTCTCTCTCCTTCTCCCTCTGCCCCTTCCCTTCCACTCCTCACTCTCTCTAAAATCAATAAATAAATTTTTTAAAGAAGTCTGAGTATAGAGCAATGAGTATTTTGAGTATGCACAAGAGAAGCCACATTCACATAACTTTTATTACAATATACTGTTATAATTTTGCTATTTCATAATTATTGTTGTTAATCCCTATGGTGCCTAAATTATGAATTAAACTTTACCATAGGAGTTACATATAGGAAAAAAACATGGTATATATAAAGTTTGGTACGTATCCACAGTTTTAGGCACTCACTGGGGATTTTGAACTTATGGCCTACAGATAAGGAGAACTCAGAAATTTAGATAAAAGAGATAAAGTAAAAAGAACCTAATTTCATCCACAGTGACCTGAATTACAAATGATGGCCTGATATTTCGGATTTAGGAATCAAGGATTAGAAGATGAGCCTATCATTTAAAATATTGAGGAAGTACTGGAAAAACTGTAAAATAATTTAAAGTATTTGCCTTGAGTATCAAGAGGTGTGGGTTTGGGGACCATCATTTTACCCTATGGATTGTTGATGCCATGTCCATGCATTATTGGAAAAAATATTAGAGTGGAAAAAAAAAGAACCTAATTTAGGAGCACTGGAGACAAGATCCAAGTAGGACCAACTGTAAAGCAAAACCTATGAGAGAAATGTATTTGAATCATACAACAAAGAGTTATGTCACCACCATTAAAGAATTGGCTGGGTCTACTAGAGCTATGCAGCTCATGAGGATTGTTGTTCACAAGCATATAGGAAGTCAAGAGATTATACATAGTCTGAATATCCTAAAGGTAGATTTTTCTAAAATAAGAGCAAAGTCCCTTTTGCTTGACAACTTTTCATAGACAGTTGTCAGTTCTCCCTTGGCAAAGGGGCTGCAGTGGGACAGATTCTGACGGCACATGCTCCACTGAGAAGCCTTTATTGTGTTTATTAGGTGAGTGGATTTGGCTTTCCTTTTTCGGCAAGATTATGCAGGACACACTGGCATGCCCAATACTGAAATGGAAAAGCTGCACCAATCCTGTACTGAGAGTAGAAAGGAAGTTGGATGAGTGTTTAACTTGTTTTCCTTTTTTTTAAAATATTTATATGTATATAAGCATCTGTGAGCATGATTCTTTTTTTTTTAAGGATTTTATTTATTTATTTGACAGACAGAAATCACAAGTAAGCAGAGAGAGAGAGAAGAGGAAGCAGGCTCCCCGCCAAGCAGAGAGCGTGATGCAGGGCTCTATCCCAGGGCCCTGGGATCATGACCTGAGCTGAAGGCAGAGGCTTTAACCCACTGAGCCACCCAGGCGCCCCTGTGAGCATGATTCTTATCTTTCACGATTTTCCAAGTAATAGTGTCTCTTCTTTGGTAAAATGACCACCATGTTGGTATAGGAAATGGAGCTTATTACTTGGGAAAGCCAAGGAATAAGAATGAATGATGAAATTTAAAAAAAAAAAAAAAAGCCAAAAACAAAAAACAGGCATTTGCCTCAGCAGCTTGTCACTAAAAGTGTCACACTGAGAGAGGCAGAGAAGAGAATCCGTAAAAGAAAGCCTGGATCTGTGAAATCTTTGCTTCACCTTTTTGCAACTAATACATTCTGCTTTCAAGACAACAAAAATAAATAAATGTTTGAAGGAAAAAAAAAAGTCATGCAAGAGGGCCCATTTTAGGGATTACTAACTGAATCAGATTTCTTTGCTCTTTTAGTTATCTTCCTTTCCTCTTGCTGAAGTGCTTCTAAGTAGTCCCTGAAGACATGGTCAATTAATGCTAATGCTGCGAAGGACCCAGAAATCATCTAGCAATCCATTGGTTACAAAATCTTGTTTCCAAAGACCACTTTATTTAAAATTTGTCCTAGTTGAAGTCCACTTGGTTGCTTCAGTCTCCCAGTCCCTATCTATAGGGATTCTAGATATACCCTCAGAGCACTGGCCTACAGCAGTAACTCCCTGTTCCAAACGGAAGAACACAAGGCTGAAGGATGAAAGTCTCCAATATTGCTAAGGTGGTACAGAGCAGACAAACATTTCTTCATTGCTTTATCATCTCCTAAATTTGTCTTCTCATCTTTGACTCAGTTTCTAGGTCTATAGAATGACTTCTCGGAGGAGGAAAACTACCCTCAAATAGATGAACACTGATTTCCTTTTCCTTCATTTCAAGAAATCAAAATACCTGGTTGTGCAAAAAAACTCTTTTGAAACTGGCATGTAATCACAGAATATTTCATTATGATCCATGTACTGATAGCATCAGTTTTGTGTGAACTGCTGCATGGCAATTAAATTTCTCAGATTACCGCTTTTTTTAAAAACTTCTCTCATGTGCGTCAATGGCAAGGGATCCGTTTTCCGAAACCTGTCTTGTTTCCTTAGTGAGTCAGTCTCTCAGACCTTATATTGCAGTCATTGTTTGTATTATAAAAGTAATTAATCCCTAAAGTAGGAAGAACAACTACATATAGCCTCTATGAAATTCCTAGCCTCAAAAGTCATTTCCAATGGCTCACTTTCCTAAGTATTGCTTAATATTACCTAACTGTGACTAGCACTGTACAGAAATATAGAACACATGGGAGAAGCCTATGGCAACAGTGGAACTTGGGAAAATATGTGTATTGGAAGGAAAAAATATAATGCTGGTGGGCAATGAAAAGAATAATCTTGGAAGAAAAAAAAGGAGCACATAAGAGTTTGGTGTATTGTGCTTTTCCAAACGTATGGCTTCATTTAGCAAACTTGGGACACTCTTTATTTTTTCCATTATTATTACTTGTGTGTCAGCAGGCGTAGCTTGGCCTTCTCCTTCACAAGCCTGATGCTGAGTCAATGCTTAGCGTCCAAACCACACATAAACTATTTTTCCCTTAGAAAGTACTCATCTGATGACTTAATAAAAGCACTTCAGTGACCGGAAAAAAAAAGAAAAGTGTTTGCCTTATTCTTTTGGATTTAAAGCTGATTAAGATTCTGAAAAATACATATGTCAGCAACAGTCAAAGGGGACAGAGTCTGAGGATAAAATCTACCTACATCTATGTTACTCCTACCGATCCCATTCTTACCAAATAATACATCTGGCCAGAGTGCTAACAACCCAATGCAGAACAGAAATTATTACAGGAAGAGTGGCATGTGTAACCAATTCTTACACGCACTGCCTGCAAAGTCTGAGTGAGTTTCCGCCCCTTGGACCCGGTAGTTACCAAATTATCCTGAGGTCAGGACAGTTGATCACTGACTCTAGTCAACTCATGCAATTCTAGTAAAAGGACAGCAAGGAAGAGTGAGAGGTGGTAGCTTTGAAGTCATGAGTAATAACAATACCACCACCAGTAATAGTAACAACAATGTTTTGGGGCCATTTACTATATTTTAACCACTAAGCTAAGCACTATATACATGGTTTCCCTTATTCTTACAACAACCTCTTCTTTTCTGATTTTCAGATGTGGAAAAGGAAGCTCAGGAAAGGTGGGTCATTCACTCACGTTCACAGGATTGTCCATACGTGGAGCCAATAGTAGGAATCTGTTCTCCCTCCATATTTGAGTTCCAACACTCTGCTCATGATTAGTACACCAAGACGCTTCCATCTGTTGAAAGACAAAGTTGGACCAGGTTATCCATAAATCCCAAGTGAACTCTTGTAAGCTTTTGATTTTATACTAAAAATTGTCTCCTAAATCTTCACTAGCAGAGAAATAGTACATCATCTCCCATGACACTTAGGAACACAGTCATCAACAGCCACTTTCCCAGTCTCATCTCTCAGTGCAACCTGTTCATAGGTATCCCATGCTCCAGGAGAACGAAGTCTCATGCCCCAAGTGAGAAATTTATAAGGACTTTTCACTTCCCTGACTTTGTATTCAGTGTCTGGTTTTGTTATTTTCACTGTTGTCTCCCTTATCACACCTCTACCCATCAAAATCCAAACTAAACTATAATTTCTAGACTATATGCTAATTTTCTCCACAAAGCTTTTCCATCAGATAACATCTGCTGTGTGGACTGTTTCCAATTGCCAGTCATATCTATCCATGTTCTAGCCTTCTTCTTCCCTATAGACCACACATGGAGGTGCCATACATTTAAAAGAAACAAAATTGTCTAACACCTCCATGTGACTACTGTGGAGGTGGCTTTTTCTCCTCTCACCCATCACCCCTTCTTCCATATTAATTTGAGTCACGCATAGACAATGAGGTCATAGTGAACTATCCATTTGCAGTAGTTTCTAAAAGGTATTTTTTAAATGTGAACCATCAATAATGGACACTATGTAGCTGTAAATCTTTATAAACAATTTCAGGGAAAAGCTCTGATGGAAATTCTGAAGCAATAGCACAAGCAAAGATACATGCATTTAAGCATTTCAGTGGCATGCTACAGGCATACATCTAGTCCTTCTGGTACTTTATACCCTTTGAGATTGCATTTCAACAAGTTCTTTAGCAGGAACTTTACAACCAGTAGTTAGAGCTAATCTCAGCACCATTGATCTAGGTTCAAAAAATAGTAATCATAATAACAATAACAACAATATAGATGATGTAGAAAAGCGATTTTGTGTTATATAAACTTCAATCAAGTAATACATAATTCCTGTCATATACCATAAAACATAAAAATGTATCAGGAATCTTAAGATGAAAGGTCCAGAAATTAAAGATTAAGGAAGTCAAGGGTGCCCAAAATTGATGTACATGCAGAGGAGGAAGAAAGCTGTGGAGAGGGATTAGTCAATGTACAAAGATCAGAAAGCATGAATTCCATGTCCTAGATGGAGGCTCCTTGGCCCTCAGCATTCTTGACAGTTGGGCCTCAATGAGCTCAGCCAGGCTGGAAGATATCAAAATATCACCTAGATTGTTCCTTCTTTTAGAAAAGAATCAAAAACGTAGAGCTGCATTTTCTTTACAGTGAGACCCATGTGGACAGCTTGCCCTCTCATGAAAAGTTGTACTTTCTTTTCCTTGAATCTGGATATCTTTCTATAAGTTATTTTCAGTTTAGGGGATTAGCCAGTAAAGATGCCTTATAGTTACCTAAATCATAAAAAATACAAACTCTGGCCCTTATGACAAAGACCACACTTGTTAGTGGGGCAGCATGGTGACAGGGACAGCTATGAAGTGAGCTCGGCTGCAGCTCCCTGCCACTCCAGTGTCTGAATTATTGCCATCATAAGGTACCTTATACTATAGGAAGGTCTGAACAGAAGCCTGAAGTTCATAGCTCAATTCCTCCAACCTTTACAATGGGTCTCAAAGATCCCAAGGCAAAATAAGAACAATAAATTGGCTGTGGATTTAAATGGAATAATATAGGCAAAGAACTTTGTAACTCAAATTAGTTGACTTATTATTATATTTCAGTTTTCATACTAAAGAACTATACTATCTTTTATCAGAAAAATTAAGCTCTTGGAAATGTTAACATTTCCATTTTCAATAAATGCATGGGTTAGACTTGCATTATTTCATTTTATTACATGTCCCCTGGCTAATATATTTTCAGTATTTAATAGACACATTTAGTTTAGGGTTTCTCTTTAAAAGATGGACACATTAAGTTGGGTTTCTTTCAAAGGTTAATTTATAGCACATTCTTTTGAGGGATAACTTTACCCTTTCTTAAACTGCAGTTTTACACAGTTTGTTTCTAAAATCTCAATCTCAGATGTATATCTCCCTTAATATGTATGACTATTAACTGTGAAACAAAGAATTTGGTGTCTCAGTTCAGGGGTAACTGAGCTCTTTAGTCCTGCAAACTACACTGAAGGTAACTGAAACTCACAGGTGACATCACAAATCCTTAGCAGGCCTAAGGTGTGGGTAGGGAGAGAAAGAAAACTATGCAGAAGAAAAGAAATAGAGAGAGGGTGGGAGTAGAGGCTTAGAAAATAAAGAAGAGCAGGTGCCAAGAATCATGGTAAAAAGTCATGTGAAGAAAAGCTATTTCAGGGGACATGGAAATTCCATGTTCAGGAAGACACAGTCACGAGACCATTCCTCATAGATGAACATATTTTGATTGGATCTACACTTCAAAATGGGAAACATCATAGTATAGCTTTCAAACACTTTAACCTACAATGAAAAACACAAAGGCATTCCAGTATAAGAAATGCACTTTTCAAATGAATGCAATAAACTCTAGAGTCACCTCTGACCTAAGGGTTTCCATGGCCTGGGGTTAGGACTAACTGGTTCATGGCCTTCATCAGCTGTGTGTGGTTTTGCATTTGCCTCAAGAATTCTCCAGTGATGAGCCAGGCCACTGGTAATTGATTGCAAAGATATGATATAGTAAATTGAAAAAATGTCCTACCCTTCACACTGCTAACCTTTTGATTAACACTACAAGCTTGAATTATAAACCCCACTTAATAGAGCTGGGTGAATAAAAAACATCCTGCCTTATAATGGAAAATAATAAAGTTGTTTTTCTGTGTCAGTCAAATTATAGAACACTTAATTCTTTGTAAATTTCATGTAAAATTACCATGAAAGAGTCCAAAATAAATAAACTTGCTCAGATTCAGAGAGTAAACCCCATTGCAGGAGGATTAGGGGCTTGGCCAGCAATTCTGAACATTTGTAACAATTTAAAATCACCCAGGGAGTATGAGACAGAACTGATTTGTGTGTCTCTACCTCCAATCCAATTATATCAGACATCGGACTATAGAGCATCAGTGTTCTTTAATAGCTCCTCGAGTGATGCTAATTTGCAACCTGGGTAGAAACCACCAGCCTCTCTATCTGCTTATGAGAAGACAGGAGGTTGGTAGAGGGAATTTTTCCATGTATGGGCATTTGAGCTTGAATTTTTCAAGGTGCTACTTGTATGGTTTGAAGCAAGTGAATCAGACTCTCCATGCTTAATTTTCCTTATCCTTTAAACAAAGGATACATATCTTCCCTAGGAGACCTCTCTGGAGTTGTTTGAGAATCAAAAATCTTAGAGGGGTTGGCAAGGGATGAGCAAACAATTGGCTGGGATTCCCTCCCATTCTTGGGTGCTTCCTTTCTCTCTCTGCTGCTGGTCTGATATAAGCCTTCATGCACAAAATTATTTTTTCTCAGCAAACATTGTTCTTTTGTGAAAAGGAAATGGTGGTTATTAATTTCTAGGGATATTATGAGTACTTAAATTTCTTCATTCCACTGCCAAGTTTTAATACATTTATTAGCAATAATCTAAAAATATGTCCTGAATTATACACCATATATCAGTAGAAGACTTACTCTTAAAACAGTAATCCTCACTTAAGAATAAACCTCTCATAACCAAGTTTATTCTTTCATATAAAGCACCACTTGAGAAGTCAGAAAACTTCCTAATAATTTCACATAATTCCAAATCCCTCAATATTTTTTTCTTTTCTTCACTCATGTCAATTTGACAAAGGATCAACTGGAATGTCAAATATTTTTAAAAATATCTGCAACTTCCAGAAAGAAGCACGATGAAGAAAATTCTTCAATCTAGTTAAGAGTGGCCAATGTGGACATGTAGACATGAGCTGTGACCTTGGTGATATAAATGACCGATAACTCCATCTGAGAATAACACAAACCCAGAATCACTGCATCAATTACATACTGCTTATCACAACTCTGCCACCGACACAACCATCATTCTGCACTACTTATTTCATTCAGGGTTTGTTTTGGGAGATGTTCTTCACACAATCCAACCATTCAGTGGCACACACGTGCCATGTGGGTCATAATTTCATTACCAGTTCTCATTATTGAAAGCATATGCTATGTGCTCATAGAATCATCTACAATAAAATTTTTAATTATTGAATGGAGTATCCAGTAGCATATTTTGTTCATCCAATAAAGCCAAGAAAATCTTTTCTAGGCTATGACACCTATTTGTTGGAGGGGATGGGCAAGGACTTGCTGATTGCAAATATCTTGCCTTTTTAGTTCCCTCCTCTCCTTTGTAAGATACATGAATTTTAAGAGTTTTCTCAGTATCTGTATCCCTAAAGAGATTAGGTGTGATAAGTATTTTGCTCAACTACCAATCTTAACTTTATACTAACCAGAATAAGCACAACCAACTGAGATTTGTAGAGAATCCAAAAATAGTTTGCTTTTCATTCATTCATTCATTCATTCATTCATTTGTGCCCTTCTTGCATTTATTTACTCATTAAATAAGCAATTCTTAAGTTCTATTAAGTACCAGACAATACACGAGGTACTAGAGATGAAGAGATAAGACATAATCCCTACCTCAAGGAGTTCACAGTCTAGAACCTCAGCCCTACTGACACTGGGGCCAGATCACAGTTGTAGGGAACTTTCCTGCACATGGTAGGATGTTTCACAGCATCCCTGGCCTCTATCTACCCATTAGATGCCAGTAGTAGCCAATCCACCCACCACCATTCTGGGTTGTGACAATAAAATTATCTCTGGGCACTGCCTCACATCATTTGGGGGGTAAAAACACTTCCAGTTGAGGGCTACTGGTTTAGGAGGAGGAAACAGACATTAAGAAGTGCAAAAAATGATACAGGTGCAATGATAGAAAAATACATAAGAAAAAATTGAGTTAAAAAGAAAAGGAGGTATTGGGAAATGCTCTGAACAGAAAAAGGATCAGGAGTGTGATCACACACCTTTTTGATGAAACATGGTTGCTACTTCTACTGTAAAACTACCATAGGCTGGGGAGAGAGGCCTTGTTTGAGGTGTCCTCTTTTTAGAACCCCCAAATGAGACCTCATTTGACTTCTTCTCCTTCTAACCCTCCTGTGGATTGAACGAGATAGTTTTCAAATATCCATTTCATTTGGTTTTCCCCTAGATGAACTCCTCTAATCCCACATCCTTTCCTTCCCTGGAGTCCAGTCAGCTTATAAACCTTTGCAGATTATTGCAAGTATGGTTAAGCAAAATAAGGGCCTAAGATAACACTCCACAGCTTCCTACTGCTTCTGTGTAGCAGGACAGTGTCTCCGAAGTCATTGTGTGCGGTGCAGAGGTTTCCCAAGGCAGGAAATTAACTAGAACTGCTGAGACTGAAGTGGGGGCTACTCTACATGTAGCAGAAGCTCAGAGGGGTCTGCCTGCAAAGCATGTAAGAGACAGAACAGTGTTAAGTCAGCAAGAAAGGACCATGGGGGCAGATGGGCTCTTGCATGGAGGAACAGGAAACAGGGAAGAAATCAAATGACAACCAAAAAAATTACATAGAAAAAAATTGAAGTACTATTAAAAGCATATTAGAATTCCTCACTGAGTAGAGACTCATACTGTTTATCCACCTGCATTTTGGTGTGAAAACTCTATTCCACTGCACTGTAAGTGCAAGACTGGAAATACAAAATTCTGTAGGAGCATGCTGCAAAGTATTTTAAACAGGTCTGGGTACTCAAGGAAGACACAGATGGAAATGGAATTTTGAACAGAGACTGAAGAGTGAATAGCAGATGGTTATTAAAGAGATGGGGGAGGGGATGGAATGTTCTGGACCATGTGAGAGGTCCCTGATTGTGAGGGAGAGTTAGGTGAGTTTGAGAACTTGATTGTATACATACAGTGTTTCTAAGGTGAAGAAAGACACAGCAGTTAATATTTTTTCAGGATGTATCACATTCCAGGCACTATGCTAAATTCTTTACTAACATTATTTTGTTCAATGTTCATAACAAGCCAATAACGTAGTAAGTTATAGCTCCGCCCCATTTAGCTATTGTTATCATCATCATCATCATATCAGATTTGTGTTCTAAAAAGTATACAGGTACAAGAAGTGAGCAAATGCATTAAGAAGCAATTAAGAAGCTCACTACCAGTACACACCGGGAGAAATCGAAGCTCCAGACTAAATCATTAATACTGAGAATTGAAAAGAAAGGATGATTCGTAAGTCACTTCAATGATAGAACTGAAAAAGACCAATACAACCAACTAACCTTTAAAGTTCAAGGAGAGAGGCGTTGAACATGAAGCCAAAACTTTGACCACAGAGAACCAGTAGCAAACAACTGGCCGTGAGAGATGTGTCAACAGAATGAAGAAAGTGGGGCAGGAGAAGCAGGCATGGGGAAAGGGTACACCGTGAGATTACGAGCTGAGATCCACCCCGCTGAGTGTGAGAGGCCAGCAGGTGGTTCGAAATGGGGGATTGGAGTTTTGAAGTGAAAGATGCCCCAAAACATAAATTTAAATGAATTCCAGAAAGTTTACATGACTAGGTGATGGTTGGAGTCCCAAGAATGAATACAATGGCAAAGACAGAGGAAAGCAAACTCAAACAGCTGCTGAAGTTGTGGCAGAGAGAAGACCCATAACACACATCTGTAAATCCACTCCATCTTATTTTCTGCTAAAACAGAAACGATTCCAAGAATAAAGTCAATACTGCTTTTGCTGATTTTTGCTCAGAAGGAACCAGGAAGAGGGACTGTAATCTAAGAACCGTGTCTTTTCCTGATTATTTACAAATTGAAAGGAATACACCAAATGTTTAAAACACTTTGCCTTTTCTTCATTGGCTCATTAAATTCTGTCCACTTGTAATTATCTTCTTCCCAATCTGCGATTGTCAAACCCCTTTTAATTTCTAACACCAGGAACCCCCCTAGGAAGCTGTCCCTGCTCTGTCCCTGAGGGAATGAATTTTCAAGCTCTCTGTGCCCCGCTGAGCACTTTATCTCTCTGTTAAAGCATTCATTGTGCCCTTCCACATTTTAGTGGGGTGTGTGTGTGTGTGTGTGTGCACGCGCTCACACGCATGTGTATAAATGTGACTATAATTGGGAGTTAATGAAACAGACACATGTTCATGTAACAGCAGTTAGAAGAGTTCCATGAAAACACAAACCATGAATCCTTTCCCCCAACCCCACCACTTCATATTGAAAGGAATACTTTCAGCAGGAAAATCTAGCCCACATTTGCAAATAGCAGCAGTGTAATTAACCTTCAGTTGTATTTTCTTATTGGTAATGCCATTCTCCTTTCCACACAATGCAAGACATTGTCATAAGCAGACGTTTGTATAATAGATTGGAGGAGCATATCATCTGAACATCTGGATTCTTCCACATATGGCTCATTAGCTATTGCTGCAAAAGCCAATATGAAGTCCATGTTGATGCAATTAAATGTGCCTGGAAAAATACATGCTTCTCACATTTTTAGTTCTACATAGGTATATAATTGGCAAACAATCCAATGCAGTCACAGGAATTTTAAAAAGAAAGCTTTCTCCAGCCATGTCTGTTAACCATCATTGTGCTGCTTCCTGGAAGCAAGGGGGAAATGAGCAGTCCTGGGCGGCTGGCCACTCCACTACATTGCCATAGTGAGAGAATATCTAATAATAAATAAATACAGTTGAGGATCAGGATTTCTTGTCTGCTCTTCATGATGGTAAAAATATGCTTCAATTTGAAATTGTCTGGAAATGAATAAAAAGAGGGTTTTTATCCAACATTTCCTTAATTTGCAAGAACACAAAACAGGTGATTACTAATAACACACACTCTCTCTCCCTCATCACTGTCATATAAAAGTAGCCTGAAAAGTGTGTGGCCCACACTGAGTCAGAATGAGAACATAGCTCATTAGCTTCACGGTGCTGAGTGAGCCAGCCCAGCATGAAATCCAGCAGCAAGGGGACTGAGAGAGACGCTCACTCTTTCTCTTCCACCCCCTGCAGACCCAGTTTTGCCTTTCATGTGCTGAAGACAAAGTTGTCCACACCCAAGTCAGAGCAGCCTTTCTCTTCCAGGTTTCTGTAGGCATCAGAGCTTCAGAAAAGGGAGGGTGTCCTCTTACGTTTCTTCTTTTATAATCGTTACCGAGAGAGAAGATGCACTTTGCCTTCTCTTTATTGGATCATCTACCATAAAAAGCTACCGAGTTCTGTAATATCTGTATTCTCACTCACTTCAAATCTCTCACCCTCATTCCAAACTTAGTAAATACTAAACCAAAGGTGGCATGCTGTTATTAATTTATATTGCCCAAAACTATCTGATATAGATGTGCAGATAGTCTTCATTCTGATTTCTTGGATCGAGACACTAAGACTTGTCGTACAGGAGGTTTATTGGTATATTCTCTCAAGAATAACAGATGTAATGGAGTGATGGAAGGAGGATCTTATAGAGGGAAAAGTTGGACTGTGGCTTAGTGACACCTATCTATCATATATGATAGATATACATATGATAGTGACACCTATCAGCCTATCCCATGGAGAGCATGGAGGGATCTAACTCTAGGATCGCCCTTCAGAGATGTCCCAAGCTGAGACAAGGGAGACAGACTTTTGAATTCCCAGATGACCAGGTATTAGGTGCTGAGTTCCCCAAGCAAGGGAACATAACCTTGAGTGAAGGAATGTCCTTCTTTCCACCAAGGGAATTGTCCTTCCTGATTCCCAGATTGGGACACAGCTCGGAGCCATGAGCAGTCAACGTGTTTGGTGTTGGAGAAGTTACACCTTGGCTCTGAAGGGGTCACCTGGATGGCATATAATAGTATCCACTACTGTCCGCCCTAATTTAAGATGTTTGAATCTACTTGCTTATAATAATAAGATTTCCTATCTGAGAACATCTTCTTTAGGATTCTAATTGGTCTCATTTGCCAATGAAACCGATAAAAAGAAGGTTAGTAAACTGAACTACAGCCCTCTCAGTGAAGCCCTTTCTGCTCTAGCTAGTCTCAAGGCTCTAATAGAAATTAGTTCTAGATTTTCCATACCTTCAGCTTGCACAGCAGTTGGTCTATGTTGTTTACCCATTGTAACAGCCCAGACTCTCATATTGGAGGGATCTAAGTTCCTGCCACCATGAAATTCTTGGGTCACAGCTGCTACACTTGCCTATTACCACCATCACAGGCAGGCAAAGACCTCCCAAGAAACACACTAATGGATCAGCGGTACCCAACTGCCCCCACTGTGAAACAGCAACCCTTCTTTCCCTTGATAATCAAGGAGAACTACCCTGACATCTTCCCTCCATGCCTCCTTCTATGTTGACATTACAAACCTAAAATGATCAGGCAGTGGAAATAGTTTAAAGTTCAATATGATTTTCATTATGTCCCCTGTGAAAGCACTACCTTTCTGAGAACAAGGACCTCCAAACCCATAGAGTCTAAAGTTGAAGGGAAAGGAAGGTAAAATTCATTCAAGTGGGTCACAGGAGTGAGGGCACACTGGGCCTCTCCATTCCCTGATTCCTAGACCCTTTTATTCTACCTATTGGAAAAACGACATCATATCACAGTCGTTGATTTAGGTTATTTAACATATTCGGGAGGATCACACACCATTCTAGCAGATACCAACACCAATTTGACGTATCAGTTGCACCAAAAGAAATCTATCCTATCTTGCCTCCAGGCTGAGAGCTTCTGACTAATACAATATAACCACTCCAATCACACATTTGAGGAACCAGGGAAGTAACCACTGTATGAATCTGAGGAAACAGCCCACCCACTATGAGTCTCACCTGAGCCAAGATTCCATTTATTACTTGTCCCCCCAAAACAGTGCAATATAGTTATGTTAATCCCTAAGTATCAAGTCAGCTCAGATCCTATGTCCCCTTGAGATGTCTGCATATTCCTTTTTCTCCTAGGGTATATTATCCAAGTAATATTTACATTTCCCTTTGGTGAAGGACTTGAAGAATCATTACCATATAAACTTGGCATGTGGCAGTATCTTTCTTTCTGAAGACCATAAGAAGTCCAAAAACTACCACAAATAAAATGTAACACAGGGAAATGCTGCTTGAAATAGAAACAACAATAATAAAATAAATCAGACATTTATAGTGAGATCAGAAAAGTTCAGTTATATATCTATACATCTATACTGAACTCTATATATCTGGTTACTATAAATATTCATACATAGATATGTAGCATTTCCTGACAATAGACTATGCAACTTGGGTTTTCTGTGAATGAGATAAGAAAATATTCTACCCTGTGCAAAGATAGCATCAGTATGAATCTACTTTGTGGCAACCAAACTCCCCTGTCCCAGGCAGCAGGCATATGTCCCATGGCAAGCGCTATTCCACACATACTCTCCAAACAATACTTTCGGAAAGCTACTGGGAGACAGTATTCCATGGCTCTCTTAAAACTTCTACATGCCCTGCCCTTCATCCAGATTTCATTTTCAAGGACGTTTGTGCAGTGGGCAGCTTGTGAAGATAGAAATAGCCTCTGGAGAAGATAGAAAGGAAGATCAAAATAGTCTCTGGAAACAAGTGTAGGTCTGCTTATAGTCTTAGAAGATGGAGACTGTTTCCCTCCAAAGTAAAAAGCATGTTTGCTTACTGTCCAGATTAGTAAAGATAACTCCTCCAGAGAAAAGGGCAAGCATCTTCCCATTATAAAAGATTTGAGTTCTCTAAGTTCAGAGTCCACTGACCGTAATGCAGCCCACTGTATAAGGATACATACCATCTGGTCATGTGAGTTGGGCCTGAAGAACCAACACCAAAATGCTGACATTCCAGCTACTGCTACGGCTGTGAGCAATAAACTGCCCTTCATCTCTGACCCAGGGATCTTGTCTTTTCCACCAGCACCTAGAAATGAGCTAATTTGTTAGTTTGTAAGTAGAGTAAAACTCTCACCAACTTCACATTTATAGACGTTCTTTATGTGGCTAACCAAAAGATTTATTCTAAACACCAGTAAGAGTGTTATACACAACCCTAGAGAGTATTGTGTAGATAGATAGTGACAATCATCCACATACCAGTGTTCCAGCCAGAAAAGGGAGGTAACAAACTATGAAAGTATTACCTTTCTAAAATCTTATAACTACTTTGTGATGGAACCAGGAGATGAATGTTGCTTGTCTGACTTTACTATAATGGGCTCTTTCTTCTCAGGGTTTCCTGTCTGTACCTCAGAGGAAATTCTTATGGACTTTTGCTTAAGGAGCAACTCAGAGTAGAGACTTTTATACTCCTCTCATCTTTCCATTTTTTTTAACCTAAAAAGAGGGTGCCTGGGTAACTTAGTCAATTGAGTGTCTGTCTACCTTTGGCAGAGGTCATGATCCCACGGTCCTGAGACTGAGAGTCACACCTAGCTCCTTACTCAGCGGGGAGTCTTCTTCTCCTTCTTCCTCTGCTTCTCCCCCCTGCTCATTCTCTCTCTTTCTCTCTCCCTCTCTCAAATATATAAATAAAACATTTTTAAAAAATAACTAAATAACCTAAAAAGAGGCTTATCCCTTTAGGAATAGAAATGTCATTGCCATAGTCTTCCATTTATTCCATAATGAATTGCCAAGGTCCTTTGACACTTGGACCAGTGTCCTAATTCATTGTCTCAGCCTGTGTTCCTCCAAAGCTGAGCATGAGACACAGGTCTACATGCCAGGAGTTTATATGCAAATTTGATCTCACAGAGCAGAAAAAAAAATCCAGAAAATATCAACCTGGGAAATAGGGAGAAAGCCAGTATTAAGACTGCATCGTTGCAATAGCCAACTGCTAAAACAGAGTTCAAACCAACAGGACGGCAGATGAGCACTAGGAAATGCATTTTAGAGCTAGAAGAAAACACTGATCTCTGGTCTCTTGCTTCTTGTTGGTTCAAGATGATGCTACAGGCATGAGCTCTTCTGATTGTCCAGGTTGCACATGTGTGAGAGCCCAGCAGGTTCCCACAGCACCAACCAGGAATCCTTGCAGCAGGAAGCAAGAGGTGTCCATGCAAGGAGCGATGCTGTCAGGTCTCATCTGCACAAAGCTGGCAAAAGCCAACTGCTCTGGGGTGGTGTCTGTGCCAGTAAGTGCAGCTGCTAGAGTTTGGAGTGATCTTCATGAGTTATATAAAGGGCGCCTCCTCTGCACACATTTTCTTTGGTAAAGATGGAAACTTCTCTATTTCTGACCTGAAACCAGCCACGTGGAATCCTAACCATACTACTCACCATTAGAGAAAAACTGTCACTCTACTTTTCCGCACGGCCATTTCTGAAATCAGAGAGCCTATATAATGTGAGTGGAGAGGATAGATTCTGGAGTTAAAATTCTCCTGCTATGAATCGTTCTGATGTAAATTGGGCAAGTTTCTTAACCTCAATGCTTCTGTTTCCTCGCCTATATTAAGAAAATAATATCTCTACACAATGTTGCCTGTAAAGATTATATTAATATTTTCAACTCATTCAGGACACTGTTTAGCACATGGTCAGGGTCCGGGTTTGCTGCCCATTAAATAAAACTTCATCATTTTGATATTTTTAGTTTAATTTTAGTTACAGAATAACAATTTCAATAAAATATATAGTTTGATTTGCTTGCATTGAGATCTAAATTAATAGACAGAATCTATTGAATTCAGGCCATATAGTTCCCAAATTATCTATAAATTTATAGAAAAGGAACAGGAACACAATCCCCAGATATAAACTTACAGAGGGCAGTGGTCTGCCTTATTCATCTTTAAATTCCCTAGATCCGAAGAGTTTCATATTCTCCAGGCTCACAGAGGTCCACCCCATGCTACATATGGACTCAGGTTTCAAGTTGTCCTATGCACATATTGGCTTTTTGGTTTCTTGATCACAGAATGATTGCTCTCAGTTCGTGACTCTCACAGTTATTTCCTTTGTCTGCAACACTTTTATTTCAACTCCTTGACCAATAATACTCTTCCTCTGGGGCTCAGATTCTCCTGCCACTGGAAAGCCTTTCTGAACTCCCTCAAGTCTGAGCAAAGTCCCCTTCCTTTGTGCTCCCAGAGCATCACATCTTTCTATAGCACAGGACCTACCATCCGGTACCGTAATGCCTGGTCTTAATCTGTTTCCCTCACTAGACTAAATTCCACAGTTATTACTTCCATTATTTAGTACAGTGCCTGGCACATATAATCCATGAGAAATGTTAGTAGAATCAACAAAGGAGAGAATGAATGCACATATAAGTAAAGGCATGAACAAACAGAAAATAGTAGCTAATTGAGTTACACACAATGAATGACAGCTCTGAGTGTTCACTTGACTCATTTCTGTCCTCCACTCCTTAGCCTCAAGGTGGGTTAAGCTCACACATGGCTGGTGCCTCCTTCTGGAATAATTTAGCAAGGTGTATAGTTGCAACCACTCCTTTACACTGATGCCTGACTATGCAGGTCTCCCACTAGATTTCTAGCTTCGATTGATACTGAGAAGCAGAATTCAGCTCCATCCTCTTTCCTATGGAGCAAAATTTTAATGCTTCTTAAGGTGGATCCTTTTATAATCTGACCCCAACTATACAGTCTTCATCTTTTCATATTTGTCCTCCCCTGTGAGATGCACCGGGGAAAAGTATAGAGAGTCTGATCCAGGGATACAGGCTTGATTGGTGCATTGAGTGGAACCTCACTTCAATATCACCAAAGACAAAAGATACCCATACCTCATCGATGTAAAGCCAATGCCCTTAATTATTTCAGCAATCCTTGTTCACTAGAACATGATTATAATCCCAAATGGTTCCTCATTGTGAATTAGGAACACAGATAAGTTATAAAAAATTTTTTTAAGTAAATAAAATATTTTAGGTCCTCCATCTTCCTTCTAAGTACTCTGCTCCTCAGTCCTCATAGCCTTCTCTTGAATATCTCCCCCATCAGAAGAATCTCTTTACCAGCGCCTTGTGGTTCTGAAGATGTTTCACAAACTTCATACAAAAGATGAGGAGCTATAAATCTCAAAGCAGTGTTTCCCAAAGTATGACCTTTGGACCACCTAGATCATAATCACCAGGATCTATATCCACAACTCAGGGCATTAAACCAGATGATCTCATGGTGGGGTCCCTGCAGGCCATCTCAACCATCCTCCTCTGATGAATACTCTGCACTCTCAATATTGAGATCCACAAGCTTGACTACTTCCAGTATTTCCAAGCATTTTAAAGAAAATAACCTTCAAACTTCAGTAATGAATATCTCTTTATATATCTGAACTGAAGATCCCTTGCTACCCCATAAGAATGAATGACTCACATCATCATCTATGTAGCACATTTGCACTTTAAAATCAAGCAAATCCATAGGACCATATGGAATTGAGATCACACCAATTTAGGGGGTTATTGACTCTGGCATTTGACATCAGTTTAAACCTGAAGCCAGAATTTATGAGCTGCTTAGAGATATGTTTTTAACTTCTAGGAACTGAATGTTCTCGTAGTAGCAACACAGTTGGAAGTCTATAAACCTTTAATGGATTTGCTCTTCTGTGCATTGGATATGCATGATTACCTGAAATACTGGAGAATATAAGAGAAATATTAATGATTCTGAAAAACACCATCAAACTTGAAAAATCTGGCTATAGGTTGCACTTGAGTAGCATCCAGAATTAATAAATAGGTAACCAATGCCCTGCGCACAGGAGTCCTGAATAAATATAAGTAAGCAGACAATATTTATTTTATAAGAATATTTCTAAGTAACCTCAGAACATTTTTCTCCTTAAACAAACCATTATTTTCCTATGAAGGCAATTTCTTTACTAGCAAATTTATTTACTAGCATATTTATTTCTTGATCTGGGTAATCTCATACTATAGTGAAATTCCTCTGACTGAACACTGGATATGATCATGAGAATACTGTCTTGGTCAGAATACTGTGTTAGTTTCTACTGTAACTAAACAAAATGATGAGAATCTCCAAATGTAATCTTTTGACTAAAAGTTGGTTCTCACTTTAAAGAAATGTAAATTCTTTCTTCATGCTAAGACAGTCAATTCCTTCTTTCCTGATAAATAGTGGCATTAAGATGCCAGAGAGAAAGATTATCCCATTAAACGATGAATCTTGGAACACTACATCAAAAACTAATGATGTACTATATGGTGACTAACATAACACAATAAAAAAAATTTTTTAAGTATCCCATCAAAAAGACATTTGATGTCTTACCTTCTCCTGATGCCCCAAAGGGCTCTATCCCAAGTGAACTGGTATGATAGTCTGTTAAAACTGAACCAGTAAATATATTATTGCCATCACTCATTATACATATTCTAAAAACCTCTAGAGGTATGAAAGATCAGTCTATCTAGGCACAACCATATGGAATTTCTTTCAAAAGAATATACTATAGTAATAAAATCTGTTTATCTTTAGAAATAATAGAATATCAAGCATCTGATATTTTAGAGACACATGCATTAACAAAAAAATATACTTTTGTTCTTCCAGTATAGTGTTTAGTTAAGCAATAACAAGAAGAAGGAAAACCTAAATTTAAAGTATGTTCTGTTGAAAGAAATGCTGGCTTTTGGAATTTTAGTTTAGATTCATGCTTTTTTATTCAGTAAAGATTTATGAATTATTTACTCATGTCTAGCACCACATTAAATATCAGTAATTTAAAGAATAATAACACAATACTATCTTGCCCTCAGGAACTCAAACTCGACAGGGAGAAATAAACACCATTGACAAATAATTGTAACATAGTGTGTCTTAATTGCCACAATATAGGAATGACTTCTTTTTTTTTGCTTATATTTCTATTTCTTTTTTTTTAATTTCTTTTCAGTGTACAGAATTCATTGTTTATGCACCACACCCAGTGCTCCATGCAATACATGCCCTCCACAATACCCACCACCAGGCTCCCCCACCCTCCTACCCTCCACCCCTTCAAATCATATGGTTTCACTTATTTGTGGAGCATAACAAATAACATGGAGGACATGGGGAGATGGAGAGGAGAAGGGAGTTGAGGGAAATTGGAGGGGGAGATGAACTATGAGAGACTAGGAATGACTTTTTACATAAAGACTTGGAGTTCTCAGAAAGATACCATTTGAACTTAGTCCTGAGGATGAAGGGAGAATGAACATTCACATCAGGGAAGCTGTAAGTGCAAAGTCATGGGCCAAGTAAGCAAACACACTAAATTCACATGCTAGCTGGAAGGTCCATGGCTGTAGCTCAGAAGTGATGAGAAGAGTGTCAGGAAACAAGGCTGGAGAGGTATTTTATGGTCATCTTGTGAAAGACTAAGGGGCCATAAAAAAGTAACCCGTGACCCCTCCACAAAATAAAATTATTTTTCAACAGACTATTTTCTAAACCAATTATTTACAATTTCTCAACACAAGTGGACTATATGAAACATTCCACCAAAATAGGAAATATTTGTTGAAAAATAATACAATTTTATGACCACATATCCACGTGAAGTTTAAAATTCCATTCACCAGAATTGTAAACATTGCCTTTTGAAGTTACAGGCAGCTCTAATAGTTCATAATTACAAAGGAACTAAACAGAAAAAATAAAGTAGGTCAGCAATGTAGGGCACTAATCATCCAATGCTATTCAGTCTTTTTTTAGAATTCTGAAGACTAATTCTTCCAATATGTGAAATTAGAAGATTGGCTTCTTTCTAATATTAGGGTAAAAGTAAAATAAAAATAAATTCAAACTTTTAGAGTCAAAAATGGTGTCTAATTATTGGACCATCTCAGTAGGCATGGACAGTCTTTTGTGCTCTGTCCTCCGTATCTCAGAACAATTCAGTCCAGTATTCATGGATATTCTAGAAAAAAAAATTAATCTCATAATGAAGCAGATAAATAGGGCATGCTTTGCCCATTCTTCTGCCTGTCCTCCTGTCACCTCTGCTAATTTAAGGCATTATCTTACGGCAAAAGAATATTCTATAAAAGCTTCTGCTGATTGACTGAGGACAACGTTTTCAGGAAAAGGAACCTGTCTTGAAATAAGGAAGAGATATGATTCAAGGAGAGTGAGATTTTGAGTCTTCACCTTCCAAAATATGTTCTCACTGACCTTTTTACTTTTGCAATAATGTGTTCCCAGAATGCCTACCATTTTTAATTATCTTGATTACCCCTACCATATGGCGTGCTAGTCTTACACAATAGGATGTTCAAACTTTTAGAACATTGTATTCAAATACAGAAAAAAAATTAACTGAAACATAGCATGGAAAAATGAAATGAATTATATGTTCTTGGATAATTTTTGGAGAATTCAGATCAACTCTGTATATTTTTTCTTGGCTATGCATGAATAGCAAAGATCATAGTGTGCTATGTGTTAAAGTTGAGCAAAAAATATACATTATTTTGGGAAGAAATAAATTATGAATATCTTTTAAATTTTTGCTGTAAATTTCCTAAAAAAAATAGTTTATCCCTCTGCTTTGCTCTGGTACTGGAAAGTGTAAGACCACATCTGAAATCTGTACTAACACCCATCTCTGCCCTACTACTCCATTATAAGAATTCATCACTGTGAATTAGATAGTTATTTCTAAGACTAAAATTGCTTTTCCAATAGTATCACAATATTTAAAATTTTAGCTTATGATTTAATGTCCTTAAATATACAGCATTTAACACGGGAATTTTCTGGCTTAATTTACCATTTGGCAATTTTCCTAGTTCATATTATACTAAAAACCATTCCACTGAAAACAACTAAAAAAGATGCATAAAATATTAGACATATATAGATAGATATAAAATATATAAATAATATTTGAAGGGTTACTGAGACAAATTGAGGCTCAAGAATCTAAGAAAATAGAAGGACAAGAAGTTGAACCCAACACTCTTGTTATTCTACCCACTAGTAGACATTTGTCAGATCTTAAGTAAAGCCAAAAGACTGACAAGCCATACTTTTTTTTTAACATTCCAGATATAAGTGAGATCATACAGTATTTTTCTTTTTTTTTTACTTATTACATTTAGCATAATGCTTTCAAGTTCCACCTATGCTGTCACAAACGGCAAGATTTTCTTCTTTGTATGGCTGAGTTATATTCCATTATATACATATATATATACACACATATGCATATATGTATATATACACACATGTATATATATATATATATTAATCCATATACATCCATGCCATTTTCTTGATACATGCATCCACTGATAGACACTTACATTGTTTCTATGTCTTGGCAATTGAACATAAACATGGAATAAATGTATGTGCATATGTATTTTCAAGATAGTGGTTTGATCTCCTTTGGGTATAAACCCAGAAGTGGAATTGCTGGATCTTATCTAGTTTCTTATCTAATTGCTCTGACTAGGACTTCCAATATTATGTTAAATAAGAGTGGTGAGAGAGGGCACCCTTGGCTTGCCCCTTATTTTAAAAGAAAAACTTTTAGTTTTTCAAGGTTGGATATGGTGCTAGCTGTTTGTCATTTATGGCCTTTATTGAGGTATGTCCTTTCTATACCCAGTGTGTTGAGAGCTTTTGTCATGAAAGGGTGTTGAACTTTTTCAAGCTCAGTTGGTTAAGCAGCTGCCTTCGGCTCAGGTCATGATCCCAGCGTCCTGGGATCGAGTCCCACATCGGGCTCCTTGCTCGGCGGGGAGGCTGCTTCTCCCTCTGCCTCTGCCTGCCACTCTGTCTGCCTGTGCTCGCTCTCTCTCTCCCTCTCTCTCTAACAAATAAATAAATTAAAAAAAAAAAGAAATTCCATATTAAAAAATAATAATAATAAGGTTAGTCTGTGAGGCTGAGGGAAAAATAGTAGTCGTAGGGGTAGTCGCCAGGTGCAGCGTCGTTGGGAGCGCCAGAGCGTCGGGATGGTCCTGGTCGTCGTAGTCATTGGTGGGGGCATTGGCTTCACCGCTGGGAGTGGCGCTGCCTCCAGCGGTAGTTGTTGGGAAGTGGCCTCGTCCGGGGAGTGGCCTCGTTGGGGCCTCGTCGTCGTCACCTCTTCATAAGAGACGGCCCCGACTGGTCAGTTTGATTTTTGATGCTTGGCACGAAATAAAGCTTTGCTTGACTTTCGCTTTGCCTCAGTCTCATTCCTTTGATCACGGACCCTAACAATGGGCCTGACTAAGGTCTGTGATTTCTACCCAGTGGTGATTTGGTGGTGGTCATATTCCAGGCACTGGTTGATATCTAGCCTCTAAGGTATGCTACCCAAGTACAGCACCAACCAGAACGACATGTACCATGCTCTCCCTGGGAACCTCTACTACCCCTATTTCCTTTAGATTCTTGAACATTCTCCCTTTCTTCTACACCAGAGTGATTCCCAAAGGTCCCTCCACTTCTCTGTCCCTCCCCATTCTCTTTCCTACATAAATGTGTCAGTCACTTTAGGAGGACTTTGGCTTTTACAAAATATGCACCTCCTCTTGGCACAAAGAGAAGTGTCTATCTACCCGAAAGGGAAAAAAGAAAAGAAAAGAAAAACCAATTAGGTATTTCAGTTTTTTAAAACCTAATCTAGGGGCACCTGGGTGGCTCAATCAGTTAAGTATCTGATTTAGGCTCAGGTCATGATCTCAGGGCCCTGAGATCAAACCCCATGTCAAGCCTCCCTACTCAATGGGGAGTTTGCTTATCCCTCTGTCCCTCCCCCTGCTCATCTCCCTCTCTCTCTTTCTCTCTCTCAAATAAATAAATATTTTTAAAAATTAAAAAATAAAAGTCTGATTTATTCTCTCACCAAACAATGATTTTTCTCCCACAGAGAAAACTTACTCCCCATCTAGAGCTCATCCAGAACAAGATGGAACCAAGTCTCTATTCTTTTTTTTTTAATTTATTTATTTGAGAGAGAGACAGTGAGAGAGAACATGAGAGGGGAGAAGGTCAGAGGGAGAAGCGGACTCCCCTCGGAGCTGGGAGCCCGATGTGGGACTCGATCCCGGGACTCCGAGATCATGACCTGAGCCGAAGGCAGTTGCTTAACCAACAGAGCCACCCAGGTGCCCCCAAGTCTCTATTCTGAATTAGGAATAGTAACCAGCATTCATTTAAAGTCTGGTTAGGCTTATTTGTCCTAATGTTGGCAAATACTGAGCAGGTCAGCTTGGGTGACCTGCTCAAAATTTGCTTAGGCAAATTTTCTACCTTCAAAAAGGTACTATCTCCCCCATGGAGAAATTCTGTCCAAACCCACTAGCTTCATTCCAACCAGGAAAATTATTTAGTTATTAATTCAATAAGTATTTATTGAATGCCTATCATGTGATAGGCACAGTTCTAAGTACAGTGTTCTAATAAGACAGTGACTATTTGAATGCCTACTATGTGGTAGCTACTGTTGTAAGTAAAGTTCCAATAAGATAATGACAAAACAAACAAAAAATCCCTCACTTCATGGAGTTTACGTACTAGTGATGAGGATAGTTAACAAAGAAAGAAAATGTATATATATATATATATATATATATATATATATATATGGTGAACTATATGGCATATCACATAGGATAAGTTCTAAGGAAGAAATAGTCAAAAAGAGAATGTCCTTAAACCATCATCTGGAAGAGGCTGAGAGTAGAGTGGGGAGGAGGGAGATTAAAAAATTTTTTATTGGGTGGCCATAAAAGGCCTCAACTCTATAGGCCAGATATTTATTTGATGTTTTGCTTAATTACGTAGAAGGTGGAAGGTGGAAGATGAGACTAAACAACTCTATGAGGCTTAAAATATGTCGAGTCAATTCTAACAAGTGGTGGGTTTGTTCTCTACCTGACTCCAACTTTAGCCATAACTCTTTACCACTAAGTCAACACCTTTCCTTATACCAAGAAATTTCTTGTACCAAGAAATGGGGAGTCCCACGCTGCCACTCCAACCACCTCTGGGGCTGGGCCCCACGAATCCGTCACCGCAGCCACCACCCACGGACTTGGCCTCAGGTGCCACCCCCATGGCAGGGAAGAGTGAAATAATTGGTGGAACAGGCCTGGATGATCCAGAACTCGTAGAAGGAAGAACTGAAAAATATACGGATACTCCATTTGGCAAGCCTTCCGGTGCCTTAATTTGGGGGAAGATCAAGAATGTCGATTGTCCTCCTTGCAGGCATGGGAGACAGCATACTATCACACCTTCAAAAGTCAACTACCAGGCAAACATCTGGTCTCTGAAGGGGGAGGACTGTACACACATCGTAGTGACCACAGCTTGCAGCTCCTTGAGGGAAGAGATTCAGCCCGGCGATGTCGTCATTATTGATCAGTTAATCGACAGGACCACTAAAAGGCCTCAGACCTTCTATGATGGAACTCATTCCAGTACCAGAGGAGTGTGCCATATTCCCATGACTGAGCCATTCTGCCCCAAAACAAGAGAGCTCCTCATAGAGACTGCTAAAAAGTTAGGACTCCGGTGTCACTCAAAAGGGACAATGGTCACAATCAAGGGACCTTGTTTTAGTTCCCCGGCAAAAAGCATCATGTTCCGCACCTGGGGGGAGGGGCAGATGTTGTCAACACAACCACAGTTCCAGAGGTGGCTCTCGCTAAGGAGGCTGGGATTTGCTACACAAGTATTGCCATGGCAACAGATTATGACTGCTGGAAAGAGCATGAGGAAGCGGTTTTGGTGAACCGGTTCCTAAAGACTCTGAAAGAAAATGCCAATAAAGCCAAAAGTCTACTCCTCACTACCATACCTCAGATAGAGTCCATGGAATGGTCAGAAACCCTCCATAACTTAAAAAATAGGAGCCAGTATTCTGTTTTATTACCAAGATATTAGACTAGCACGGCTGCCTAGGAGACAAGAAAACTTCCTAATTCCAGTCATTTGAGAAATTTGGGCTTAACATGGAAAAGACATGCAGCCCTCATGCCCTTGCCTGCTAAGGAAGAACATGATAAGACAAGAAGATATGCATATATCAGAGATGCCTTCTAGAAGGCTTAGATTGCTTCAGAAAATGACCCGTAAACATGGAAAAAATCTGACGCTTCAGGAAAAAAAGATAAAACCCCATCTACCCTTCCCCCAGTAAATTTATAATAATAATAAAGGGTGGGAGGTAACATTCAGTTTCCTATATTACCCAAAGAAATATGAAGAAATGGGAATTCTTGGGCTATTTATTGGTGTTACTGTAAATTTGTACAGTCTTTTTGGAGGGCAGTTTGCTAATGTATCGAGAGGCTTAAAAATACTTATACCCTTTATGCTGGTTACTCTACTCCTAGGGAATTTATATTTAAAAAATTATCAGAGATACAAAGAATTGTGTATAAGGAAAGATGTCTAGTATACCATTAGTTATAATAGTAAGTATTCAGAACAATCTGAGTATACAACAGTTGGAGGTAAATTATTGCATAGGTCTAACTGGATTGTGAAGCAACCAACTGAAGATCATGTTTTCACACAATATATAAATGTCCTAAAGAAATGGCTGCTCTAAAATATGAAATGAGAAAGGGATATGTGCACACATTTTGCATTTCTAATTTTGTTTTATAGTTCTACAGTAGCATGCAAAAAGACCAGAAGTGAATATATAATCTTTTGTTACTGTATTTGGGGTTGAGACACTGAATCATTTTAATTTTCTTTATATTTTTCCGTGTCTTCACATTTTTCTACAATGAATATAATGAAATAATAAAGTTGTCTTAAAAATAAAAAAGTCCAGCTCTAGAAAGAAAGAAAGAAAGAAAGAAAAAGAAATGGGAAGGCAATAGTGTGCTCACTAGCATAAAAGACACTGGCTAGCTATACTGATCCCTGCACCAAGTATCAAGCAAGCAGAGGAAAAGGTGCCAACCAAGCTGAGATTCCTCTGAGACCAGAGCATCTCCACTCTGTTACTGTCTCTGGTAACATAACCTTTATGAGTACCATCTTCCAGCAAATATAACTCCTAACTTTCTAATATTTCTCCTTTGAAACTAGGCAGGAATGGGACGCCTGGGTGGCTCAGTTGGTTAAGCGGCTGCCTTCGGCTCAGGTCATGATCCCAGCGTCCTGGGATCGAGTCCCACATCGGGCTCCTTGCTCGGCAGGGAGCCTGCTTCTCCCTCTGCCTGCCACTCTGTCTGCCTGTGCTTGCTTGCTCTCTCTCTCGCTCTGTCTCTGACAAATAAATAAAAAAAAAAAAAAAAATCTTTAAAAAAAAAAAAAAAAAAAAGAAACTAGGCAGGATTATGTTTAAGCATGTGATGGGGTCTGGTGTTTGCTGAAACAACATATCCCCACATGTGCTCCAGACCATCAAAGACAGTGTGATGGTTAATTTTATGTATCAACTTGGCTGGACGATGGTGCTCAGATATGTAAACAAACATTGTTATTCTGAGTGTGTTTTGGGGAATGAGGTTAACCTTCCAAACAGGTAGACTTTGATTAAAACAGATTGTTCTCCATAATGTGAGTGGGCTTCATCTAATTAGTTGAAGGCATGAATAGAATAATGAGTGACCTCCTCTGAGCAAGAAGGAATTCTGTAACTCCTTCCTGGGTCTCCAGGCTACCAACCCATTCTGCAGATTTTGGGTTGCCCACACTCCATAATCTTGTGAGCCAATTTCTTAAATTCAATCTCTCTCTCTCTCTCTCTCTCTCTCTCTCTTTCTCCTTCCCTTCCTTCCTCTCCATCTCTCCATTCTACTGGTTCTGGTTCTCTGTAGAACCCTGACTAATACACAGAGATAATCGTTATTTGGGGTGTTTGAGGGTGTCTGATCCAAGCAGCTTTTGTGATTAGCTATAAAAGAGTCTTCCCCCAAATCCTGAAAAGTATCAATTTAGGGTTTTCATAGCTGTGATAATCCCCATTTGTCCCAGCACAAAATAATCCCCATTTGTTCTGGAGGAGGCAGAGTCACTGTGAAGAACCATGTGTTTCCAGCTCTCCAGCCAAAGGAGGTAAGCAACCGATTCTACTTCTTTCCCTTCTTTTATCAGGTTCAATGGTACTCAATAAATCATTCTACCACATAAAACCATGTGTTTTTGTCTTTACCACTAAAGTGCAAACTCCTCAAGGGCATGTACCATATGCTGCATAGACCATCACTATAGCACCAACACACCTAGGACGATAAATCACACGTAGCAGAAGCTCCATAAATAGTTGTTAGAGAAAGGAAAACTGACCAAGCTGTACACTGAGACACTAAATGGGAAAAGCTGACCTAATTTAACCCCAAGAACTAACCCAAGCATGCAGGTGTATGTGGTTTAATTTTGCATACCTTCTCTGAAAAATTACTTACCAAGCAAAACTTCACACACTGTGGTTATAAGGATAAATTTTTTCACTGGCTCCAGTTCACATGGTTTAAATAGCATTTCTTCTTGCTATGAACTTTATTTTTATTTGAAACTCCATGAATGTGAAACCATTTGAATCAAACCAGATGCAAGCACTTGAAATGCCCTGCTAGTTCCTTTCAGCCTCTTTTACTTTTACTTGTGAAACTGAATTTCACTTCAAGTATGCCCTCATCCAGGGGTGCCCTTTTCTTCTGGTAGTCTTTCAACCCCTCCACTCTTACTAGCTATTTGGGCGGAAAATCAAAATAAACTTTAAAAAATTGTTTTACCATTATTCCTTAAAGACAAGATTTTTTTCTTTGGCAATTGGAAAATAATACAGAAATAAATGAGTATGCACATTACATGTATGTGTGCTGTTTGCATACTCAGCTCACTCACATACACCCAATATCCTCTTAGTTCACTGTACTTTATATGGACCTATAATAATAGGCCAGTTCAGGAATGATGTCTGCCTTAACATCAACAGAAACGTGAGGACAAAGTTTTCCATTTCCACATACACTACTGTTTGGGTATGTAAGCTTCCAATGTGGTTGGCATATGAGAGGCAAGTAATTCTTGTTCCAGATTCAACTTGGAACCCCATCCTAGCCTAAGCATTAATTGTCTTTTTACTTTTATAATGTAAGATTTGGATCTAGAAAACAAATGGATTATTTGCAACTGTCGCTTAGCCTTCTAAACTCTTCCCATTTTTCACTCAAACTCTACTTTGGAAATCCTGTCTCTAACGTAAATGACCTAGCCATGAGTGTCCAGATGCTGGACTCGTGACAAACCTGTCATTTTTCATCCAAGCACCAAAGGGAATGACCTCCATTAGAGTGAGATCTGCTAGATTCATTTTAGAAGCACCCACATTTCAAGCATACATCCTTATGCACAAACAACAACCAAAGGATGAAAAGATCTCTGTATGGAATCCACTTAGGAGAAACATTTTCTTTAAAGTGTAACATAAAAAATGATGATTTACATGAACATATGGGCACATAGGCGAAAACAGTAATTTTTTTTAGATCCAGGATGGGAAATCACACAGAAAAACAATGAAATGCAGTCCCTTTGTCCTGTTTGTTCTTCTGAACTACCATTGCAGCTCAAGGAAGAGGAGAGAGTGAATCAGGGGTTTGCATCTCGGGGAAAAGGAGAGAAAAGCAGAGGTTGCTGCCAGCTGAATTTGCAGCCTTGCAAGGTCTATGGAGTGACCTGGCCAGGTACCACTGACAGTTCTGCTGTAATATCCAGAACATAGACTTTCACCAGAGAACTACTGATCACACATAACAAACAAAACAGGGGGTGGGGAGTCAGCCTCTGTTATGGTTTGGAATAATAGCTCCCAAAGAAAAACATGTTGAAATCCTAACCCCCAGTACCTAAAAGTATGACTTCATTTGCTAATAGGGTCTATATAAAGATAATCAGGTTAAAATGAGGTGTTTTTATAAAAAGGAAAATTTTGGACACAGAGACAGATACATATAGAGAGAAGACAACATGAAGCACACAGGAAGAAGATGGCCAAAAGACTAGGTTGATTCCTCTACAAGTCAAGAGACATCAAAAGTTGCCAACAATGCTCCAGAAACTAGGAAGAGGCAAGGAAGGATTCCCCTGCAAGTTTCAGAATGAGCATGGCCCTTAATTTTGGACTTCTAATCTCTAGACCTGTGAGACACTAGTTTTCTGTTGTTTTAAGTCACCCAAGTTATGGTACTTTGTTATTGCAGCCCTGAAAAACCTTATTCACAAAGAATGAAAATAAAGGACAACAAACCCTTGCTATTCCCAGTATGATCCTGGGACCAGCAGCCCCTGTGTCACCTGGGAACAGCATGGGGCTCAGAGCAGACCTACTGACTTAGAACCTGCTTTTCACCAACCTCTCCAGGTGATTCACATACACACTCAACTTAGAAGCACTACCATAGAGAAACAGAATTGCAAATTGGATGGACAATACCCCTCGATTTGTAGCTCAGAAAAAAAGGGAACAGATAAAAGCACTGAGATAGGACACTTCTGAACTGTTTCGGGAGGAGTGGAGGCTTGGGCGGTCCACCGGAAGAGGGAGAAATGTGTGTGGCTAGGCAGGAAGTGAATGTCTTTACCAGCAACAACTAAAAATATACCTAATAAATATGCAGGAACCTGGGATGTCCAAGGCAGAGACAACAGAAGACCCAGGATGACCTTGGCAAGGAAAATCTTAAAGTGGGTTCAAAACCAGAGGAAATCTAAGAAGCAAGTCTGAGTGACAAAGGACAGAAGCAGGAGTGTGTGGGCAGGTGCTGGGGAAAGGAAGCACATCTTCCTCTTGTGCAAATAACCAGGGGACTCAGGAGATGTTTGGGACATCCAGAACTCTTAGCTGTCACATGCTTGTTACAAAGCTCTCTCGTAGATTCCCATAATGTTAACTTTGTACTCTGAATTAGGACTTTTCTTTTTCCCAAAAGTACTGAATGAAGAACCAAGGGGAAGCCCCGCACCATCCAGGCAACTCTTGCCCAGGTGCTCTGGGCCAAGGTTGGAACTGGACTGGCTGCTTCCCAATCACACGGGCCAGACTCAAGTTGGACCCCACCGCTCACTGACTTGTGGGCCCTTATTCAACACACACAGGAAGATAAGTGACATGAAATAAGGGAGACATGATCAATCCCAGCTGAGATGCGGAATGAGGGATGAAAATGCAAAGAGTGTGTTCCAGATGGCGAAAGTTACAGGGAAGAAACTTCTCAATCTGAGACTCAGCTTAGGGGACCTCTGGAAAAGAGAAAATGGCAACTAAATGCCCAGAGACTGAAAACAGGTTGGTGAAGGCTGACCTTAACAGTTGCTTTGCTCCAAGCAGGTCTACATCCCACCTAATGACAAAATTCTAATCAGGATGAAAAATGGTCCACACAGCTTCCAGTTGAGAGCTGTAGATTCCTTCTCCTTTCCTTCTCTCATTCATGGACACCACATGCCAAAAAATCAATATAATACAGTAATAAAGCAAAACCTGAATCTTTACCTGGAAATAACCTAAATCTCTAGGTTGTCTCCAAATTCTTATTTTTAAATCTCTCAAAACATAGAATAAACCATTGAGTCACACATGAACTTGTTTCTTTTAACTCTGACAAAATCAACTTATCCATCCATTTTTAATTCTACACTTTTCAACTTTATAGCAATTAAAATACTCACTGAGATGAAAAATTTTAAAGGACATTCCAATAGAAAATCTGTGATCCCAAAGATATCTGTTTTATAGATTAGTGTGATTGCTGAAAATAGTTGTCTATAATTATTGCATATGAGTTTACTTGGGATTCTTATTTGGGGAAATAACTAGGTGAGGTGGCCAAGAAAATCTGTTTGACTGTTAAGATGGACATTCTAAATAGCCCACTCTGAGAACAAATGAGATTGGCATATCAACACTTAATAACTATAACACAGACTGCAAAAAAAATTGAAAGGCAGAAAAGAAACTTTTTTTTCATCTGGAAATGCTATCTTCCATCACCCTCCCCACCCCACACGCAGCCAAGATGCCTCTTGTTTTTTAATACAGGAAACATTTGTGGGACAAATGTAGACTAGGAAGAATTGTATCATGCTCCCAAGTCAGCTAAATTTGAAATAAATCAGAAGTTAAGATACCCTTGTCCTGATACTCTTGAACTGTTTCTTCTTCTCTGCTTGTCATTTTTTTCAAGGCCCAGTTTAAAAACTCCAGCCTTCCATGACCTCTCTCTCTTCTGGATTTCACTCTGAATTGTCTGAACCGATGGTCTGTTTCCTTTCACTGATATGCATTTTAATGCATATGCATACATGTTTTGGAGAAAAGAAGATGAATGTCTTCAGACACGGGGTTTGGAATCTTGACATTAAAACTAGACGATTAGTAACACACTTAATATTATTATATGAAAGTCTGATTCAAATAGTACCAGAGGGCTCAAGCTGAAATGATGCATTTTCAGTAGAAAAACTGCAGCTGAAATGGTCTACCAGCACTGGCGTGTCCCACCCTCACGCAGCCAGCCGCAGAAGTGATCTGCTCGTACATGAGAAACTCCTTGGACTAAAAGGAGTGTCAGGAGGGTGGCTGGGCTTTCTCAAAGGTCCTAGTATCAAGAGTTTGATCACTTTTCACGTGTATACACCATGGTTGATCTTTCCCAAGGAAACCAAGGAGCATTCACAGCATTGAAGAAACTTTTCTCAAAGGCAAAAATGAACCCAAGATGTCATAAAAGGAGCTTCCAAACTGCCAACCTTGTCTTGGCTAAACGTTCCTATGTAACCGTGGGCTTATGACTTAACACTCTCTCATTGCATGCTCTCCAAACAGTCGGAACGAGGAAGGGAAAATTATGTGCAGCAAAATCATACAATGCATTGCTTCATGTGGAGACAGGCATGTATTATCAGCAGACGTCTCACTCGGAATGGGCTTTTCAGGACAGCCAGGAGCAACTTCCCCTCCATTATAATGTGCAGCACCATCACTGCTAAGCCAGTTTTCTCTCTCTCCTCTCCATTCCTCTTTCTCTCTCTCCGTCCCCCTTCTCTCCCTCTCTTGCTGTCTCTCTCAGTCCCTGTCTCACTCATGCCTTCCTTCCCTCCCTTTCTTTGAAGCAAATTACACATGTAACACTTTCATAAATGTTAAAAACAGAGCTATGTGTTTTATGATTGTTTTGGCATTGCTTCATACCACTGCTCAGCCATTCCTCCTCTTCAAACTTGATGAAATCACAATGATTCATAAGCTTTGGTTAGAATGGTTGTGTGATACACTCTTGAAGGAGCAATAAGCCTATTATATTACCCAAATAAATGGGCTTTAAAAGAAGAGAATAGCTGCATCCTTAACTAAATCAAATGTGACAGATTCATACAAGATTTTGTGTCATTTCTGGTTCCATAAGAATTTTAAGAGTGTTTGTTTGTTCCAGCACTTTGAAAAATGCCGGTGGTATTTGGATTGGGATGGCATTGAAAACATAGATTGCTGTGGACAGCATAGACATTTCAACAATGTTTATTCTTCCAATCCATGAACATGGAATATTTTCCCATCTTTTTGTGTCTTCTTCAATTTCTTTCATGAGTGTTCTGTAGTTCCTCGAGTACAGATCCTTTACCTCTTTGGTTAGGTTTATTCCAAGGCATTTTATGGTTTTTGGTGCTATTGTAAATGGAATCGATTCTCTAATTTCTCTTTATATAGTTACATTGTTAGTGTTATATCAACTATAACTACTAACTATGTGACTATAACTATGTGACTAACATAATAATAGAAAAGCTTTATTGTAAAAAAAAAAAAGATTTTTGTGTCATATTTGACACAATTAAAATTAAGCCAAATAAATTTATTGAGCTTTGGAAGTAACTGGCTTTCTGTTCTTGGAGAAGAATCAGGATCATGATCTGTCATGAATGTTTTGGATAAGAGGTGAGACTCTAGCCTATGCATTTTCAAATTCTGTGAAATCAAGATTCTAATACAGAGGGGAAAACGACTGGAAATAAAATGAATTAGAGATAATGAATCTGAGGTAAAATAACTGAATTTTAAGGAATCATTTCAAAAGAAAATGGCATTTCAGATGATCAAAAGAAAAGAAGAGGAATGTTGACCAGAATCTCTTGCCCAAGTGAAGCCAAGAATTACATCCTGAGAAGTAAAAGAAAACTTAAGAGGTATCTAATTTAATCCCTTCACTGTGCATATAAGAAATTTGAGTAAGAAAAACACAGTGACCTACCTAACACTATCTGATTATGAACAAGAACTGAGATGGAACCCAAAGAATGTCATTCTCAGCTCACTTTTCTCTCCACCATATGAAGGAAGATCCCCACACATTAATGAAATTCTCCAAAAAGTAGAGACAGATGGCTTCACTATGGAAATTCAGTGGTTATTGTGTTTCACTTATGAAAGTTGCTTCTTTCCCTATGTTAATTACTGATGGCCTAAAGTTAATCTACTTACCAAGTTAATTTCATATTTTCAGGGCGTATACTTCAATTCTATTATCTACAGAAGATTCTTTTTTTTTTTTAAATGGAAATTTCCATACCATGTACATACCGGGTTTAAAAACCATTTATGGGTCACCCACTGCAAAATGGGAGAGGAAAAAAAACATTTGTCCTTTGTTAAGATGGTGCCACCAATATAAGGACTCACAACTGTAGCCTCTTTCTAACACGCAAATCCAAAACGGATTCTTCATCCCCATCCCACTCCCTTGCTTAATCATTACTTGGCACAAAAGAAACATGCAACCTTTCTTCTCCTTCTGAGAACATCTTTGAGCAGAGAACATGGTGTATTGTACAAAATATCACATTGACTACAACCTAACTGGAAACCATGTGGTACTGACATTTGCTGCTTACCTTTCTTCTCTTTGCTAACACCATATCCAAAATTTACAATCTGCTGGAGAATATTTATTTTTTTAAAGATTTTATTTATTTATTTGACAGACAGAGATCACAAGTAGGCAGAGAAGCAGGCAGAGAGAGGAGGAGGAAGCAGGCTCCCTGTTGAGCAGAGAGCCCGACGCGGGACTCGATCCCAGGACCCTGAGATCTTGACCTGAGCCGAAGGCAGAGGCTTAACCCACTGAGTCACCCAGGTGCCCCTGCTGGAGAATATTTAGAGTCTACAGATTTGCTTCAGGAACACTCTGGTGGCAAGAAACCTCCTTGGCGATATAATTCTAGAATTCTCACAAAACTAAACTTCTCATCTTTGGGAAGCTTGTCAACACCAGGGTTGTGGGTATCTAGGCAACTATGAGATGAAACATGAGAGTGGCCATAGGGTAGCAGGAAAAACATGATAAGAATGTAAGAATCACTAAAATAAATCATGATCCATTTGCCTGTGCACCACTCTCCCTGTGGTACCAATGAGAACAAGAACAGTCAATAAAGAAAGTCAAGTTCATACTTCCTGGAGACTTGTGCTTTCTATTTCACTTGAGTGCCTAACACCCCTCGCAGATCTGTCCCCCTACATCCCTGGCCATGCCAGAAGTATTTCTTAACACACCCACAGCCTCTTTCCCTACTGGGCATCATATCTTCTTAAGAGAAAGCATTCTCTTAAGACTTCTTCTGAAAATACAAGTGACTTATAGCCAGAGTTAACATGCTCCCACACTCCCAGGGCCATTTTACATCTACAGAGGGGAACTTGTTGATCCACAGGAATGAGTTTCTAATGCTGGGATTTGGGCTGAGATGTCTGGGGGCTCAAAGTCCTGCTCAGTACTTTGGAAATTACACTAGGTGGATTTTCTCCATGAGTAGATACACTCAGATCTAGGATGGAGCTAGAATGATGGAAATCACATGAATTCAGACATAGGACATGGGGGTGATGGTTCAGGTACCTCAAAGTAAGAGTCAAGCAAATCACATCATTTCTTCTCCTCCATTTATTCATCCATGAAATAAGTGTCAGGAAGTATACTTAAAGCCCTTTTTTGGAGATCATGTCTAACATGTATGTGAAAGAAAGTTATCAACATGAGTCACCATAATCATCGAAATATCCTGATTGATAGCAATTAGGGAAAGACATTCTGGTGATTCTGACTTTTTTAAAAGATTCTTCTAAAGTACAGATCACCAAACTTTGTAAAAAAAAAAAAAATCTAGGTAGTAAATTATTTTGGCTTTGCAGGTCATTTGGTGACTTCAACTATGAAACTCCGCTATTGCAAAGAGAAGGCAGTCACACAGCTAGGCCTAGCTTGTGGGTTGGAGTTTGTCAATTTCTATTTTAAAAGCAAAGTATCAACATAGGGATATGTGGAGAACAAATAGGGATCTAGAAGAACAAACAATATACTTGAAAGTAACGTATTTCCCTGACTTTCATCCTAGCTACCACAAAAAGTTCTTGCCTAACAAGCAGCTTATAACGCAAACAATAGAAATGCTGTGCATTCTTAAAAGTGCAATGGCTTCTCTGGCCTATGGTCCCACGCATTTGTGAGCAGGCTCAGCTATCACAAATGGCCATTGGTAGCCCTGGTGGCAGAGTTGCTTGCTTGTCAACTCTCCCACTTTCTCTCTCAAGTTGAATGACAGGAGATGAGGCTCTGGTGAAGGGAAAAAGAGTTGATGGCACATGGTTTCTGGAACAAAGTCTTCTGTACTGTGGCTGCCCTATTCTGGAGCAAGTCAGTCTCCATAGGATCACCTCCTATATCCCAGCCCCACCTACTCTACCATTTCTAGGGGTTCTAACTATCCCATTTCACCCGCATCCTGCTTAGGACCCACTACCACAGAACTTTTGTCATTGTCTTTGCTCTAACCAGCCGGAGCAAGATCCACCAGGGCGGATTAAGAAGCAGAAAAATTAAAATCGAAGTTATTTTTAGGTTATGCCACTCTGGAATAGGTAGTGTCCAATCAGTGTGTCTACCTCAGAAACTCTTCAACAACTTCATGTTTATGGTCAGGGTGTCTCACACCTTCTGGCCCCCATCCTTATTCTCCCAAATACTGGTTCCCAGCAACATCTGTCCCCATGTTCATATAGGACGACACACAAACAAAAAGCAAATTTAAAAATTCCTCCATTTCTCCCTGTGTTACAGTCTTTACCTTTTTTTAAAGATTTTGTTTATTTATTTGAGAAAGAGATGGCATGAGCTGGGGGAAAGGCCGAGGGAGAGGGAGAAGTAGACTCCCCGCTGAGCAGGAAGCCTGAAGCAGAATCAATCCCAGGACCCTGAGATCAGAACTTGAGCCAAAAGCCCACACTTCACCCCCTGAGCCACCCAGTTGCCCCAATATGTGTTACAGTTTTTAAAAGTCCACAGTGCAGAGTTCCCTTGTATGCATCTCCCTCAGACTCCAGGGATAGGGCACTTTTCTTCCATTCAGTTTAATCTTCTCTAGGCAAGAATCTGGTTGTCACAGCCAGGTGCCAGGATGGAAGGGGGTCCGGACCTGCCCAGAAAGTAAATGTAAAAGCTGAAGTCTTTGCTTTGTGACTTCTCCCCCTAGCATCATTGATAGTTGGACTTGTAATTTTTCTATATCCTGAGAAGCCATTGCACTCTTAAGAATGCACAGCATTTCTACTGTTTGCATTATAAGTATATAGTCTCTCCAGAGCCCATCCCTCCTCTCCAAACCCACTGCTGCTGCACAGGCTCATTACCTATCACCTAGGACATGCTGCTTCTGAGTGATGTCTCTTGCCTGTCAGTTTTCCCCACTTCATGTGCCCTCCCTCAATAGTGTTTTGGGTCTAAAACACAAACCTGTCCCTTCTTTGGCAGGTGCCAGAGCTGGGAACTTCATCACCAAAACAAGCAGGGGACTAATTACAATGTATTTTCCTGGGTTCCACTCTTGGAATCACAATCTCTACAGGAGTGGGGACTAGATACATGCATTCCTCCATTTCTTAACCCCTGGCTCCCAAACCCACCAATTCTCTTCTATACTAAGCTATCCAGGATACCACTGGCTTAGAGGGCCAGATCCAGTCTCCAAAGACGATCCGCACCTCTTGTTTCATGTTCGCATGATGTCCAACTAGTCCACTCACTGATTTTCATACCCCCCTTAGATCTGGTGGATAAAACTGGTCATCCTGGTAGCTGAATATTTCTTTCTGGAAGCATAAGTCTGGACTCCCAGGAGTGCCATTTGTTCTTTGGAAGGAGGGGTTTTCCCTCCCACGAGTTGAGGCTCAGCTCCTCACCCTGGTACTTTAACACGGCTTCCCACATGTGGGTCAAAGGTGGCCAGTTGTGGGAGAACATGGAACCTGAGTCATGAGCCGAGTCCTTCCAGCTGCACTCCATTGGCATTCATCAGGAAGGCTGATGGCAGGAGGGGTGACTTCATCGAAACATGGCATCCACTATGTCACAAGCTCCTCTGAGGGCAGAGGCAGGGTCTGCTTCCCTGAGAACTAGGTTAAGGACTGGCTCAATAAACATTTGCTGAATTAATTAATAATGGAAGCAAGCAACCAATCAATACATGAAAAAATGCGTCAATAGCCCAGGCTAAGGAAAAGAGCTTGTTAAATGCCTTGAGAGCCATTTTTGCTATGCACCGGCATGATTTTTGATGGAGTATTTCAACACATCTGCTGGTTGGTTTGCTCATTGGGAATGAGATTCTGGATAAGAGTGACTATACAAAGTAGCATGAATTATACTCTCCTTCTGTGATTATTCCCTCTGTGATTTCACTATTAACCAAAGCCAATAAATATTAACCTTCTAATTTATTCATTATTCCTACTGTTGAAATTATGACAAGGCTCCAACATAACGGCTTCCCTCTAGCATCATTTTGGACAAGCCGAGCATTCTTTAGAAGCATTTGGGTGTGTGGGTGTGGGCCTGTGGTGCGTGGTGTGGGGGAAGGATCACAGAGGCCTGGAAAAAGTCATACTTTGAAATTCAAAAAGCCAATTGCACCTATTTCAGCAAATTGGAAATTGATGGTGTGTAACTCTGAAGGGCCTAGCAGTAGCTATTATTTCCATCCAGACTATTATTAACTGGGAATATTTTCTCTAGTAAACATTCAGTTACCATAGCAACACGAGGCCTGTCCTAAGGACACAAGGGCTCCCTGGCTTCACCAGAGTAATGGATGGCGTTTCAAATGAATTTCAGAAAATGTAAAGAGACTTGCCAAAAAAACATTTTTGAAACACTAAACCTCATTTTTATTTGAGACAAAGGAAAGAAGAGAACCCTGATAAAGTGGAAACCTCACAAACCCCACCTCTGTTATAATGTGTCCAGGCCCAGAAGTGCCTTCTTCCTATCTGAGCCAAACCCTCCACTGTGCTCCAGATGCTAGTCTATGCCCTCTTCTCATGTACTTATCTATAATGTCAGGTATTTCTACTAGGTCCTCTGGCTTCAGTCTCTCCCCTGACTACATCTCCCCATCAGTATATTTTTAAAATTCACTTATACTGACATGCAGTATGCATGCAAAACATAGCAAATCCTAAGAGTACAACTCAAGAAACTATTTCAAAATGAACACCCCTAAGTCCCCACTATACAGTCAAGTAATAGAATATGACAGTTCCCAGAAAGCCTCCCAAAACCAGAGTCTGTATACAAGTCCCCTCACCCTAAAGGAAACTACAATAAGTTAATTTTCCTTGTGCTTGAAATTTGTACAAATTGACTTTCATACTATATTTTCTTTATTGTCTAGCTTCATCCAACTCAAATATAGAGTCAACAGAATCATCCATGTTGCTGCATGCAATAAAAAGTACATTCATTTCATTATTGTAGTCCTTTCCTAAGGCTGCTACAGCCACAAATGAGTTGGCTTAATAGCAATTTATTGTCTCACAATTTTGGAGGCTGAATGTCCAAGATCAAGGTGTCAGCAAAGTTGATCCCCTGTGAGGGAGGATCTGTTCCAGGCCTCTTTCCTAGCTTCTGGTGGTTTGCTGACAATCTTTGGCATTCCACGTCTTGGAAGTATATGATTCATTCTGTCCTGTCTTCACGTTCATGTGGTGTTCTCCTGGTCTGTGTCTTTCTTCACAGGGCATTCTTTCTATAAGAACACTAGTCATTTTAGAGTGTCTAGGTGGCTCAGTCGGTTAAGTCTGCCTTAGGCACAGGTCCTGATCCCAGGGCCCCAGGATCAAGTCCTGCATTGGGCTCCCTGCTCAGTGGGGAGCCTTCTTCTCCCTCTGACCCTCCCCACTCTTGTGCTCTCTCTCCCTCATTCTCACTCTCTCTCAAATAAATAAAAATCTTTAAAAGAGAGAACACCAGTCATTTTAGATTAGGGGCCCAACCTGCTCCAATATGACTTCTTCTTAATTAACTACATCTGCAATGGCTATATTTCCAAATAAGGTCACATTCTGAGGCTCTGGGGTTTAGGACTCTGACATAAGAATTTGCAGAGGAACACGATTAAAACCATAACAAGTACTATAAAGTATTCCATTGTAGAATACATACCACAATTTATTTTGTTCATTCTACTGTGGGTAGAATTTGGTAATTTCCAACTTGGGTTATGCTATCCAGGGACAAGGATTGATCTTTGACAAAAGAGTAAAGAGCATGAAGTTGTCTTTGATGTTGCTCCTTGCCCATCCTAGGCTTCTCACTGTATATTTTCCTCCCTCCTCAATGCCTTTTTTCTCTGGAAGGTTTTGTCCCGCGGCAGCTGCTTAACGACTTAATAACAATAAGATTTGCTGATTTGGTCTTTGGAACTTACTCTTCTGCCCAAGCGTCTCTTTAGAGGAAGATTAAAGAGTATCGAAACTTAATGGAATGAATCCCTAGGCTTGAACTCCAGGATGTGGGAAACATTTGGAGGAAGCTTGGTATGCATTTCCCCCAAATCAAACAAGAAAACCAATGCGGACTTTCGTTACACAGTATGACCCAGATATAGCGTGTTATCAGATATCATGGAATAAAACAACGATAGATGCATCAGCTACTGCCACCATGATGGAAAAAATTCACCTCAACTATCAGTACCTTAGGACAACTGTAATTTATTCTCACAGGTCTGAGTGTCAACTGCAATTTGCCTGAGCCAGGCTGGACACTTGATTCAAGCTACAGGGTAAGTTCAAGTCTGCTCTCACATGTGTTTGCTCTGGGGCCTGATTTCCAAGTGCAAGAAAACCAAGGTTAGTGTGTGCAAACACCTTTCAAACCTCCGCTGACCTCACATCACTGCAGCACCCAATTGACTACAGTAAGTCACTGACTAAGTAAGTGTAAGTGGGGCAGAGGTGCATCCCTCCCGTGGAGATAAGGAAAGTCAATATTTGCTGAATAATGAGATGACTTACCACAAAAAGGATAAGAAGAAGGTTCTATAGCCAGATGACAAGCGGTAGAGATAGAAAAGAGTTGAAATTATTTGTCTCTGACCTGACGATTTTCTCAGATCAGCTAAGGATTTCCAGGCTGGACATCTTTCCTCTCTAATGAGCTGACAAGATATAATGGTGGCTGTATTAGTTTGCTAAGGCTGACATAAATACCACAGATTGGGTGGCTTTTGCAACAAAATTTATTGTCTCACAGTTTTGGAGACTGAAGTTCAAAATCAAAATGTCAACAGAGTTGGTGTCTCCTGAGGCCTCACTCCTTGGCTTACTGATGGCCGTCTTCCCCTTGTGTATTCACACGGCCTAACCTCTGTATGCATCTGTCAAAATATCATCTTCTTATAAGGTTACTGGTCATATTAGATTAGGGCCCATCATTAGGGTCCTAATTTCATTACCTCTTTAAAGACCTATTTCTGAAACCAGTTAGAGTCTGGGGTACTAGGGGGTTATAATTTCAACACATGACTTTGGAAGGACGCAGTTCAGCCCATAACCATGACCAAGAGCATAGGGCTCAGGAATCAAAGACAGGTGGGTTTGCATCCTGCATCTATCACTTACGCACTGGATGACAAACTCTCCACACTCCCGGTCTTTCCATGTCTACACTTGGAGATCATAATCTCTCCTCACCAGATCACCTTCAGGACTCAATAAGATAATGCATATAAAATGCTATCACAGTGTCTGACACAGCATTTGCAGTGTGATAAAACTCACAGATAACAATTACTGTTGCTGTTATTATTTCACTATTAAAATAATAGTAAAATATTATTAAGGCACATTCTAAGCCAGGCACTCCACAGAACACATAGTCCATTTATAAACTAAGGTAATATAAAACTCACTTTGCAGTTTAATTCATGTGGCCTTGTGTGTCAACCATACTTCAATAAAAAATCACTTTGCAATATCAATGAAAAGAATATATTTTATTTTGTAGGCCAGCAGCAAGCCCTAATTACTCTTATGCCTCTTTATAACAATGTGTCCTTTTGAGGAAAAACAACACTTCCTTAGTCTTTCTCTGCAAAGGTCTTCTGAGTGAGGTGTGCACATCACCATGTTGATTTTGCAGCTGAAGAAACTGGGCACGTGGAAGTGTAGAGATTCCACTGTCAAAACAGAGTTAATGGAAGATCAACTACTCCTGGAATCCAGTCTTTTCCTATAAGCTTGGCTCACAGATCTACACTGAGCAGCCTTCACTCCTTCCTTTGCTTTGATGATTATACACAGTTTGATTGGAAACTTACACTATAATTTCACAGCGATTACATGCTCCTGAAGATCATTTTGTAAGTAAATATTTGGAAACCAAAGATAATCATTGTTATATGAACATAGCCCTTTGTCTTATGCCATATTCTCTACCAAGAATTTAACCAAGCTTAAGTTCCATTTGCGAGTCCCAGGAGCTGGCTCTGGGCTGGGCTCTGCATTCTGAAACTCTAATTTCATCAAGCTAGATGGAGATGAATTACTGTTTTCTGGCCTCTGGAGTAAACGCTACCCTTTCCACTTGAGCATCTCTACAAAGAAAGCTGCCACAGGGCTCACGACACAAATGCTCTCAAACATAACACACTAGGATGAATCAGAACAGGGACCTTGCATAATGGGACTCCAAATTGGAACATCGTGTCCAGAAGCTCTGAAATATGCTTCTGATATCCCAGACATACCAATGGTTCTCCTCTTTTTTTAGAAACTTCTGAATTGCTCGGCTATATAGTCTCCAGAGGGACATCTCCGTGTTCAAGAATCCTCTTCTCTAAGTTAGTGGCTCAGCACTACCTCTCCCTACTAACTGTTGAGGACAGTCATAATTATGGCCTGCCTCAGTTCTCTACTGATAAATAAAGCAATAAACTACAGAATAAAGCAATAAACCACAGTATAAAGCATGCAACAATGACCCTTGTTCCAGACAATCTACATTTCCTGTATTTTCAAATCTGCCTGAAATTTTTATAGTGATTAAAATTTAGAGGGGCACCTGGGTGGCTCAGTTGGTTAAACAACTGCCTTCAGCTCAGGTCATGATCCTGGAGTCCTGGGATCGAGCCCCACATCAAGCTCCCAGATCCATGGGGAATCTGCTTCTACTCCTGACCTTCTCCCCTCTCATTCTCTCTCTCACTGTCTCTCTCTCTCTCAAATAAACAATTAAAATATGAAAAAAATTAGACTGTGCTCATTTTTAGATTCACTACTAAGTGAATAAACAATTCTTTACCCACCAGACTACCTGCTTGCTTATAAGTCCCAGAGTAAAGGGCAAAAGAGAAGCATCTTGACAGTCACATCTATCAGCCTTTGGCATTTGATGATAAACTATATTTATCAGCTACCATTTTTCCAGAGACACAAGATAAAATGGGATGTCCTTTTTCAGATAATACAAAAAGAGCTTACAGTTTCAGTTGCTTCAATCTCTGTCACTTATTTCTCAGAATCCTGTCTCACTCTTCCGAGGTCATGTGGTGAAACTCATCTGGAACACATAATGTTTATATTGACTTGCCTTTTTATTCCATTTTTCACTTACTGGTGTAAAAGCAAAGCTTTTCTGGGCTCAATAATGTTTTTCACTCTTTTCATGGCAATGGTTTTTAGAAACAGAAATGATAGCAGTTTCCATATATATACACATTCCCAATAAACTTGTCATCAAAAGCTCTCAAAGAGCTCACATTAATCATTTTAGTCATTTCTTCCATGCAAATGAGGAGGCCTTGAAATAACTTGAGCTGTGCTTGCAGTGGATTTAGTGGCAAAATCTAAAATAATATTGCATTTGTTTTCAAAGAGCTGCAGATGCCCCTTCTATAATTCCCGATTATTGGTAACATCAGGGGATCAGACTTTCCAGAAGACAACAGGAAAAAGAGAAAACACCTCCATTTGACACATAAAACAAAGAAGAAGGAAAAAAGCATCGTCTTTAGGACAGACTTAGGAAAAGATATCAGTTAAGATGTTTAACAGCTGATCTTGTGCTCATTTGAACCTGGTGACTATTGTCTTAAACTGTGAACTATGGAAATCCAGGGATAATAAGCAATGGAGAGGCTTGAAATTAGAAGTTAAATCCTTGAACGTGTGTGGATGCACTTCTCTGTGTGTGTTTTCTTCAAATGGGCAAACCAGCTTGCGCTTTCTTTCAGCTGAAACCTGCTTTGGCACGAGATGGCCCTTACAGAACTCCGGATGAACTACTTAGGTGGGATTTCTGGATCAGTTGCTGGAAATGTGATCCCAATCTGCCCCCTGATTTCCTGTGTAACCTGGAGACCTTAATCTCTGTACCCTGTTTCCTCATCAGTAATGTTATTCAAATGAGGGAGGGTAAAGGAGTCACACATGGGTCAAGAGGGCAAAAGGGAAAATACAGAGCATAGTTTTGAGAATAGTAATATAGATGGTCTGAATATCTCATCAAGTCTGAATAGGCCACACAGTGTTGCTGGGGAGAATTCACTATTAAAAGCAAGAAAAAGAAGAGATTTTATACGTACACCTTATCCGTATATCCTCAAACCGTTTTAGTTCCTTAACCTTGGGCTCTGAACAGGACACAAAAGGAAGAGAGAGAACATATCCACGACCCTCTCTCCCAGGTTGTAAGCAGAGGAACAAGAGTTAGAAGGTTGTTTAAGTTAGTGTACTTTCTTAATGTGACTATGAAACAGTGGTTTTTGATCTGGACCAAGCATCAGAATCCCCTTCTAGATCTTCTGAAAAATCTAAATGCCTGGGCTCCACACTTAAACTACTGAGCCAGAATTTCTGAGATATTCTTAATCTCCACAGGTAATTCTGATAAGCAGCCAAAATTAGAAAATATTTAGGCTTAAATCAGGATTCTGATTCTTTTAGAACTTACAAAGAACATTCAGATCATTGACTACTATTTTTCCTTGCTGATTTTTAAAATATTAAGCCGACACAGTCTGAACTAAACATTTGAGTTTGTGTTGAGTATTTATAATAAGCACTTTCCTGCCTAACATTGTCTAAAAAAGTTATTCTGTATTTCAAATCTTTATGACCCTCTTCTGAGTGGATCAGAAAAGTCTTAGCCCTTGAAAACATCTTCCTCTATGTCAAGGTTTCTCACCCTGGTCACTACTGAGTTGGATAATTCTTTGCTGTGAAGGGCTTCCTGTGTGTGTTAGGATATTCTGCAACATCCCTGGCCTCGGTTTACTAGATGCCAGGAGCATACCTATCCCCCAATTTTGACAACCAAAAATGTCTCCAGTCATTGCCAAGTGTCCTCTAGAGGGCAGAATCAGCCCCAGTTGAGAACCACTGCTTGGTGTGAAAGGAGGAAACATACAGCAATTTAATTACATTAAGTATTTCTCAACCATGGAGATTTCTTTGACTTGTGACTCCCTGACCACTGACAGGACCTTCTTCATGAACTGCTCTAGCACCAGTGGGAGTGAGTTCTGCCTCCTGCTACCACTACTTATTGTGGCCACCTCTAGTCTACAATCCCTTCTGTCTCCTCCAGGGAGAGGTCATTACTAATTACTAATCACTGCTCGATTCCATCATCTCCAGTGCAGTAACAGAGCTACTGAAAGCCTCTTCTTCCACAGGCCTCTTCTGCTAAGGCTGTCCCCTTCAAATCAGGTCCATCTCAAGGAATGAACTGCTAGAGTTTCTAGACATCAGGCATCACCAAGACCTTGGCACAGTGGTGCAATGGACCGCCAAAAAAGAGTAAATTCTCTTTCCTCTAAGGCACAATAATATTTTCATATTTCATTACTTGAGATTGTAGTTTTTCATTTCCTAAACCATATTCTTTCCCCAGTCATCCAAGTAACAGTGAAGGCTTTCTTTATGTAATCCTGGACAGCTACTGGTCTTAAGTTACCCAAAGCATTGGATAAATTTTGTAAGTCTGGAGCAGAAGCAAATGTCCTGAAGCCAAAATGATACCTAAGTCCATCTTGGGGCTTTATTTATTCCCAAGAAATAAGAAGGGAAATGGGATAGAAAGAATCTTGAACTGATTAAATTTAAATACTAAATTGATAAATGTAATAAATATACATAAATATATATGTATATAATATACATAAATATGATAAGTATTTGCAGAGTGATTACAGTAACTTCAATTGTCATAGTTAAGTTTAGGTAGAGAGAAGTTATTTTTAAAATTACATTTCTGGGGCACCTGGTTGGCTCAGTCAATTAAGGCTCCAACTTGATTTTAGCTCCCATCATGATCTCAGGGTCATGAGCTCAAGCCCCATATTGAGCTCCATGCTGTCATGGAGCCTGCTTAAGATTCTCTCTCTCCCACTCCATGTGCCCCTACCCCCTCAAAAAAATTAAAAAAATAAAATAAAATTATATTTCTGATGGTGAAAATTTGTAACTGTTTAATGACAACTCCCTACACTACTTTTCATCATGGACAAAAGCTTCTGAACCACCTAGGTGATCTATGATCTTCTCACTTCTACCTGAACCAACCATATGTCCATTTTCCCTTCACTGGATGAGCAAACTCGATTTTATAGCAATTTTTTGGTAGTTTTTTGTTTTTGTTTGTTTGAGATAATTTTGAGTCTGCTCTGATTAATTTTCAAATGTCAGTCCTTTAATATTAATGACAACTAACACACCCAGAAAAGGCATCCAAGCATATGCTAAAAACTGCTGCTTTAAAGGAAACCAAGAACAGGAGAATTTGGTAATACTATGTAAAACTTTTGATTTCACAAAGTGCTTTTCTGTACATTATTTCTTGTACATAATTTTGTGCATTCTATTTTACAAATAAGAATCTGGCAAAGAAGGGCTCCTGGGTGGCTCAGTGGGTTAAGCATATGACTTTGGCTCAGGTCATGACCTCAGGGTCTTGAGATTGAGTCACTGAGTTAGGCTCCATGCACAGCTGTGAGTCTGCTTGTTCCTCTGCCCCTCCCCTCACTCATATTCTCTCTCTCTCTCTCTTTCTCTCTCTCTCTCTGAAATAAAGTCTTAAAAAAAAAAGAATCAGAGGGTTCTCCTTTCTCCACATCCTCTCCAACACTTGTTGTTTATAGTCTTGTTGATTTTGGTCATTCTAACTGGTGTAAGGTGTTATCTCAATGTGGTTTTGGTTTGAATCTCTCTGATGGGTAATGATGATGTGATGATGAACATTTTTTTCATGTGTCTGTCAGCCATCTGTATGTCTCTGTTGGAGAAGTGTCTGCTCATGTCTTCTGCCTATTGGTGGGAATGCAAGTTGGGGCAGCCACTTTGGAAAACAGTGTGGAGATTCTCTAAGAAATTAAAAATAGAGCTACCCTATGACCCTGCAACTGCACTACTGTGTATTTACCACAAAGATACAGACGTAGTGAAAAGAAGGGCCATTTGTTTCCCAGTGTTCATAGCAGTAATGGCCATAATCACCAAACTGTGGAAGAGATAAGATGCCCTTCAACAGATGAATGGATAAAGATATGGTCCATATATGCAATGGAATATTATGCTTCCATCAGAAAGGATGAACACCCAACTTTTGTATCAATATGGATGAAACTGGAAGAGATTATGCTGAGTGAAATAAGTCAAGCAGAGAGAGTCAATTAACATATTGTTTCACTTACTTGTAGAGCAGCATAAGGAATAACATGGAGGACATAGGAGAAGGAAAGGAAAAGTGAAGTGGGATAAATCGGAGAGGGAAATGAACCATGAGTGACTGTAGACTCATAAACAAACTGAGGGCTTTGGAGGGGAGGGAGGTGGGGGAATGGGTGAGCCTGGTGGTGGGTATTCAGGAGGGCATGTATTACATGGAGTACTGGGTGTGGTGCATAAACAAAGAATCTTGGAACACTGAAAAAAAATAAAATTTAAAAAAAATCAGAAAAGAAAATTGAAGTAACTTGCTCTGAGTTAATAAATGACAACTCTCAGACATGTAGATCTGCTGATTTTGAGCATAGTGTGCTGTGCTATACAACATAGCCTGGTAACTTAATATTCCAAAGTGTCCTTCACTTGACAGGAAATAGGTGTTTTGTTGTTGTTGTTTTAAAGATTTTATTTATTTATTTGACAGACAGAGATTACAAGTAGGCAAGAGAGGCAGGCAGGGAAAGAGAGGAGGAAGCAGGCTCTCCGCAGAGCAGAGAGCCCGATGTGGGGCTCGATCCCAGGACTCTGGGATCATGACCCGAGCCGAAAGCGAAGGCTTTAACCCACTGAGCCACCCAGGCACCCCGACAGGAAATAGTTTTATGAGTGTCTTAGATTATAAGACAATCAAAGTGACCAACCACCTTTTGATGTTTGTTAAATACACTCTTTGGTACATAACACAGCAATATTGCAAGAGGCACACATGGGAGTTAGATGTTATGAGGACACTGTGGTTAGCTTCTCAACAATCCATTTTATTGTGCAGAGGCACCACTGTCTCTTGGCAGATCCCTGGTTTGACCTGCTTTAAATTCTGTAATTTTTTTCCTACCTTGAGTCTCTGGGAAAAGCCTGAACATGTACAGAAAGCTTGTGTCCTGGAATGCGAACTGATTTGTCTTAGAGCCCAAGTACTAACTGTTCAAGCCTCCCTCACCTCTTCCTCTAAAGGTCAGTACATAATGGAATTGTTGCCACTCATGCTCAGATGTAAGCAGTGTGTCCAATTTTCTGTTCCATTCTAATGAATACCATGACCACATCTCATTTATCTTCCTGTCCCCACCCTTTCCAAGGACCTATAAAAAGGGAGGGGACAGGTGGGGCTTTCCCTTTTCTAATCAAGTTTCCTGGAGTTTTCTCTTATTTCAACTGGGAATAATCTCCTAATAAGCAATTAATATTCCAAACTATCATCTCTTCACAGAAATTTCCAAATCCCCTCTGATAAATAGAAATCATTTTCCAATGTGTTCAAGGGAAGCAGGAACATCCTCAACTACTAGCCCCTAATAGGGGAATATTTGGTCATTGCACTTCAAAATCTTGGTAAGAGAATTTTCACCCATTATAAATGGTAACTGATTAATATTAGTTATGAGTAAGAAAGTTCTGGGACAGAATACTATTACTGTTTTATTGTATCGACTGGATATTATTCTCATTCCTTCACTGCAATTTATGGACACTTAAGCATAAGAAAATTATACTAAGTACGACTATTAGAAGAAGAAATCTCTAAATAAAATTCTCAGTAAGCTGGGTGGAAGGAAGAGAGAAGAGTCAGAGAGTGTGGAAAGACAGAAAGCTCATAATTCTCATCTGTCCGGTTAGAGAAGTGAAATAATTACAGCTGTAGATCTGACTTCCCTTAAGCTCTGGAGGACTGGCAGAAAGACCTAAATCTGCAGTTTTCCTCTGATGACTATGTAAGCATAGTAGGAATTGTCATTTCTGTAGAAACCCTTTGAGATTTTATAAGACAGTGTCTACTGCTCTGTAGGCAATCCCATCTTCTCTCACACGGTACCCAGACACAGCTTCCTCTGCCTCCCTCACATCAAGTCTGCCTGACACCTCTGCTTGAATGTTTCAGATGTATCAGATCCATATTTTAAACTGAAGCAATTCTTCAGTGACCTAAGCAAAATGAAACCAGCATATGAGATCCCTAAATATAAGACATTTCCTAATAAAAAATATGTTTAGCAAATGAATACAAAAATAGAATATGCTACTTAAAAGAACTAAATACCTTAAGGAATATTCTAATGTTTGCTTGTTTCTTTGATTTTCCTACATAAGCTGGTAATTATTAAGTTAAAAAATAGTGATATTAAGTACACTTATTATAATTATAGTGTGTTACTAATATACCATTCTCCCCAAAAACTCCCATGTCTTTCCTCCTTCTCCCCATTTTATTTTATTTATTTATTTATTTATTTTATTTACTTTATTATTCCAAATCTTTAAGACTCAAATAATTTAAAATATATGATCAGTTATCTACAAACAGGTTGGCTATTCAGTCATTTTTCACTATGGCTATATTTAGTAGGACCTATTGTTTTAGATTACTATCTGAGAATTTCATGGATTCACTCCTGGATGCAAGAGATAAGAGAATATTTAATTTATAACTTTTATATTTACCAATGTAGTGAAAAACTAAGCTCACATACAAAAACCAAGTTGCTTTCCTTGAATGAATCCTGCCTGAATAAAACAATGAAAGAAAAAGAAAAAGAACATTTAACCATATGTAGTCTAATTTTTAAATGAATGAATAATGAAATAATACATGTTGTGGATATATTTTAAGGCCTTATGTTGTTTCAATTGTTCTGCTTGTTCTGCGGTTAGGTCTAAGACTATACAATTCTCTTCAAAGTATATCAAGTATTGTGAACACTTTGGTTCAGGTCAAATTAATAGTAAAACAACAAATATTCCAAGGGAAAAAAAAAAGATATGCTCAGCTATCTAAACAGACTTCTCCACTATCAAAATAAATATGTATTACCTGACATATAAAAAAATCAAAAGAATTAATACATCAGAAAATAGGCATTATTTCAAGTGGGTTATTTTGCCACCTAGTTTATGATTACTATTTCTAATCCAACAGTTTATAGAGATAATCTTTACTTTAAATAATTCCATAATGTTATAAATGGATTTTATTTTTTAACTCTCTCTTATCCATAATATCCATAATAGTATCTACATGACATTATAATTTAGCATTATTAATGTTTAAATCTCAAGCTAAAGCACTCAATTAGAATGAGACCTCTGACTCTTGAATCAACCCTTTTCATACATTCTATTTTTAGAACAAATTATGTAGTCTGTGGTGTGTCCAATAGGGTGAACATGATGAAATGTATAAAATCTTACAAGTAAAAATGAGGCCCATTAGTCAAATTGTGCTTTTAATCTATAAAGGCATTACATCATGAGTCATTTAGAGGAAAGGGTAGAGTTTCCTCCTGAATTCATTGCAGCATGAAAAGTAACATTTAGAAGGGAGAGTTTACAAAAATGAAATTGTACCTCTCAGGTAAAAGTATTTTTCCCATGAGAAAGTACACCTTCTATTTAAAAAGAGACCAACAGTATTCTTTCTCTATTTGATCATGTATAAATGACTGGAAATCCATGAGCTCATTAGTAAGAACTCTAGGATTCTCCATCCAAAAAAAAAAAAGAGAGAGAGAGAGAGGGAGAGGCAGTGCAAATCAAGGTTATATAAAAATATAGCAAAGATGGATCATTTTATTTAAGAAAATGGTATGTATAGATTTTTAAACTTAACTCTAGAAACTTTTCTAGGAATATAAAAATCCAGTCAAAACATACTTTTCGAAGAACTCTGGATAAATAAAATTAATGGCTTGTCTCACATTCTTATCTTTTGATTTACCAACTTAATATCCAGGAGCTCCCACAATTTATATACTTGATTTAACATTGAAACACCTAAAAATTAAAATTTTAATGTAATTTTCTATGACCTCAAAATTATGTCCAAGGTAAACTATTCCTTTCTTACAACTGATTTTTTAAAAGATGCCACCAAAAAGTCATAACATAAAAAGCTGGTGCAAATCAGTTCTTTTCTCTTCCAAATAATATCTTTGTCCCTCAGTTTTCTCATTGTGAATACAGACTTACAAATTCTTACCTATTTCACAAGGTTATTGTGAGAATAAATTGAAATTGTGTTTTTGAAAATATTAGCAATATGAACTCTACCCATGTTATGTAATGAATAGTTGAGCATATTTACCCTGGGGAAGAGATAATTTGGGTTGACTAGTATAGATGTCATCAAATATTTCAAGGACTGATCCACGGAAGCAGGATTAGGACTACGAGCTACATTACCTCAAGCATACACACACTCACACATACACACTAGAATGTAACAGAGAAATAACAGAAGAAGTAACAGAGAAATAAATTTGGACTCAATAAAAAGGAAGACATTTCTAATAGAACTTTAAGAAGTGTGAGTTTCCCTATACTAGGGACACTCAAATGTAAAGTAAAAGACATTCTTATAGGAGATAAGGACAAAATTCATATATCAAATAGGCAGCTGGGCTATATGATCTTTACAGTCACAGAGTTTAGAATCTAGTATTTTGAAATGTGTAAAGTACAAACATGTAGAGTCATTGTTGCTGTTGTATTGTTATATTCAACATTCTTTACATGCATTTCAAAACTACCTGAAGCATGGGCTTTACAAAGCTATCAGGTGTTTTCACATGGTAACATCTCTATACTTTCACAATATCCACATTAAGGAGAAAATAAGTAAGCAAAAGTTCCAGGAAGGCCAGGAGAAGCACATCAAGACACAGAGCCAACCAAAAAAATACACAACTGATTAAAGAGAGAGCAGGGAGGAGAGGGAAAGGGAAGGATGAGAACCTACCAAATGGCATTACTTTTCCCTGGGACTAGCTCTGTGACTGCACAAAATGAAGAAATAAATAAATCATTTATATGGCTTGGGTTTAATCAAAGGGATATGATCCATGAGGTTAAGGTGTTTGTATTCAGCTGTAAGTAAACAAAACTTAGGTCCAAAAATTTTTTTAATTAAGTGATTATTCAAATAACTTGTTATGATTATTAAAAATAAAAGCAGCAATCACCTAATAGATAACACATAGTCTACTTAATGCAAGCCCAAATCCTTTCTTTTCCTCAATATCAGTGTTCTTTGTTGGCATTGTTTTTCCATGAATTACCCAGATAACTTCCGCAAAGTTCTACATCTTTGCCTTTCTGGAAACACCCTGGGTGTGCTGTGAACACAATGCTAACACTCAGAAAGTGTTCTAAAGAACTTTGGCAACATCTAGCCTTTTGTGTGGGAGGTCTGGAACTGCCTCTTAGACCAATTTTCATATCAAGTTCAAAGTGCACTTGATATTAAATCAAAAGGACATAAACGTTTACTTAATAAACATATTGATGTGTCTTGAGCTAGGAGCTGGAGCTGTAAAAGATAAACATCACCAAGAAAATGCTGTGACCCGACAGACCCATTGTCAGTCTTTCCATCTCTCACCTCTAAATATGTAGGTACATGTATCCAGTAGCCTCAGATGAATTCAAGTACCTTATTATAATGAAATTTCACAAATAAACAATAGCTCTAAACACCTTTAAACAGATTATCATACTGGGGTGCCTGGGTGGCTCAGCTGGTTAAGCATCTAACTCTTGATTTGGCTCAGGTCATGAGATCAAGTCCTACATCTTCTGTGCTTGGTGTGGAGCCTGCTTAAGATTCTCTCTCTCCTTCTTCCTCTGTCCCTTCCCTAATTTCCTCTTTAAACAAAACACATAAATAAAAAATAAATAATCATAGCAACTGAAGAATTTGAGTCTAGAGCAAATGATAATTCTATAAAGTTTCTTTTAATATGTAAAGTCATATATATTTTTCCATTAAAAGATACTGATTTCAAGTGTTGCTGCTTAAATTAGCTTTTAATTATTAATAGTTGAAAACCAGTTTTAGGTAAATATTGCAATATCAGTAAGATTGTGGTTTATTTAAAAAGCTGAGTATCTAGTTTTCCATCATCTTGCCAGAAATAGGAACTCTGGTGAAATCCAAAGATCTTGAAGTGTTCAAGAAGTCTTCCTATTATAAAAACAGCAACGTTTCATTCCTCAATTTTTTTTCCTTTTAGCTACTAGAACCCACAAAAATAATTATGCAGATTACAAATCATTTCAACAGAAAGCAAAGGCTTAGAAAAATCAAACATATTTGGCTAGAAATCATTAAAAAACAGGATGTTCAAACTAAATTTTGAAATATAATAGAACAGTCATTTGTGTTTTATTCAGATCAGACAATATTAATTTGCAGAAATAAATGGAGTCCATATTAGACAGACATAAAAAGTCACCTCTTTCATGGTAGGTCAAAATAATGGAAACAGAGACTGTTTGAACCTGGCTGAGACACAACCGCAGGAAAGAATGCCCTGTACAGGATTCTTCGTTACCCTTGTTTCAACGTCTTCCTCTGTCCGTGAATCTTGATTCTCTTAAGATGGGGAAAAAGAAGAAGGCGTAAGATGGGAGGTGGGAAGACTGAATTTCTGAGCAAGAAAATAAAGCTCTGGGAGGACAGGGAAATGCCACTCGAGCAAGATCCTATCTCAAAGCAAGATCAAGCCTCAGGCTTCCATTTTATGAGATTTTTTTCCAAAATGTGTTAAGTATGTGTCTCTTGAGGTTCCTTGGAATAAAAGTCAAACTCAAGAGGAACTTCTTTGCACCCTAAATCAACTTAAGTGCAGTTCCACCCCAATGCTTGTGGTGTGAAGCCAGGCACACATACACGCACACGTGCGCGCACACACACAGAGTACTACGTCCTCAGATGCAGACCACGTCAGTCATATGAGACCTAAAATGCAGATTTCCTGACCTCCTGGGGTGGGGCCCAGAGATCTGTATTATAGCAGCACTCCAGCTGATACTGAAACTGGCAGTTTGGGAACTACTAGTAAGAAAGTCATAGACATCACTCAAGATGATTCCTAAACTACCTTGCTAAGAAAATAACTGTCACAAATTATTTATAAAGGCAAAGAGCAAAGAACTTCCCTTTGTATTACCCTTCACTCCCTCCATGGGCACCCTCTTCTAGGAACTGAGTCATTTCAAGTTGTGATTCCCCAGGGCCTGACACAGTCTTTGGCACAAAATAAATAAATATATACAAAACGGGATTCATGTTTTCTTCCAATCGCCAATCCTTGGCTCTCATTTCTTCTCATTCTTATTTCCCTTCTCTTCCTTCTCACACCACTACCCTACCTAAGAAATGCCTTTCTTTAAAAGCATAACCCACTGCCATGACACCTTTTCTAAATGAACTCATGCTTCCACATCAATGTGGAAGCCCATAGAAATATCAGCATCTGAAGATCAAAAGAACTAAGGGATACTCTTTCAGTTCAGAGCCAGAAATTGATAGGCAGAAAATGTATTGCTCTATTCATTGCTGTCTGCCCAACATCATTAATTTTTAAGTCTGTTTCTTGCTAAGGAATAAAATCCCAAACCCCTATGCTGACCGGAAACAACGAATTCACTGGTCCACTGATCATTTGAATCAGAATCACCTAGCATCCTGCTTAAATATACAAATCACTGGACTCACCCTGGGTTCCTCTGGTCAGAACACTTCGGAGGGCAGGGGCGTGATGTTTGCCTTTTTTGTGAGCTCTCAAAGAGATTCTCAATGCACAACACAGTTTGAAAACCACCATTCTAGAACAGCGGAGCCAATTTCTAATTTCCTTGAGCTAAAGTTTCCTCCACCTTTTTCTCACAAAGACCTTTATTCATTTGTTCACTATTCATTAAGGGCCTGGTTCAGACTTCTAAATTCAACAAGAAAATTAGCCTGAATTTAAATACATTAAGTATCTTTAACTTCCTATAGGAAAGTAAATGTTTAATCAACAAAATAATATATTCTGCAGGCCACGGAATTTAAAGCGGTTTATTAATTATACCTTTTGAATAAATTTCTAATTGCAAAAGCAATGGTAAATGTTTCATTTAGATCCATCATGAATATCAATGGCTCCACGGGGAAGGTTATAAAATTAGTATAGCAATAAGGAACAAATGGTTTATCTGCATCAATAATGATATAAATGCCATTTGAAAGAATAATTTTCATTATATTAAGAGCACAACTGTTTTCATGGAGGAACCTATGAAAATCTATGCAGTTAAACCTATGCAGTTGCATGGGAACCTACTCTTAAGAGGGACCCAGCCCATGGTTTAATGCTCTGCCATTGCCTTATTGACATTTTTAATAATCCAATCTTCAAACCTGAGTTCTGTAAGTTTAGTGTGATGAAACAGTGAAGCATGTGTGAGAGCAGAGGATATATAATACACTGGGAGGCAGCCAGGACAGGCATAAGCATAGGCACATTCATGGTGAGATGTGGGCAGCATGGTGCATTTGGCGTGGCCAATCACTGTGCACGTGTGGGGTAGTCCTGGGCACCTCAGCGCCTTCAGGAACAGCCACGGTAACAACAGGCCCCAGATTGGCATTGACAGTGACAGCAGTGGCTGCAGGAACAGCAGCAGTGACAGCACTGGCCCCAGCCCTGGAGGAGAGGAGGGGCCTCCCATGGGAAAGGAGCCTCAGTGGGAGAACAGCTGGCCTGACCATTCCTGGAGCTCATCCCTGCAGCATCTGCACAAATACTAACTCTCTGGCCAAAACACAGGGACAGGAACTTCCCGTACACAAGCAATAAACTTTGTCAGTAAATTATTACAGAGCAAAAGTGTATACACGGACACTGCAATGAGATATATCAGGCAGCTATTAGAATTTTTCAGAGTTTTGGTTTTGAAAATGGCTACAACATTGCAAAACAAATATCTACACGCTTAAGAATGCAAATTAAATGTAAAGATCATCACATCTGATGGTAAAGAAGTATTACTATTCTATTCTGATACAAAAATACTTATTTTGCATTTATAAGTTTATGTTGTTATACGTTTATCAGTATTATCCATTTATATTTTATTGGTAACAAAATATCTTAAAGGTAAAGCTTTACATTTTACTCTAACTGCACTTCTTTAGTTCACTTTTGGAAGAAGGAGCCCTGCATTTTCATTTTGCATCATGTTCTGCAAATTATGAAGCAGTCCCTTCCTGAGAGGAAAAGACTTTTGGGCTGTTTTACAATTGAGAGGATTAAAATCCACAAGAAGTAAATGGCCTGGCAGTGCTCAAAGCTAGCTTAGGAGAACCAGTTCCTAGACTTAGAATTTGAGACAGCAGAGCCTCGAATTATGAGAAGGGAAGACTCCAGTGAACTCCTTGGAACCAGTTTCCCTGCTCACAGGGAAGCAGAGGAGCAGCCACAATACACAGTCTCCAGCCAGAGCATAGAGAACTAGAGAAAAGGCATGTTCTGTGTGCCCGCCAACCAACAGCCAGATGAGTTGAAGGACTTAGCAGAAACTACTAGATCTTCTTTTCAGGAAAAATGCACCTCTTGGTGACCCCCCCGTGGGCACTAGCCAAGATCCTTGTGCGTTTTATAAACCAGACCTGTTTTGTATACCAGCACTTTCCAAATTGTAAGGTGCACACTCATCACCTGGGGTCTTGTCAAAATGCAGGTTCTGATTCAGGAACTCTGTTAGGGACCCCAGGAGTTTGCATTTTGCAGAAGCTGCCAACAGCTGCTTCTGCTGCTGCTGACCCAGCCATCACATTTTAAGAAAGGTTGTAGAGACCAGTGTACAGAGGTGATAGTGTGAGGGGACTTTCTATAGGGCCATGGCAGTTGTGAACGTATGGACCTACAATAGCACCCCACCTTCTCCATGGTTTCACTTTCCATGATTTCAGTTACCCACTCGCTGCACTCACAGTCAGAGCAGATGACCTTCCTTCTGACATATCATCAGAAGGTCCACTGTAGCCCAACACTGCATCAGAATGCCTGCATCATTCACCTCACTTCATCTCATCACAGGAGCATCTTATCATCTCCCATCATGGCAAGAAGGGTGAGCAAATAAAAACATTTTGAGAGAGAGAAAGAGACCACATCCACATACCTTTTATTACTATATGTTCTTATAATTGTTCTATTTCATCACCTTTGTTGTTGTGAATCTCCTACTGTGGCTAATTCATGCATTAAATGTTATCCCAGGTATGTGTATATAGGAAAAAAAAAACATAGCATGCATAGGGTGTGTTACCAACTGCAGTTTCAGGCATCCACTGGGGGGTCTTGGAATGTACCCCCATGGATAAGAGGGGACCACCATACTTCATACGGGCTACTAAACTGCCATTGGACAACTACCCACACTCCTCAGTAATCCAGATCCTCTCCAGATCTCCCCAGAACACAAAAACAATTGGTTGGTGACACTGGAGACCTCAAGAGAAGCTTTAGAAGTGCTTCTCTTCACCTTGACTGGGCAGTGACAAGTTGACTAGTTGTCCAATGTTTGGAATGTCACCCTGGGAAAGGGTGTCCTGTGGATACCTGTTGAATGACTCTGTGGAAAGGGTTCAGGACTTGTTGCTGTTGAAACCCATTGTTTATCTTGACCTCATCTTTTCCCAAACTGATTCAGTCACTGGTCCTTTTTTTAGCCAACATTGATCTAGTTCACCACACTCATTTTGCTAATGAGAAAGCTAGGAATCAGAAGGTTGGGGTGATCGGCTCAGTCTGACAGCTAGGGACAAGCCAACGCAGGATCAGAAATCAGGTCTCACTCCCATAATGTCATGCCCAATTGAGTCATTCTGTTATGAAAGAACATTTAGTTTGACTGTCATAGATAAAGTGGTGACAAGCTGGGAAGTTTATATTATGAATCAGTTAAACCACTTGAATCAGTGTTACTTTAAAGAGATTCCATTATTTCTTTAACTTCAAACTCTCAGCTTTGAAACATATTTCGTGAGAATTCTATTGTATCCAAAACCTTTAGGTCATACTGTCCAGAACTCCTCACCGCAGACGCAGAATTGAGCTCAAGTGACTTACGTCACATCGCAGAACTATTTGGTGGCAAATCCAAGACCAGAAACAGACTTCTTCCCCCTCACTGTGGAGCACATTCTTCTGGAGCACAACAGCATTCACTTTTGTTTTTCAAAGGAAGTGTCTGCATGAATGACCGGTTTAGCACCACCCAAGTTGCTGTGGAACCAGGTCCCTGACTACAAGTTCACTTCTCCCCAGGACAAGGTTTGAAAGACCACATCTGAAAAGCTCCAGGGAGTCCTGCAGTGGTATACAGCAGGCTTGAGGAAACTGCCCTCTGCTGGGATACAGAGGCTTGTCCTTCCTCTGTGCCTTTTATAGGGAAACTGAACCATCAAGTTCCCTAAGGTTTTGTGAGGTATAACAGGGGTATGCCAGAGATCTTGGTAGATTGAACCAAAATGTTTTGCCATATGCCTTCGTAGGGAATTCTTTTCCAGCTACAGTCATATTCGCTTTTACAAGGGCATGTGCAGGTGTAACCCGCTCAGATCCATCTTCTCCCGCAGTGCCCCAGGGCTTATCTCTTACTGGGTTACATGCTCTCTGGGAGCTACATTCCTGGCCTCTCATCCACCCCAAACCAGGAGGACACAGTGGTTACCTTTGTGTGCTACCAGATAGGGTTACGGAAGCAATTAGCGCAGTGCCTGTGATTCAGTTTAAGGCCAACGTAATTGCTACCACCTCATCACTGAAGGGCTTTTTTACAGAGGAAATAAGCACCATCAGGTTGCAAGGCTGATTTTCCTGTCCAATCCTAAAAAGGAAATGCCCTCAATAAATCATCTTCCTAATGGAAATGACAGAATTATTCTCCCAGGAGGGCTAAACCAGGAGGACAGCACAAACCACACGTCCTTCTCGAGGGTAATAGGAAGGAAACGCAGAGCCATGGCTGCCGGGGAGGATCTAAGTCTTCCTAGGGACTTGTTCCAGCTCTCTCCCTCTGACATCACTCTTAATGCCTTCCACAGTCTATGTTCAGACATAAAGAGAGAACCCCTCACAGCAGGCATGCCATATGCTTTTTTACCTGTCTTGTTAATCACAGGGGGGGAATAAATCATCATATATCTTAAGTAAAAAGGACAGTTGTAAAATCAGAGGAAGACATCCTTTTATTCATAATACCAACAAAATTAACTGCATTGGGGGGAAAATCAACTGGTAAGGGTGGTAGCTTTTGGAGAGGATTATGTATGATTATCTTCCCTTTTGTGCGTTTTTCGTAATTGTGAAATTGTGCTTCAAAATTGGGCTCTAAGGTACTTGTTATTTAAATTCATTTATTCTATACTGTTATAGCCTAAAATAAGAGTTGGGATGTGTACTAATATCATTAGCTACTTGTTAAAGTAGAACAGAAATATACGGATAATATAATGGTATTTTAAAACCAGAATTAATGATTCACAGACTTTTACATTCCTTAATTGCATTATCAAGAATTTGTAATGAACTTTTACATGGCATTTGACAAAGAAACTTCAGCTCATTCTTTTTGAAATCAATTTGTTAGAACTCAAGGCTTCTTTTCCAATCAAAACTTTAGGAAATGCCACTCCCAAACTGACTGAGCAGCCAGTGTTTTATTTCTGAGAAATTCTTGCCCAGGTCACTAGGGAATGAAAGGTCAGCTTTGAGGAAGTTTCTGGAACAAGAAGAATCTCAATGAAATTGGCTGGAATTTTTTGAATAGTAAAAAAATATCCCTTGAATAAAATAAGGTATATGGGAGTTAAGGTCATAGTTTTATCAAATTCAACCTAGGCATTTAGTCAGATCCTTTGAAACTTTTTCCCATAATTAAAATTCTTATTTGTTGCATTTTTGGCATGAAGGCTAAGAGATTTGGGGCACTGGACCAAAAATTATAGGGTTTTTTTGTTTGTTTCTCTTTTTTTGGTGGTTGTTTTTGTTACAACAAATTAATAAATTAGGAGAAATAGTTGTTTTGTTTTTTGTTTTTGTTTTTACCATCCACTGTGAATGGCCCACTTTGGGGTAAAAGAATTATAAGGCATGTTTCTTTTGCATTCTTAGTGTTTTTTTCCCAATGGTTGCCATGATTAATTTTATGGAGCACCTGAAATTCCACCGACATTTTTCAAAGTTCTGGCACAAACAATCCTAAAATTTGTATGGAATCAGAAGAGACCCTGAATTGCTAAGGAAGTATTGAAAAAGAAAAACAAAACTGGGGGAATCATGTTGCCTGATTTCAAGCTTTACTACAAAGCTGTGATCACCAAGACAGCATGGTACTGGCACAAAAACAGTCACATAGACCAGTGGAACAGAGCAGAGAGCCCAGATATGGACCTGCAACTCTATGGTGAAATAATCTTCGACAAAGTGGGAAAAAATATCCAGTAGAAAAAAGACAGTCTCTTCAATAAATGGTGCTGGGAAAATTGGGCAGCTGTGTGTGTAGAAGAATGAAACTCGACCATTCTCTTACACCATACACAAAGATATTCCCAAAATGGATAAAAGACCTCAATGTGAGGCAGGAATATATCAAAACCCTAGAGGAGAACATAGGCAGTAATCTCTTTGAAATGGGCCACAGCAACTTCTTTCAAGACATGTCTCCAAAGGCAAAAGAAACAAAAGTGAAAATGAACTTTTCAGACTTCATCAAGATCAAAAGCTTCTGCACAGCAAAGAAAACAAAGAAACAAAGTCAACAAAACAAAGAGGCAACCCACAGAATGAGAGAAGATATTCACAAATGACACTACAGACAAAGGGTTGATATCCAAGATCTGAAAAGAACTCCTCAAACTCAACACCCAAAGAAACAGATAATTATGTCAAAAAAATGGGCAGAAGACATGAACAGACACTTCTCCAACAGAAACATACAAATGGCTAACAGATACATGAAAAAATGTTCATCATCATTAGCCATCAGGGAGATTCAAATCAAAACCGCATTGAGATACCACCTTACACCAGTTAGAATAGCCAAAATTAACAAGACAGTAAACAATAAGTGTTGGAGAGGATGTGGAGAAAGGGGAACCCTCTTACACTGTTGGTGGCAATGCAAATTGGGGCAGCCACTTTGGAAAACAGTGTGGAGATTCCTTAAGAAATTAAAAATAGGGCTACACTATGACCCTGCAATTGCACTACTGGGTATTTACCCCAAAGATACTGATGTAGTGAAAAGAAGGGCCATCTGTACCCCAGTGTTCATAGCAGCAATGGCCATAGTCTTCAAACTGTGGAAGAGCACAGATGCCCTTCAACAGACAAATGGATAAAGAAGATATGATCCTTATATACAGTGGAGTATTATGCCTCCATAAGAAAGGATGAATACCCAACTTTACTATCAACATGGATGGGACTGGAGGAGATTATGTTGAGTGAAATAAGTCAAGCAGAGACAGTCAATTATCATATGGATTCACTTACTTGTGGAGCATAAGTACTAACAAGGAGGACATTGGCAGAAGGAGAGAAGTGAGTTGGAGGAAATCAGAGGGGGAGATAAACCATGAGAGACTGTGGACTCTGAGAAACAAACTGAGGGTTTTGGAGGAGAGGGGGGTTAGGTGAGCCTGATGGTGGGTATTAAGGGGGGGCACGTATTGCATGGAGCACTGGGTGTGGTGCGTAAACAATGAATCTTGGAACACTGAAAAAATAAAATTAAATTTTAAAAAATTTATGGAGCATTTAAATAGAACAGTTGTCCAAGTATGGTCCAAGACCCTTTCAATGAGTCTGCAATTTCTTCCCAATTCCATCTAAAAATCTGTGTAAAGCCAAAGTGTCTCTATGCTTCAACCAAAAAACATTGAAATAGATTAAATAAAGAAGGAGAAAAGAGAATTTTTGTTCTCTTATGTTAGACATGAAAAAGATTTGCAAAAAATATATAAAACAAGGATGCTTTCTCACTTTTTTGTTTTAAAAAATATTGTTTTCACAGAAACATGTCATTAACGTAAAAAAATTTTTTTGATTACTTTGGTTTGTTACTGTTATGTGTAATATAGTAATAAATACTTTTTTTAATTTCTCAATTTTAATTTTTAATACAGTAAACATCAGGAGCTATGACCAACCCAAACCAAAGCTTTTGGGGATCTTCAATAACTTTTAAGAATGTAAAGAGGTCCTGAGACATGAGATCAAAGAGTTTGAGAACTGCTGAGCTTGAGAAGATGAGGGACTTCAGGGAAGAATGCCATGCTAGCCCAGTCGATGCCATCCTAGATGTCCCACCCCCAGTTGGCCCACCATTTGTCTGCAAATGGTGTGAATAAATCCAGCCAAAACATCTGGCATAGATGAAGAGAACCACCTAGCAAAGCTATAAACTTCTGAGGATTATAAATAATCTTTGTTTTAAGCCACTAAATTTTGAGGTAGTTTGCTGCTCAGCATTATTTTGGCAAAAAAGAAAAAAAATTTGATTTGCACTTTCTCTAATATCCTCAGAGAATTTACCATATATTTACAATGAATCCCACATATTTAATGCTTCCTTGTATGTTGTTTTATATTGCGAACTGATTTTTCTAAACTATTTGAAGGAATATGGTATATCTTAGATTTTCTTTTATGGCTCAATAAATACTTTAATTAGCCCACGAACCAATTCAGAAACTGAAATTTCCAAACAAAGAAGTTTTAAAAATTGCTTCTTCCTTACCTATCACTCTTAATGCTCCCCCACCAATGTTAAAAGAAAGAAAACTTCCTTTTTAAGGAATTAGTCTATCCTGTGTTTTTTTCTCAAGGCTCAACTTCAATGAGCCCCAAAATTCAAGAAACATGGAGAACTTAAACCATATAACTGCAGCTTGATCTTCCAGAAGAAAGCATTTTCAACTTAATGGCTTTCACATTCCTATCTCTGAAATTCTAGAACTCTATAACCTGCTTTCTCCATCATTTTTGTTATTAACTATTATTTGGGAAACTTCAAAAGAAAAGTGAGTCACTTTGCCTGAAAAGTGATTGGATCCTGCTCCGTGGTAGCCTCACAATGTTGCCTTTCCAGGACATTCCCTAAATGCCTGGTCATCTTTGCTACATGTTCCCTGAAACCTTGTGCTCTGGACAGCCCAAGACGAAGATGTGAAGCTTTCTTCCAGATCCTCACATTTCCTTTTCTGACTTTCTTTCTCCCTTCTGGTCACCTCTCCTCAACCCCCTAAGAACTCAAGGCTTTACTGCTTCTTCCAAATAACAAAAGCCCCACAATGTGAGAACTGTCTTCTCCTGAAAATCTCTTCATTCCAAAAGTTACTTGCTTTTCTCTTCCAACTGAGTTCTTACCAAGATCGCCATCATTACCAAAGTACCCTTTATCTCACTTTGACGTTTGGTAGGAGGGTTCTACTAACATAATTAATGTGAATGAATGAGTGTTCACTTAATAAATTAACTTGAACAAGCATAGAGGGGACATTTGTTAATAAAATCATACCAATGGCAATGATACTATCTATGGCAGAGTCTGTTATCTGCTTACCAAAATATCATGTTCTGCTCTCCTTCCTGAGTATATGGACTCTTTCACATCCAGTCTTACTTGGAAACTGCATATTGAAGAATTTACATTTGTCAGGTTTCCTGAATGACTGTGTGGAGGAAGCTCCTTGCTAACCTGTTAACTGTTAACGACACCACACAGAAACTTTAATTTCATTTAAAGGACAAAAATATTAGAGTTTGTGTTATCGGCTATCATTACCTTAACTAAAATACCATCGTTTATCTATAATGTAATTTATCCTTTCATGGCACTTTTTATCCATTCATTCACAAACACAAGTCATGAAACTTTCCTGTGATATAGGAATAAATGAGTTAAACCAGGGTGAGTCTAATGAGAGAAGAGGCTCGAAGAAAAAACCCTGGTCAACAGCCTCTACATTAAAAAGATGATTTATGAGCAGTTAAAACATGAACATGCCTAGAAACAAACAGAAAAATAAGAAGGACAACCAAAAAAAAAAAAAAAAAAAAAGGAATGGGAAGAAAAAGTTTCCAGATGCAGTGAGTATTCTTACTAGATTCAGAAGTTCAAAGTTGACTGGTAAGCAGTCCCGGCAAAAGTTTAGCAGAGAGGGAAATCTACTTAGAGTAAGTGATAAGATGTGAGGAAAGTATGGGTTGATAATCACCTTGAAGAACTCAGTCATGAAGCAAAGAGAAGGAAAAGAAGTTAGTAAGAGTTCAACATATAGGAAGAGTTCATGGAGAGACTTGACCTTGAGGAGGAGCTATTGCAGAGGTTATGATAGAAAATAGAGGAAGAAGTGTTATTTCGTGAAGCAAAACTATAAGGAAATAACATAGGAGAGGAAAAAAAGAGAAGGGATATAAATTTTAAACAGAAGAACACCTCATCCTCTCATGAAGAATGCATTGGTGTGGAGGCTAAGGGTTTATGCCCATCTCATCAATGAAGAAGGAATTGAGATCATCTGCATAGAAGGGTGTGAACTGTGAGCTCCCACGTAGCACAGTGGACTTGCCCAAACACTGTGAAAAGAAACCTGACCAACTGGAGCCTGGCTTGCACCTTCTCTAAGCCATACTCCTCAAGGTAACCCCAGCCCTCACGCTGAATCTTTGCTTGAGAAAACACAATGCTGCCAAACTGCAAAAGATATATTGTCCCTACCCACCCCCGCCCCCGCCAAACCATTTTTAGTAATTCTCCACCTAATGTCTTCAGTAATTTTTCCACTTCCTAGTCCCTGTCTCCCTCCCACCTTTTTCAATTTCCAGTCATCCTTTTTTTGTTCCCTCTTTTTTCTCCCTTTAAAACCCTCTGTCAACTTTATCTTAGCTGGAAAGTTCAGTCTATATCTGAATCTCTCTCCCCTACTGCAGAAGTCTGAATACAATCAGAACACACCTGTAACAAGTGGCCGACTTTGTTCTTTAACAAGGGTTTGTGGGAATGATTAGGGGAGAAACTGGGAAAGGGGGGCGCCTGGGTAGCTCAGTGGGTTAAAGCCTCTGCCTTAGGCTCCGATCGTGATCCCAGGGTCCTGGGATCGAGCCCGGCATTGGGCTCTCTGCTCAGCGGGGAGCCTGCTTCCCCCTCTCTCTCTCTCTGCCTGCCTCTCTGCCTACTCGTGATCTCTATCTGATAAATAAATAAAATCTATTAAAAATGCTTATTAAAAAAAGACACTGGGAAAGGGCTTCATAATTCCCAACAAATAATTCATTAGACCACACTTTATTCCCCTTCTTATAAAGAAAGTGTGTCTGAAAGCAAAATCATATTTGGACTTGGTGATTATATCAATTATCTATTGCTGCATAGCAAACCATCCCAAAACTTAGTGGCTTAAAACAACAACAAACTTTATATAGTTTAGTTATATCTAGTTCTTAATAATGTGTGAATTGCCTGGGATCATCCACGGGTGAGTGACCAAAATAAGTTTGAGAAAATTTATTTTTCAGTTCTTTATGTCCTCATTTATGTATCATGAGATATATGGAAACCCAACTGGATTATAGAAACAATTGAGATATTTAAAACCCAACTGGAAAAATTCTTCTCTACAGAACTGTTCATCTACTAGATACACTTTTATGTTCACTTGTTTGGTTTTGTTTTTAATTTTTAGAAGTTTAATTGATTAGAAACTAATCTTTAATTGAATTTTGTTTTATAATTACATGAACTATTTACATGATATCAAAATCCTATCTGCAATAGGAGATGTAGTCATCCTAAGAAGCCTAATTTCTAACATTCTCCTCTAATACCCAATGTCACTTTTTTAAATTTTATGATTTATGCTTTATTTTAAATAAAAGTAGTATACATTTGCATGTTATACTTAGATCTCCCAATGTATTAGATAAACAGCAGCATGTGACAAACTTGGTTTCATTTCACATTTTTTTCACTTAATAATATATCCTAGGCAATTGCTCCAGAGATTATGTACTATAATACAAAGATTATGTAGAAAAATTTCTTTGATTTTCCTAAGGGTAACCTATATACAATATCCTTATATAATTCTAGTAGGGTCCATTTTTGGTCATTATCCATTGGCTTCTGCTATAAGCAATACAAATATATACATATGCAAATATAATGCATAAAATCCATGTGTACTTTATCGATGAATTTCCCACTGCAAACAAAATTAAAATTTACCAGTATATGCTTTTTCCCTGTCTTTTCCCTCTAACTCACCATTCAGTCTGAAGTATTTATTATCTTTTGTTTTCAATTATTAACAATAAGGGGAATAAATTGTATTCTGTATTTTGTATACTTCCCCATGCTGCCTCCATTTTTTATATCTGTGTTATATCTAGCTATCACACATATTTACTCTGTTTTGGCCAAAGTTTGGTCTAAATTCTGCAAGTCAGTATATGTTTTAGACTCACAACTAATTCTGTTTTCAATACTCTCCAGTCATTTGGTTGTCTGACAATTGTTCTTTAGTAAATTCCTCAGGAAGAGCTTATAAAAACAATAAATTCTGAGTTCTCACATGCTTATAGCAATTTTCTACAACCTTTTTAGTTGAAAGGCGGTTTGGCCAAATATGAAGTCCTTGGTTCATATTTTTTCTTTTTTTTTAAGATTTTTATTTTATTTATTTGACAGACAGAGATCACAAGTGGGCAGAAAGGCAGGCAGAGAGACAGGGGGAAGCAGGCTCCCTCCCGAGCAGAGAGCCCATTGCGGGGCTCGATCCCAGGACCCTGAGATCATGACCTGAGCTGAAGGCAGAGGCTTTAACCCACTGAGCCACCCAGGTACCCCATATTTTTTCTTGAATATCATGTTATTCCACTACCTTCTGGAATAAAGCAATGACACAAGCAAATCTGAAGATAATCTTATTTTATCCACATTATTAATTCATTTTTCTGGAATTTATCTTGATTTGGTAAATATGGGTTGATTTTCTCTGTACCCGTTTCTTACTGCTGTGTAACAAATTATCACAAAGATAGCAGCTTAAGACAACACAAACTTATTATTTCACAGTGTTCACAGATCAGGAGTCTAGGAACAGCTAGCAGGATCCTCTGCTCAAGATCTCACTAGGAAGAAAGCAAGAAGTCATCAGGGGCTATGACCTCTTCTAAAGCTTGTGGTCTTCTTTCAAGTTTACTGGTTGTTAGCAGAATTCAGCTCCATACTGCTAAAGGACTGAGATCCCTACTTTCTTGATGGCTGTCAGTTGGAGGACACTCTCAGCAACAAGAAACCATCCACCATTCCCTGCCATGTGGCACTCTTCCCAACATAGAAGTTTGTTCTTTCAAGACTAAGAGAATAGCCCTGTTTTAAAAGGCACTATAAACATGTGTTTTTCCTGAATAATTTCTAGAAATCACCCTTTCTGTGTTTCACCTGTTGAGTTATACATTTACTCCATGTTTAATTTTAAAAAGAATTTGTGGTAGCTTTAAAAATATGTAGTATACAATAAAGGGTGAGAAAATTGAGGTAAAAAGAAAGTAAGTATGAAGGGAATATTGGTCTGTTAGTCAGGGTTCTCCCTGAACCTATACTAGAAAGAGATTTATTTTAACAAATTGGCTCACAAGATTATGAAAATAGACAAGTCCAAACTCTGCAGGGTGGGCAAGCAGGCTATAATGCAAGAAGAGCCAAGGTTGTAGTTCAAATCCAAAGGCCATCTGCTAACACAATTTCGTCTGGGCTGGGGAACACTAGTCTTTCTTTCCAGACTAGAATAGACTTTCTAGAGTCATGCTTTCAACTGACTGAATGCGGCCCACACACATTATAGAAGGCAATCTGGTTTACTCAAAATTCCCAAATTTATATATTAATTACATCCAAAAACACCTCACAGAAACATCTAGAATAATATTTGACCATATATTTGGGCACTGTCATCCAGCCAGGCTGAAAAATAAAATTAACCATCAGACATGGCCAAAGTTAAAGTCACACCCCCAGCTACATAATATGGAATCTTATTTATATAGCTGGTCTATAAGTATATTCTCAGTTTCCCAGTCAGCAAAACAAAGAATAAAACAGTCATTCCTTCAGAAAAACTTTTTCTGAGACACCTAAGAAAACTTTTTTTCATTGACCTTCATGGAAAGCGTACCATGTAATTCAGTAGCAACTTCCCAGTCAGCTTCCCTAAACAAATCCAATGTCGCAGTTCCACAGCCAACAGCCAGACATGCAAATAAGCAAGCCATCAGATAGTTCTAGTCCCCACTCGGGGGCTGGTCCGGTTGATGCCAAGTGGAACAGAAACATTTGTCTCCACAAATCTCACCTAAATTGCAGATATTTAAGTAAAATAAATGTCATTGTTTAAGCTACTAAGTTTTGAAATGATCTATAATATAGCAATAGATTACTGGAATAGAAGGATGCCCCGAAAGTCCCCATTTATTAACCTAAGAGCACTTTGTAGGAATATGCCAAACCTGTTGACCTGACGACTTGGATCTTACTGGCCATGCACAAATATGTGTGTGCAGCTGACTGTTGAAGCAAGTTTCCCAACAGTCCAAAGAAAAAACAGATAAAATAACCAAGAATACTATCAAAAGCCACAGAGAGAATTTAAGAGGCAGAACCCAATGACCTAACCTGAAATGTGGCAAAAACTCTAGGCTGGACACTTCTTTTTTACTATTATTACTTTTAATTTAAAGTAAATGTAATTAACATAAGCTATATTATTAGTTTCAGAGGTAGAATTTAGTGATTCATCGGTTACATATAATACTGAGTGCTCATTACTTCAAGTGCCCTCCTTAATGACACTTCTAACTCTTTCAAAACCAATGTCATGGAATTTCTGGTGAGCAGCCTAGATCAGGGCTAGGGCTGGCCAAGCCATCTTTATGTGAAGTGGGACGCCACTGCAAATTAACAAGCGAGTGGATTTTGAACTAGAAAGTTTAGCCTTTAATTTATTTTGGCCCAAGTGCTTTTCAAAAGAAGTGTAAATCAAGTTTAAAAAGTTGGCTCCTAAAAGACATGAAGCTACAGGTCAGTTGCAATCAGGTCATTTAAAGTTCATTCTTAAGTTCAAAATAATAAGATGAAATCTGGGGCTTGGGGAAACAGAATGTCTATATTTTTGATGTGAATATTTAGCTAAAAGGTCTTTATGTTTTTGATAATTTTTTCATGAGGATGGGGACGATAAAGAGAGTGGAAGAAAAGAGTGAGAGAATAAACTTAGAAACATGGTTTTGTCATTTGATGTGATGAGTGAATCTGCTGGTCTGAGAATGAAGGCGAAGATTGCATAAGGGAGTAGATATAAGTGAATATAAACCTTAAATTTAAGGATAAGCCTTAAAGAGAACAGAATAATATGGAAAATCCTTCAACTTCATTTCCTTGCAACATCTTTTCCTTTCCCAAAACTACCTGCTTTGATGATGCTGACCTACTCTTTCTCCAGCTCACCGTTCTGTCCCAAAATGCCAGAACTATGCCACTCTAGGATCTTTTCCTGTAATGTCCCTAGGGGAGTGTTTTGAAGTGGAAAATATATTGAGTCATGCAGTCCTGGATTTGGAGGTCGCATCTGCCTCTAGCTAACTGTACAAACTTGAGCCTTTGTTGTTTATGACCATCAGTTTCAAGACCTGTAAAATGAAGATAAAATATCCACCCACGTAATGGTTAAATGGTTCAAATAAGACAACAATCATGTAACATCTACCACAATATCAGAGGATAACATTTAAGGCAAGTTCAGTAAAGGATCATCTCCCCAGAACCCCTAATTCCCTACTCAGTGACTCTGCAAACCTGATGCACTGTCTTCTCCTCCAGAGTCCATGCCAAGGCCTCCAAGCAAAACTTAACTTCTTCCTCCAGACTGTCACAGCACCTTAGCCACACCATATTGTCTTAATATGATTACATGTCTGCCTATCCCATGTAGATTACAGACATTTATAAATATGACATTTATAAAAATTAGTATGTGCCATGTAAAGGAAGTGAAATGTGGATTAGTCAGTAATTGGAAATGTTTTCCTCTGTTATGGAGGCCACCTCTCTCCTCATCTGGCTTCCACCTGCACAAGAGTCAACCTTATCTGATTTATGGAGGTTCCCACCTCTTGTTTATTACCTTGGTTCCCCTGCTCTCTCAAGTCAGAGCTTTTTTTGGTAAACTTAAAACTGTATTGATGAAATATGACTGATCAATCTACAAAGTACTCCTGAAACGTGTAAATTGAATATTATGCATTGCTGAAAGGGACAATACTAATTTCAAAGGATGGAAAACCACTGTTGTATGCAATTACTTTTAGGAATGCATTTTTTCTCCTAGGGAAGATGTTAAGTTTGAAGAGATTAAACTCTGATCCCTTTACCTCAATCTATGTATTAAACTGATACATTTCTAGAAAGAGTAATTATAATGTACCTAATGCCTATTGAGTGTTTAATATGGTGCAAGCACCAAACTAACAGCTTTTTACATCAGCTCACTTTTATCACCATGGCAAACATAAAAGAAAGATAACATTATTATGGCAATTTCATAGGTTAGGAAGCCCAATTAACATTAGACTAATTTGAATTTTATCTACCTGGTTTAAATACTTTGTAAAGTTTTTATACAGACTCATATATTGGCAGAAATAGCCCTCACATAGTGTTTATATTTTCATTTTTATATTTTTCTAGTATTTAGGTAAGTGTATCAAAGACCTATGTTAAGATGGTACTGGCCATCAATAAAGTGGATTTGGTTATCTAACTGTCTTCTCTCATCTTAGAATTCATATGAATGGGGGCGCCTGGGTGGCTCAGTGGGTTAAAGCCTCTGCCTTTGGCTCAGGTCATGATGCCAGGATCCTGGGATCGAGCCCCACATTGGGCTCTCTGCTCAGTGGGGAACCTGCTTCCCTTCCTCTCTTTCTGCCTGCCTCTCTGCCTACTTGTGATCTCTGTCTGTCAAATAAATAAATAAAAATCTTTAAAAAAAAAAAAACAAGAATTCATGTGAATTCTTTTTTGTGATTTTATGTGAAAAACATAATTTATGTGATTTATGTGAAAAACATAAATATATTTTATTAGAAAACTGGAGGCAGAACAGAAAAAGTCAAGGGTGGATCAGAAATGGATACTTCCTACTACAAGCAATAAAGGGGAGGGATCTGAGGAGTCAGAGAACTACAAGGACATGTATAACTTCACAAGCAGATGAAACATTCAAAGGAAAATAGAGACCATACTGCTAGTTATACTTATTTGCCTTTACCAAAGCTGTAGAGGTCTAAGACCTGCAGTAAACCATTACTGCATTTACTCCACAGACTTCAATGTAATAAGCAGAAACTGATCTGAGGTAACATTTTCAAATTATTTATATCTACCATAGGATTATTCCAAGATTTTAAAGAATTCTCTAAAATAAAATAACTTTATCTTTGTAGACCAAATATTCTTATTGATACACATCTCACCCCCATACCCATATTCCTTTAGGTTAAAGGTGAAGGCACCTATGTGGGTACCTAACATGGTCCACTAGTCTCTGAAGGATAAGGATAAGATCACTTTGCAATCATCATATGTGGTTGATTCTGTCTTCTTGGCACCTTCCTAGGCCATCACTGTGGATTGGACCCAATGGGAAATGTCTCATTAGGGAAAACTCCAAAAACCTTCCCTTCCAGGGGAAGAAGAGCAAAGGGAGAGCATACTGTGCTACAGTAGGAGTAATTGCCATGGAGAAATAAAAGGCAAACATTCTTAAACTTCAGTTCTGTAATTAGTTCCTCTGGGAATGTTGCTCTTCATACCCTTGATAAGACTACCTGTTGCAAATTTTAAAATACCAATATTGTTTCTAGATGTGATTAATACCTATGCTTATTTGGCTAACCCTTCAAAACTCACTGTAGACTTGGTAGCTATGCAAATTAGGCATCCCAAATATATTGATACTGATAGGTTTAGTGGTATTGATTAGTGCTGTGGCAAGCACTGGATTTAGAATTGTAATTCCCTACAATTTTGCCATGAGGCACTATCATGTCATAAAGACATCATATTTGAAATCAGATTTCCTAAATTCAAATACCGTTCCTGATATTTATAAGACAATACAAAATCATTCACTTCTTTGCACCTTACTTTCCACATTTAATATAAGGGTAGTAATAGTATTTTTGAGATTTAGAGATAAATTCTATAAAATGCATGATGTACATGGTGGGCACACAATAAAAACATTGCTAATATTATTAAAATAGGAAAAAAATAGAGAAAATCAAAATCCAAATTTTGAATTTGAAATGATTCACAACAATTATAAACCCCCAAAAGGACCAATCTTTTAAAAAGGAAGGGAGGAAAGAAGGACACATTAATAACCAATTACCAATATTAGAAATCAATGTAGAGACATTACTACAGATCCTATATACATCAAAAAGTTAATAAGGAAATATTTTGAACAAATTTTTTAAAGATTTATTTATTTTAAGGAGAAAGAGAGCACAGTGGGTAGAGACAGAGGGAGAGAGAATCCTAAGCAGACTCCAATGTTGAGCATGGAGCCAAACAGGCGGCTTGATCTCACCACCCTGAGATTGCAATCTGAGCTGAAACCAAGAGTCAGATCCTTAACCGACTGTGCCACCCAGGTGATGCTTGAACAAATTTATGTTCAAAATAACTCAATAGGGGGCACCTGGGTGGGTCAGTAGGTTAAGTGTCCGCCTTCAGCTCAGGTCATGATCTTGGAGTCCCAGGACCAGACCCCACATTGGACTCCCTGCTTAGCAGGGAGTCTGCTTTTCCCTCTGCCTTTCACCCTGCTCATGTTTTCCCTCACTCTCTCTGTCTCTCTCTCACATTAATAAATAAATAAAAATCTTTTAAAAAAATAACTCAACAAATTTGACAACTGAGATAAAATAGTCAAATTCTTTGAAGAGTACAGCTCCCTCACCAAAACCAATATAAAATAAAAGAGAGAGAGAGAAACTTTTTTTTCAGTTTTTTTATTGACATATAATTAACATACAATGTTATATTAGTTCCAGTTGTACAACATATTGATTCAACAATTCTATACATTAGTCACTCTCACTATTAAGTGGAGTCACCATCTGTCACCATAAAACATTCTTAAAATATTATTGACTATATTCTCTATGCTGTATTTTTCATCTCTGTGACTTATTTTTTCTAATTTTTTATTTAAGTATAGTTGACACACAATGTTACATTGGTTTCAGGTGTACAACACAGTGACTCAACTTCTCTATGTTATGCTATACTCACCACAAATGTAGATATCATCTCTCATCATATAACATTATTACAATATCACAGACCATATTCCCTAGTAAACCATCAATAAAACAAAAAGACAACCTACTGAATGTGAGAAGATATTTGCAAATGATATATCCAATAAGGGGTGAATATCCAAGATACTTAGGAAATTTATACAACCCAAACCAAAAGATTAAACAATCCAATTGAAAAATGGGCAGGGGAACTGAACAGACATTTCCAAGAAGATATACAGATGGCCAACAGACTCATGAAAAGGTACTCAACATCACTCATCATCAAGGAAATGCAAATCAAAAACCACCATGAGATATCACCTTATACCTATGAGAATGGCTAAAATAACAAAAAGACACAACAAGTGTTAGTGAGGATATGGAGAAACAGGAAATTTCATGCACTATTGGTGGGAACGTAAACTGGTAGAGTCAAACAAACAAAAAAACATTCATTCAAAAAGATACGTACACCCATATGTTTACTGCAGCATTATTTACAATAGCCAAGATATGGAAGCAACTTGAGTGTCCATCTATAGAGGAATGGACAAAGAAGATGTCATATATATAAAAACATATATATAATGGAATAATACACAGCCATAGAAAGGATGAGATCTTGTCATTTGCAACATGGATAGAGGATATTTTGCTAAGTGAAATAAGTCAGACTGAGAAAAACAAATACCATATGACTTTACTCATATGTGGTATCTAAAAAACAAAACAAATGAATAAACAAGCAAACAAAAAACAGAATCAGATCTATAAATACAAAGAATGAACTAATTGTTGTCAGAGGGAAGGTGGATAGGGAGATGTGCAAAATGAATGAAAAGGTGTGTAAGATACAGTCTTCCAGTTACAGAATAGGCCAATAAAGAATCTCAATAGCACTAAAGAAATTGAAGCATAATTTAAAATCTGCCAACAAAGCCACAAAGAAAGCTTTAGCCAAGATGATTTCACTGATTAATTACTACAAGTCTTACATAAACTCTTTTTAGATATATAAGATGAGAGAAAACTCCCCAATTAATGTTATGGGCTCAACATAACCCTAATACCAAAAGCTAATGAGGACATCACAAGAAAAAAATTACATAACAATATCCCTCATGAATATAGATGCAAGCATTCTTTTTAAAATATTAGCAGGTCAAATCTAGCAATACATAAAGGGATAATCCTCCTGACCAAGTATTCAAGATTGACTGTACATTTATAAATCCATCAATATAATTAATTAAGAGAATAGAGGACAAAAATCATGTAAATCTCTAAATACACACAAAAAGTTCTTAAAATTCTACACCAATTCATGATTTTTTAAAAATCTCTTAATAAACTAGAACTACAGAGGAACTAACTCAATCTTACGGAAAGCATCTACAAAAACCTGAAGTTGACATAGTGCTTAATGGTGAAATATTTAACACTTTCAAGATCAAGGATGTCAACTTTTGCCACTTTTATTTAATATTTTCCAGGGGGTCCTAACCAATGAAATAAGATTGTAAAAATGCAGTAAGATCATAAAGATTGGAAAGAAGGAATAAAAAGGTATTTAGAGACTACGTGATTGTATATAGAGCAAATCCTAAGGAACATTATTGATATTCAGAATGTGCCTAATGTCAAAGTAATTCTATGCCAAAGGACGGGAGAAATATCCATTTATTTTCAGTACACTTTGTCAGTTACCATATTCATCAGCAAATTACACATTGCACTTGACCATTATCTCCTGGTAGAAGAGAAATATGAATTCAGAAATGAAATCTATGTATACTGAGTACCTACCATCAAAATTGGTCTCTACCCTCAAGGAGAATTCAGCCTGATGAAATCCAAAACTTAATATGGGTCTTAAATTACACTTGCATTTTACAAGTAAATTCACAGTTAATTAGTATGCACTATGGTTCTACTACCCATGAACCACAACTTACTGGTCAGCCTCCATTGTTGACACACATCAATCAATTTTTCCTGTGGCTATTTACTAGCCAGATAATAAGTAAATTTGAGAGGTGACCCTTCTTGGGTAGGGCAGAGTCCTAGAGAACTTGTCACCTAACACAAAACAAAAGATAAATTATCATTCAGATTACCTTTAGATTATCCTTCCGGAAAATAATTTTCATGTGGCTCTTTCATTATTTCCTGGGAAACAGACAGGGATTTGTGTGCAGGTGGTTAATGAAGGAGGGCCCTTGGGAATACCAGAGAGGGGGGAGGAGGCAGCATAATTTGGCAGAAGATAAAGCTGTGGTTATAGCAGAGGCTCTCACAATGCCTTGGGGAGCTTAAAGCTGGGTGCCCCTCTAATGACCATCCAAACTGAGGAAAAGGGGGCTGGGCCCCTGCCCTTCGCATCAATCAGGCATTGGATGTGAGCTGCCCCACTTCTAAGGGATAGAACTGTAACCACAGACAAAGTTATTTCTTTTGAGAGGGCAATGCCTGTGGAAGGACTCAGTTCTGAGCTGTCATCAGGAGAATGAGTGCCAGGAAGCACCTTCCACACCCCACGATAATTTGCGGTAAAATCCTGAAACAAAAAGAATCTGTGTGATTTTACTATGGGCAGCAGAGAAGTGAGGACTGGGGGAGCTGCAGTCACACTGAAGCCCGTGAATGGGAAGTAGAACTAGAGTCACTCTCCAGCAGAGTCGGAGCCGACATGGGTGGTTTGGGCAACTGCTCCCAGAGAGAAGCAGGGTCATGGAAACAGTTTAGGTCTAAGGAGAATCCCTGATCCAAGCAGTTGGAAAGTGGGTGCTTGCCGAGCTCCCACGCATAGGACAGAGGAGCAATGGCTTGAGGCGTTAAGCAGGATACGGTTTCTGCACCCCCACTAATGGCTCACCCCCCTTTAGAGTCTGACGGGTCCTGGAAAAGTGAGAGCTTCTGGTGATGAGGCTGCCTCCACTCCAAGAGGTGTTGTCAGAAATTACTAAAAGCTAGTGTCGCTGGTCCTTTCAGCAGGCAGAACTGTAAAGGTAGAAGATAAATTTTCCTGAGGTGCCTGGGTGTCTCAGTCGGTTGAACGTCCGACTCTTGTCTTTGGCTCAAGTCATGATCTCAGGGTTGTGAGCCTGAGCCCCATAGGATTCTCTCTATCTCCTTCTGCCCTTCTTTCTCTTTCTCTCTCCCTCTCCAAAAATAAAATACTTTTTTTTTCACTTCTTTCTTTTTATAATGTCATGAATTGTAGAGTTAAGAGTGATTTTTATTTCTTTTGGGTGTTTTTTTCTATATTTTTAAAATATAGTAATTGAATTAGTATCATCAGAGTCAGTAAAATATGACATGACAAGGCCAATAGGAGTTATTTCCACTTTAACTGCCACTCCACCATACAAGGTACTCGTCTGAGCTTAACTAGTTTTTGGGCCATGAGACTTTCTTACTTGCTTCCTCTCTATTTATTTTTATTATTATATTTACTACTATTTATATTATTATAATACATAATGAAATATATAATATGGAATATAGAGCATAGTATATTTTACACCTATATATTTTATATAGAATATATTTTATCATTATAATGTATATTTTATATATTATAGTTGTGAATTATTAGTTATTCTATTTTATTATTGTATATTATTCAGTTACTTTGCTTTGATCCATAATATCCCTTGTAGGTTTTAATATCTTAAATCCCAAAACCTATGCATTTGGGGTGAGTTAGATTAATAAGTGAGTTTCTCTAGGAATGAGGTTTTAGTCTGGAAGAATTGAAAAGATGCTTTGTCTCATATGGAGAGAAACTCACTCCAGGAAAAAAGAAAATGTTACAAGACATGCCTTTGGCGATGACCTTTTTGTGCTGAGTAGCCACTGAGTTATCTAAAGTCCTATTGGGTGAGCCAGAATACGTGGAAATGTTCAGATAAGTCAGGGTCAGAGTGACCCTTCATATATTCAATCCTTGGGAAGATTGCTAGCTTAAAATGTCCAGGAATGTTTTGAAGAAAATTAGGCAAGTGCTGTAAAGAACAAAAGAAATCATTATTATTCCAAAACTGAAATTAGGCTAAGAGTTTGTAAAAGATCATTTATTGTTCCAGAAATTTGCAAAAGGACATGACGGCAGCTTAGCTTTATGACGGTTTTATCAAGTAACTGGAATGTTTTGCACATGGTCATTATTTTGAACATGCTAATAATTTTTTATATAATTTCTCCATACTGTTTATAGGGTACACATTTTTTTCTTTAATAAAATTTTGTTGTCGGGACACCTGGGTGGCTCAGTTAGTCAAGTGTCTGCCTTCAGCTCAGGTCCTGATCCCAGGGTCCTGGAATCAAGTCCCACATCAGGCTCCTTGCTAGGCAGGGAGACTGCTTCTCCCTCTGCCTGCTTCTGTCTCTCTCTCTGACAAATAAATAAATAAAATCTTTTAAAAAATTGTTATTAAAAGAACCCAGAATAGTATTAATAATTCATTCCTTAAAAAAAGAAGAACACAGCCATCTTTTTGTCAAATGAAGAAAATTGGATTCTGCATTGTCATGGAAGTAAGCAAGATGAAGCATAGAGATGATGAAAGCTAAAGAGGTAGAAAATTAGAGTCAACTTCCTGGAGCAGTGTAAGTTCCATTGATTTTTGAGGAAGCGATGAAGTATGGGGAAGGAACTAAGGAGACACAGAAGACACCCAAGAGAAGATTTAAAAGCATTTTCATGAGTTAAAGAGAAAAAGATTATGTTGGGTGGTGTGTAAAGGCATGGTGTTGAAGCCAAATGTGTGTGAATTTCCAGCTTGCCTTCCCCCTCACTGTGCATATAACCTATGAACATATTATGAACATATTCTCTCCAGTCTCACTGAACTTCTCTGGAAGCAGGGGGATTAAAAGTTTGCTTTGCTCATAGAATTGATGTGTATAAGAAATGAGATAAAAATGAAAGGCAACTAGCTGTTACTTACTGTTGTTACATAAACATAATAAATGGTAATTTTTTTATAATTAAAAGTAAAAAGTCTAAACAGGATGCTGCTTTTTACGTGACTGCTAATATTTTTTTATTAAGCCTTCATTTTATATATAACACGTCATAGATAAAATATATTTTCCCCTCATGGGAAATCTTAACATTTTACTGCTCTTTTAACTTTCCTTTTGTTTTTTTTTTCCTATTTCCAAAACAAAACAAAAAAAAAATGGATTCTTCTCCCTAAAGATGATGAAACTCTGATAAGATAAACCAGGGAAAATCCAGCACCAGCTGCCAGCCTGATGTATTTTGCAGTTTCTAAGAGAAAAGCTAACAGAAATACTTGTTCTGGTCATGGTTTGGCTCTTAGGTTGAAATGGGGTCAGTAGGAGTCCCTGTGCATTGTCTTCAGCCATGGTTTTGCCAGCCCTGAAAAAAAAGGTATGTTTATGTTGGCTGATTCATTCATATGTTTAAAAAAGAGGAACAAATATTTACTGAACATTCACTATATGCCGGGTCAATGTATAAGTGCAGATGATCAAAAATGCATATATATATGAGTAAAGCACAGTCCCTGTTTTCAGAGGGACCCATGGCCCAAATTTTGGACAGGAATCTATTTTCAACATGCTACATCAATAAGTTATTTTGACTAAATGTTGCACATGTGGCTTTGTTCTACTCAATGTGAATTCTACTCAGTATGTTGAATGGTAATAGAACTATAGCTTTTTCATTAATAAGATTGAATTGCAACATATACATTATGAAATTTAAGATCAAATTCCTATTTTTAATGTTAATACAGCCATCTTAAATACTAATAAACAACTCAAAAATCCCTATTGAATAAAATAGGTAAATTAATTCATAGAAAATTATATATAACCATAGAATAAATTGAAAATCTTACCAAAGACTACCTTCCAAGGCCTGGATAGTTTCAGGGGGGAGGGTATTCCAATGTTTGACATATAAAGCTTGTTTTATCCAAACTACTCTTTACTCCATAAAAATAAAAAATAATCTTTATGTAAAATAATACCAAAATTTTATATATCACAAGAAATTATAGACAAATGTCACTAAGAAGTTTGGATATTAAGGTACTAAATAAAATATTTGTAAATGGAGTCATTGCAATAAAACTTATAAATAAATTTTACCACAATTATAAATCAAAGGAGAAAAAGTCTATGGTCTCCTAATAGGTACCCAAAACTTAATATGTAATATTTGCTTTATACAGTTAATATTTTTTCAGACTTAGAGTAAGATTAGATGAATATTTAATGTGAAATATACATATACATATTTACATGTAAGTATTCATAAAATAAGCAAAAGTCGTGTCAAATGGTTAAATTAAAAGCATTCATATTAAATTCAATAGCAGGCAAAGACACCTCTAATTTCCATAATTATTTAACATTCTCCTGTAAGTACCAGTCAGTGAAATACAGTCTAAATATAAATGAGAAGAAAAAAGAGAAAAAAAAGGAGAAGAAAACACTACTGCAATTATTACAGGTAATATAATTACATATCTAGAAGCCCCAGTTGGAAACCAATGAAAAATAGTAAGCTCAGAAAGGAGACAGATTGCAGTCAGATGGAGTAGCCCAACTTTTTGAAATTTAATGAATATGGACCAGTCTAGGTCCTGTGTCAGTTCAAAGCCCTCCTCAAAATTTCTTTTTAAATTCTAGGAGGCCATGTTCTCATCACCACACTTGGTGCTGGCCTCGGTTTTGGCACATGCTATCTCTTTAGTTATAGTATCAGTTTGCTTCAGTTAGAAAATCATATTAAGGAGCCCCTGGGTGACTCCGTCAGTTAAGTGTCCAACTCTTGATTTCAACTCAGGTCATGATCTCAGGGTGGTGAGATCAAGCCCCGTGTCCAGGTCAGCACTGGATTCTCTCTCTCACCTTCTCCTTCTGTCCCTCCCCCTGCTCACACTAAATGAATACATACATACATAAATACATAAATAAATAAAATATTTAGAGTAAAGAAAATCATATTAAATAATAATATATAGGATTTTAAAATAGAAGCATCTGCAGAAGCAGAATTCATGAATTTACACATTTTTGACCATGCTAAAATAAGGTAACATCTATAAACATGTTAAATAAAAAAGCAAAACATATTTTCTCTTCATTTTTCCATTATTTATTTCAGGGAGAATGGTATAACATTCTAAATTGAGCTAGTATGTCCCTCATTTCCATTCAGTTGGGTGATTATTTCCTAAGTTTTAAAGTTACTCAATGAATGACATTTGTCAATTCTATTAAATAGTTATACCATTGGATTCTCTCTAATGCAAGATTTCCCTTCTGTGAGTCTTGAAAATTCTCACTGCAGCTGTGAGAATATTTTAATTGAATAAACCGTAAATACTGTGGTCATAATCCCAAGCGTATATTAGTGTTAACTTGCATGTTATAAAGTTCCATGTTCTCATTTTTATTTCACTTATCTTAAACTGATAGGTCTATCTGAGCATTCCTTGAGAAGCTGTGAATACCTTAAATTACTAAAACTATCTTTAAAATAGAACAGAGATTTATTTTGGGGAAAAAATACTTTCTAGAGAAAAAATATCATTTAAAGTAGTTCTTACAAAAGAAATTATTTTGAGCAGCTTTTTTAAAAGGCTTCTTAGTTATTAACTAAGCAAAATATTCCAAAATAATACCACATAATTTTTAAACATAATGTTCTTTAAAAATACATATATCTTCTGTTCCATTGATCTATGAGGAAGTGGAAATGCAACATGGGGGGTTGAGGGTTAGGAAAGAAGAAAAGAAACAAGATGGGATTGACAAACCATAAGGGACTCTTAATCTCACAAAACAAAGTGAGGGGTACTGGGGGGAGGGGGGTTGGGAGAGGGGGTGCGGTAATGGACATTAGGTAGGGTATGTGCTATGGTTAGTGCTGTGAAGTGTGTAAACCTGGCGATTCACAGACATGTACCCCTGGGGATAAAAATACTTTATATGTTTATAAAAAATTTAAAAATTTTAAAAAATACATATATCTTCTCTCAAGACTTTCTTTTTTTGATACTCTCAGTTGGTTCTCTGTGCCTGAAACCAACTCTTGTCCTGATGTGACCAAATTCTTCAAGTTATCTCTTTTTTTTTTTTCAAAATTTTATTTATTTGAGAAAGAAAGAGTGAGAGAGAGAGCATGAGAGGGGAGAAGGTCAGAGGGAGAAGCAGACTCCCCGTGGAGCTGGGAGCCAGTTGTGAGACTCAATCCTGGGACTCCAGGATCATGACCTGAGCTGAAGGCAGTTGCTTAACCAACTGAGCCACTCAGGCGCCCTCTTCAAGCTACTTAATCAGTTGTTACCAAGGGCAGAAACACAAATGAGCAAGAGAAAAGGACTGATGGATTGAATCCTCACTTACTACTTGGGTATCCACTAAGACCTTTCATCGTATCCACACTGAGCCTAAGTAATTTGCATGAGACCAAGTGAGTCCAGAGTACAAACCTGAGCCCCTTATCCAGGAAAACATATTCCTTTCTGCTCTCTTTTGCATCTAGCTTTTTTCACCTCAACATAGTTTTTGAAACACTTCCAGGGTTGTTCTGTGCCTTGGTAGCTTGATCCTTTTTTCATTGAGTGTTCCTCCATTGTATGATCGTACCATTGCTTGCCTCTTCACTGGTTGACAGATATTTGGATTTTTTTTCCGTTTGAGGTTATTATGAATAAAACATCAATGAATGTTCTAATATAAATCTTCTTGTGGGAATGTTTTCATTTCCCTTGTATAAATACAAAGGAGAGGAATTTCTGGATCCTATGATAAATATACATTTAATTTTATAAGAAAGTGCCAAACTATTTTCCAAAGAATTTGTACCATTTTATTTTCCCTCTAGCATGTATGAGGTCCAGTTGTCCCACATCCTTCCAATGGAACTGTCACCCTTTTTCATTCAATCACTCTAATGGGTAAGTGCCATTTCTTATAGTCTTCGGCAAAATATATTTCCCTGAATACTAGCATTGTTGCTTACCTTCGCCTAAGTTTACTGGCTGCCCATAGATCTTCTCTTGTGAAGTATCTCTTTCAATGTCTTCCTTATTTTAAATTAGCTTTGTCTTTTATTATCAAGATTTAGAAGTTTTAAGAATATTCTTAATATAATTCCCTTGTCAGATAAATGTATTCTGAATATTATGCCCAGCTATGGCTTGTCCTTTCATTTTCTTAACAAAGTCTTTTACAAATAGAATTCCAATTTTTATAAAATCTAACATAATTTTCTTCTTTTATGGTTTTCTCCTTCCTACACCTTATTTAAGAAAAATCTATTTATCCTGTGATTGTGAAGATAACCTCTTCTTTCTTTCAGAAGTTCTGTAAATTTAGCTTTTACTTTTAGGTTTATAATCCAGTCCAGATTAAATTTTGTGATTTTTACCATTAGATGCTGAGATTTAATATCCAGAATCTCCTTTATTTCCCCTTGAAACATTAGTACCCCTGCCACACAGATGATTAGGGCAACTTCCCTTAATATAAAGTAAAACTCACATACAATCATATTAAAAAGCAGAGGTGAGCATGACTATAGTTCTTAATATCAAAACAATCCAAAATCAGGGTTCCCTCAACCTTGGACCCTGCTTACTTACTCACATACAGTTACTTGTGCCAGGACCTTTGTCTTCCCATCTTCTACTCTATTCTGTTTTGGAGAGTTCTTCCTTTTCTACTTTTTCCAAGGAAAAAAAAAATTCAAAACATACCATGTTTTGTGAAGAGCATAATAATGTAAAATCACCTTTAGAAAGTTGTGTTTTTGATGTGGGTTCTTCTCATGGAGTGTTAGATTTGCAACTGGCATGCATATTCTGGGTGAGCACCTACAGCTAAGACCATTTCACTCCTCTGACAACCTTTCAGTTCCAAACCTTGGGAGTCATCCCAACTCTTCTGTCTTCCTCCACCACACACTTAGGGTTGCCTGGTAAAATACAGGTCCCCAAGGTACATTGGAATTTCAGTTAGACAATGAATAATGTTTTAGTACCTGTCCCAATGACTCATGGAGCATACTTATACTTTATCTGAAATTCAAATGTAGCTGTGTGTCCTGGATTTTTATTTGCTAAATCTAACAACCCCATCCACATCTAATTCATCACCAAACCCTCTAAATCCTGCTTCCACAATATTTCCTGAGTTAAATCCATTTCTTTTTTTTTTTTTCAAAGATTTATTTGAGAGAGAGAGAGAGAGAGGAGGGCAGAGGGAAAGAGCATCTCAAGCAGACTCCATGCTGAGTATAAAGCCCTACATGGAGCTCAATCTCATGACCCTGAGATCGTGACCTGAGCCAAAACCAAGAGTCTGACACTTAACTGGCTGTGCCACCCAGATGCCCCAAGTCCATTTCTTTCTATCTCTATTCTTGAAAAAGACACCACATTTACACCTAGATTGCTTTAAAGACCTCCGGTTTGGCTCCTAATCTCCAGTCTAAATGCTCTTCATTCTCTGGCAAAGATATAATGATTATTTAAGCACAAATCCGATCATGCCACACCCCTTTGCTCCCACTGTTTTCACATAAATTCTAAATTCCTAACCTTGGCTTCCATGACTACATCTGTCCAGCTTCTCTCTAGTAAGCAGGCTCAAGCCTCTCCATATACTCCTGTCATTTAGGAAAAACTTTCAGTCTCTTAACAAAGCTAAACTCTGCCCTTTGGTTCATATATTTACAAGTGAATTTTCTTCTATCTAGAGGATTCTTACAGCCCATAGCATAAGTCTCATCAGCCATTTCAGCTGGACCTTGGTTCATTTGCCATCAGACTGTGCTTTTCGCTCCCCGTGTTCCACTCTGATTCAACTCTCCATGCTTATGTTGCCATGACTCCTATTCATCCCATTGGGAAGGAGCCATTCCTACCGTCTGGTTATGGGGATGGCTGGACACCCAACACCAGACACTGGACAGAATGAGATTGACAGTAACACCAGTCACATGTACTGACAGTCTGGGAGTGGAGGACACTTCACAAGATCACACAGGAGCTGCACTTAGGACCAGAGTGGACAATCAGGGTCTGTAGGAGACAGGTTTTGTAGTATCAAGAGGGTGAGGTGCCCTCTGGTACCACGGGTGGATGTGATTGACTTGTTGAATTGTTGTGCAGGCTGGCGCAGAATGACCCCTACACTCAGGGATAAACAGGAACTGTGTCTGGTCCCCTAGATAAGGCAAGCTGTTTGGCTAAGGGTCCGTATCCATGGCTATAGAGTGAGGAAGAGAACCTATAGCTAAGACCATTTGAGGCCCTCCCAGTTATACCAAATGTCAAGGCAGTATATGATAATTGGGCCTTAATTTTAGGCCCTACACACCATAATGAATGAACTTGTAAAAATGTATGATCGCTCATGCCTCCTTCCCGAATGGCACCTAAAAAGTTTAGATTTACCTCTCACCAGATTTAGAAACTTAACTAGATGTAATACCAGAAAAACTGTCCAAGAGTTGGAGATGGGCAAAAGAGATTATTAGGTGTCCTCCAGGGGTTATCTGATGTTGCTTGAACCAGGTACCTTTGATTGTGTTTCTAATGATTAAGCTATATTTTAAAACTCTGTAAGGGTAGAAATCAAGTTGTAGAAAACTGATATAAATATAAATTATTCTTGTCTAAGTCAATGCAAATGAATCTTGTTGGCAGAAATATTAGATGATTTTAGATGATAGATAATAGATGATATTAGATTAGATTAGAAATATTAGATGATAGCTTAACACCTATTGATACACTACATTTTATTCCTATGAGTTATGAATCAGTTTTGCACCACCTATTAGTAAATTCATGGGGCACCTGGATAGCTCAGTCGGTTAAGCGACCAGCTCTTGATTTCAGCTCAAGTCATGATCTCCAGGTCATGGGATCAAGCCCTGCGCTGGGCTCAGCACTCAGTTGGAGGTCTGTTTGGAATTTCTCTCCCTCTTCCTCTGCCCCTTCCCACCCCAACTCACAATAAATAAATAAATAAAATCTTTAGAAAATTCATCTCAGCATTCCTGATTGTGTATGTGCATATATATGTATGCATGTATACCTATAATACACAAATTTATATATTCTTCATATTCTCATTTGAACAAGTTTGAATATCTTATGTGTTTCCTCATTAAATAAGGAGTTTAATATCATCTTTGATACATGTTTACATTTTCATAAGAGCCATGAATTCAGCTTTCTGAAAATTATACCTTAGTAATAAAGATGACCATGATTTAAAATTTTTAAAAACTATCTTAGAGAAGGAAATACAAATATGCTTACATGTGAATGTCGTCTTACATGAGGTGAGGTGAAAATAGAATGTTGAATGAGGTGAAAATAGAAAACTATTTTCTAATTTTTTTAATAATAGGCTTTTATTAAATTTGTAAAATTTATTAAATTGGTGTTATTAAATTTGTAAATTTAAAATGATAAAATTTAAGAGAGCCAAGTAAACATACTGCAGTCCAAATAAAATGGGAGAGGAAAAACATTATGTGACAATTAAGAAAGGTTGGGGATACTTTTTTAAATCAAAATTATGCATATTTGCTAATCCAATTCAGCATTAAGGGCATTGGCCCAGGCCCAATTCTTTGCTCAGTAATATTGAAGAATGTTACCAGCAGGGAGTAAAGAAGGACCCCTCTTTGCTTTTTTCCACAAAGTTTGGCTGCTCACTCTGGTAACTAAACTTTCTTTGAGAAGCATTATCCCAAAGCTCTCCTTACCCTGAGAGTAGCTTAGGTTAGGGCTGAAAATGTCAAGTGACATTTTGGCTGACAAATCGTAAAAGAAGACTGGCAGCACGTTTTCTTACACAAACAAACAATTGCTAGATCACAATTCCGAATCTCTAAGACAGCATTAAGAAACCCGACGGTAGGCAAAAAATGGAGATTTTGTTGCCCAAAGTGAACATTATCAATTTCTGAATGTAGTTTGTACATGAGTGAGCATTTGCCACTTGGGCACTTCTTTTGTAAATGGTGAGAGGCAGTGGCTGCAGGAAACAGGCTGGCAGAGAAGTTCCTTGTAAGAGAAAGAAGCAAGCGTTTCTCCTGTCCTACCACAAATGTGAGAAGGAAGACCCTGGGACAGGTACTTGCAGCACCTTCTCTTGGCCTCATTCCCATCATGATGGAACCCAGCGGATTTATACTTTTGCCCCTCAGGGCAGGGAGATGTTCTGTGCAGGCACACCACCGGCAAGGTCAGGCAGTTCAGAAAAAGAATGTAACCTGGAGAAAGAGCTAGAATGGGCTGGGCTGTGCACCCCAACAAGTTACTTGCTGAATCCTGTTTAGCCTCCCGGCCCACTTCCCACCCATGTAAACAAAAATGACAGCATTCCCTGGCTTCTGGTGCACCAACCTAAGTATTTTTGCCAAGTCCACCTGGCTTTGCTACAGTGAGAAACTTCTCATGGACTAGAGAAAGCCCAAACACACAAAATGAAAGCGCTAGCCCCATTGCTTTTAAAACCAGTGAAAAATGTCACTGAAACTCACCACAAACTCCTGCACCAAACTCCCTCCAACTCAACAATCAACAATTAGCCCTCCCTTCAATATCTATAAGCAGATGCCCCTCCTTCTGCCTTTATGCACTTACTGTTCCTGTTACTATTCACAAGTTTGTGTGTATGTTTTCCTTCCTCAACTAGAAAGTGAACCAAGAGAGAAGGCATGAGAAACCAGGGTCTGTGCCTTTTGTGTTTAGTATTGCCTTGATCAGGATTCTTAAGTATATGAGGCTTTAATAATGATGACCTACCCATACCCTAATCCCAGTATGGATAGTGGCCTTTGCTCTGGAACCAATGAATCTTATTACATTAACTTCAGAAGAAGGACAAGGGGTAAATGTTTTGCCCTTCCATACCGAAAACAAATGATTTGTAATGCTAGCCAAATTAAAAGAAAAAATTGAGCTGAGTGATTTCAGGAAATGCTGAAATGCAAAAGAGCTTCATAGAACTTTCCAGTGGCTGATACATTAAGAAAAAAAAAAGCAATAATAATGCCTTAAAGTCATTGTTTACAGTGTTCTTTAAGATTAGAGAATATATTTCCAAAATATGTAAACTGCATTGGCCTTGTTTTTCTACTTTCCCTTATAACATTATAGTCAGCAGCATATTATCCAAATTCACTAAGAAGAGCTCACAACTACTAAAATTACTCCACCAGTTGGAGATTCATTTCTTGCTGAGTATAATAGAAATTTGAATAGCAAAGGACTAAATTGTTGCGTTTTCTGCTTGGGGACCACTCCGTTCATGTAGTTAAAACTGACGCTGACATTTTAAATGAATGTATTAGTCTCACTTCATTCCAGGACCAGACAGTAGTCCAGCTCACACACATGGAGCCCCTGGGAGTCATATAACTCAGTCCAGAAGGGACATATTAATATTACTTCTGTTTCTCAAATGGTGAGCTTTCCAAAGCCCATTCCTTGATTTGATGTCATGTTGTCGATTGGAATTGAAACTTCCAGTTATACCACTTGGGAATCAAGTATATTTTACCAGTAAAATGCCATTTAGCAAATTGTACATCACGGCCTTCAGGGTGAGACTTTTATTGGAAAGGGTAGACTAGCCTTCCAAGCTCTGCAGAGGGTCTGCCTGGGCACTCAGTCCCAGAGTTAAAGGCAAGAATGAAGCCTTCCCTAAGAAAATCAAGTTAACAAGATTACATAGTAAAGAATAAATTTTAAAAGATTAAGAAGAAATACTATAATAGGTAGCTTTTTCTATAGAAAATGGTATCTTTCATTTATTTCAAGATAGAAGACTGACCAGCAGTCAGGCTATTGTCATAATGTAGTTGCCATTAGCTGCATGTGAACCAACTTGGTTTATTTTTCCTGGTGGTATAAATATCAGCATGCAAACCATTTGAGGACCCTTTGAGGTAGAAATATGAATCCTGGTTTTATCTGAAAACCTTTGATATTAACCCATAAGACCAAAAAAAGTACGAGCATCAAAGTTTAAAGAATGGGTGCCATTGAAAGAAATGATAGGGAAAAAATTCTCCAGACATGCTGTACTACCCACATTCTTGATTGCACAGCTGATGATATTATTGGAAAGACACCAACATCAGTGACTAGAATGAGTTGAAAGGTATTTCTGAATAGTTGCGACCTGAATGTGAAAGCATTATTTGTTTGGATATATTCTTTTTATCTGTGTCCAAGAAGGATATGTGACTAAAGTAAATTTCTAAATATAAAAGAGCTATTTAATGACTATAAAATGAAAATTCTAGGTGATAAGTGTGCATTTTCACCTAGTTCCATTGGCAGAATTTGTTTGTTAGCAATATGTGAAACAATGAATCATCTTCCAACTGATGGTGTTTTTGTTTAAATCACATATAATGGAGAAAACAGCAAAACTCAAGACAGAAGTCGCCTGGGGGATTCTTCTTTCCTCCTATTCATCCAAAGCTTGCAGCCTCAGAAAAGGCCTTTGAGCCCTCTGTGGGCCCCTGTGTGAAAGAGTCTGAGAACTCTGATAGAATTACAGAAGAAAACTGACCCTCAGCACAGGGCTACGGCATCAAAACAAACATTTCAATAAAGTAGCATCCCCAACACATCACTTCAGTTTTTATGCAAATCAGAATGTCTGAGGGTGTCTCATCATTTTCATTCCATTAAATAATTTCAGAGAACACTTCTATCCTTTTACCACAATAGAAAATCTTGTTGAGAAAAGTGTATTTAGCACCATAGTCATTTTTTTCCCAAATGTTGTAGCACTGCATGACTCTGTAATGATGTTCCTTTATCATTAAGTTTTAAAAAGTATTTTATAAAGTATTCTCAAACAACTACTATTTTATGCCTGAGAACTGAAAACATCTATACCATACAGCTTACTGTTCACATTAATAGGACTTTACTATTTCAGGAATATAAACATCTGTCCAAGAATATCAAAGTTGCAAAGCACTTTATTTACCATTCCAGGATCTTCATGAAAGACCCATCAAATCCTCAATAGGAAGAACCAAAAGACAATTTATAGCCTAAGACTCTTTGAAACCATTATCCAAAAATTTTTGCTGTGCACACCAGTCCGAAGCAATTATATCATGATCCTTACCTAATTGAAACCATGTCTCTGCACTGAAAGACTCGCTGTAAATCAGACTTCCCAAATCTCATGAATATCCCAACTTTGCCATCTCCCATCTGAGACACCAGTAAGATTTTCTCAGGGTAGTGCTCTTTATATCACAAAAATAAGTTCAGTTTTGACTTATCAACAGTTTGTTTTAGTGGCATTTTGATGAAGCTGGCATTCAACGTAGTAGATTATTTGTATTAATTCTCAATAAATTTAGGAGACAGAAACTTGGATATAAGCTTTAAAGATTTTGCAAACCCATACCAGTAATGGAACCAGTACTTACTAATAAAATGAACACAACTCTACTTGCTGTTTTTGCATATAATTGAGGAAGATAGAGAATTTAATGAATTCATGATGTATAAAGTGAGTTGTTATTTCCAATAACATCTTGAATAAAGATTTCAAAATCCTCCTGAGGGTCCCTGGGTGGCTCAGTGGGTTAAAGCCTCTGCTTTCGGCTCAGGTCATGATCCCAGGGTCCTGGGATCGAGCCCCACATCGGGCTCTCTGCTCCGCGGAGAGCCTGCTCCCTCCTCTCTCTCCCTGCCTTCCTCTCTTGCCTACTTGTAATCTCTGTCTGTCAAATAAATAAATAAAATCTTTTTAAAAAATCCTCCTGAAATATATCTCAAAAACAAAAATTTGATAGAAAAAAAACTTTTGACATTAGTAGACCATACAAGGGAGTAAGAGGGGTCACATTACATTGAAGTGAAAACACCACTCCAGTGATGGGAACTGCCCCATACACCAAAAGCATCATTAGAGCCCCATGGGGTGGTGGTTGAAGGGCCTGGATGGGTGAAGGAGAGGGCTGGGGTACTGGGACTGAGCCTTGGATCTGGACAGAAGAGGGAGGCAGACTGAAGACATAGCATAGATACAGCTGGGGCTGAAGGAGAGCCACACTTGCAGGAAAACAGTGAAATAGAAGAAAACTGCATAAAAGAGATAGAAAGGAAAGGAAAAATTATGTCTCTGAAAAAAAAAATCTAAACTTCCCACCAGGGCAGGAATGTATACCATGTGCAATAGAAAAGGTGCAAAGTGAGAATTTCAGTTAAGAGTGGACACTAGTTAATAGTAGCCACAAGTCCTTGGTAAAAGCAAAAGCAACTCCATCCCGGGTCAAAACACCTTTCACCTAAGCGTCACAGGTCTCAGAGAGGTGGCTACAATGATATGCTCATATTACAAAAAAAAAAAAAAAAAATCAGAAGTAACCTAAAGAAATAAAATACCTTCAGTGAAAATCAGCTGAAACACCAAACCAAACCAATAAAGACCTGAGATCCTGGCCAAAGAGCACAGAGGAACTATGCGTAAAGCAATCAGAGGGGATCGAAGCAAAACTACAAAAAAAAATGAACAAGCAGCTTTAAAAAATAACTTTTAGAAATGAAAATTATAATAAAATTTAAAACTTAATGGAAATATAAAACGCCAGATTAGAAAGCCAAAAAGGAATTAGTGAATTGGGTGATCAATCTGAAAAAAAATTATATTGAAAATATGAGATTAAGAGACATGGAAGAAAAGGTTAAAAAAAAAAGTCCACTATATGTGTATTCTGAGCTCTAGAAGTGAATTATAAGGAAAATGGAAAAGTGCAACATTCAAAAGGGGATGCCTAAAATTTTTCCCAAATTGTTCAAATACATGAATCCTCAGATAAAGGAAGTCCAGTGAATGTCAAACAGAATTAACAATAATGAAACTACCTTGAAAGGAGGGAAGAAGGTACAAAACACAATATAAAAGAGTTCAATCCTCAGCCACCATGACCAACTAGTAAGTTGATACTCCCTAAAATTCATGAGTGGTAAAATGGCAGGATACACATATTATTTATAACACTGGAGATGCACAAATTCCAGAAGAAACAACTAGAATATAGGGGTAAGTGGTGGTGTCTGGAAAAGAGGATTTGAGGGCAGTAGAAAGGGATGGGACAGAAAAATGGTGGACACCCAAACACTTCCCTTTGTCCCTATAAATCTTCCCACTCCCCTGATAGCCTTTGGGTGTCTACCAAACACAGCAATGGTGGATGTCTCCCTTGCTGTGGCAAGCTCTGAATAAAAAGCCTCTTTTTACTCCCATTTAGGTAAGCTCTGTTACCTCTACAGTGTATACATTTTATCCTTACAATGGGATTCTATCCAATTTCTAAAAATAATGAAGTAGATTTGTGCTCACATACATGAAAAACTCTTCAAGATACACTATTATTTTTGGGGTGCCTGGGTGGCTCAGTGGGTTAAAGCCTCTGCCTTCAGCTCAGGTCATGATCTCAGGGTCCTGGGATCAAGCCCCGCATCAGGCTCTCTGCTTGGCAGGGAGCCTGCTTCCTCCTCTCTCTCTGCCTGCTTCTCTGCCTACTTGTGATCTCTGTCTGTCAAATAAGTAAATAAAATATTAAGTATATATATATATGTATATATATATAAGTATATACATATATACTATATATACTATTATTATATATACTATATATATACTATATATACTATTATTATATATACTATATATATATACTATATATACTATATATACTATTATTTTTAAAACCATAAATTTTAGAACACTGTATTATATAATCCTTTTCAGGAAATAAAAGATACTTACATTGCCAGTAGCAGCTAATATTGTAAAGCCAGCTGTGGGTGATAAGTGATCTTTTAATTTTTATCTCTCTGTCCTATATGAATTTTCTACTCATAAAAATTTTACCTTGTAAATGCAATTCTGGGTCTGTTTTACTTTTTTTAATGAGATATAGGGAATATTACCAAATGGTAGAACTTTTTCTCCTTTTAGCTTTATATATTCCTCGAAGTTCCCCCAGATTTCTTGGAATATTTCATTTAAAATTCTGGGGAGCCAAGTAAAGTATTCAAACATGAGTTTCTACAATTAAGGTATAGGCAAAAGTATCCTAGAATTAAAAACCTTAAGGATTATTGCGTTCTTAAGTGTTCCCATTTGTAGGAGAAGCCGAAGTCATCTTAAACTGATAACCTCATTAATCTTCATTTGATGGCATAAGCAAACATTTGTGCTCCCTGTAAAACTACTCCTCCTTTAGAGCACACGCTTCTGTTATCTGAATCTGATTCAAAGGAGGCCCTTGACTCTTTCATTGCGTTTGGCAGATCATTGATGGCAACGTAAATAATTGTCTTTGGGTATGCAAATAAATTATGCTATTTGAAGAGACAACTCTTCCCATGTCCAAAAAAAAAAAAAGAAAAAAAAATTTTGCATAGTTTGACAAATTCATTTCAGTATTTCTGATCCATAAATACCTCTGCTATTTTACTTGTTTGAATTTATAAATTCTGCCTTGATCCCTCAATAATAATGAGTTCAATAAAAATCTTTAACATGTGTTCATTTTATATGTATATGAAAATCATGATTTTAACTTTTTTAGCATGTTTTCAATGCCCTGCTGGTGAAGAGAAACAAATGATTTCCCTGGGCACTCCCATTAAACATTGAGAGCCTGGGTTATAGTCCCCTTATACAAGTGGAAGTATAACTTATCTGAATCCTATTTTGTGTCTTCTGTAAAGTAGGGATAACATTTTCCCTGAGAGTTCTTATAATGATTAAATAAGATACAATTAGTTCATTAGGAGAATTGAATGAGGCATACATTGGAGAAACACTGCTTGAGGTGAAGAGCCTCTTCTGCCAAAGCGAGTCAAGGTGGACCCCAAAGCAGTTTCTGGATGGCAGTGGGCTGTATCATGCTGGAAGGACAAACTTTGGGACTAGACAGTCAGAGCTTTGAGAAAAGTAATTTTAGCCTCATCTCCAGAGAGAGAAAGAGAGCCAGAGATTGAGTTCAGTTTTGCAGCCAATGATTTAATCAATTGTGCCTGCCTAATGATAAAAACCCTGGACGTAAAAGCTTGGTTGAACTTCCTGGTTAGTCGTGCACATGTGCAAGGATGATGACATATCCTAAGGACGCAGAAGCTTTACATTTGTGACACTCCCAAACCTTGCCCTATGTATCTCCTCATTTCACTGGTGCTGATTTGTATCCTTTACAAGAAAATTGTGGCCACAATATAGGGCTCTCCTGAGTTCTGTGACCCCCCCCAAATTTGTACCTACTTGTCAAAAGTGTTGGTGGCCTGAGGACCCCCACAACTTGCAGCTAGCAAATAAAGTGATGGCAATCTGTTTAGGGATTGTTTGCCTTTAACTTCTAAAGTCTTCCCTAATTCTGAGTAGTTAGTGGCAGAATTGCATTGCACTTAGCCTGTGGGTCTCAGTTGCCCCCTTTGTAAACTACAAATAATGATGTTACTCAACACTTACATGATTGTTATAAGCATCAAATGTGTTAACATTTGCAAAACACATAGAAGGGTGCCAGGCACCTGGTAAGCATTACACAGGGATTTATTAAAATAATATTAATAATTTCAATGTTCTCTCTGCTATTAACATTATTTTTTTTTAATTTTTTTATTTTTTTACTAACATATAATGTATTATTAGCCTCAGGGGTATACAGGTCTGTGAACTGCCAGGTTTACACACTTCACAGCACTCACCATAGCACATACCTTCCCCAACGTCCATAACCCCACCACCCTCTCCCTACCCACCTGCCCCCAGGAACCCTCAGTTTGTTTTGCGAGATTAAGAGTCTCTGATGGTTCATCTCCCTCTCGATCCCATCTTGTTTCATTTATTCTTTTCCTGCCCCCCAAACCTCCCACTTTGCATCTCAACTTCCTCATATAAGGGAGATCATATGATAATTGTCTTTCTCTGATTGACTTATTTCGCTCAGCATAATACCCTCTAGTTCCATCCACGTCATCGCAAATGGCAAGATTTCATTTCTTTTGATGGCTTCATAGTATTCCATTGTATGTATGTATGTATGTATGTATATATATATACCACATCTCCTTTATCCATTCATCTGTTGATATTCTATACTTGTATGTCTCTTGGAAGAATTATTAAAGTATATGCCATTGCATAGCCCTAGAAACCCCAGACATAAATTACAAAATGTTCTCTAAAGATATACTAGAAGTGTGTCATATGACAAATCATGTTTTTAAGCATACATAATGTTTCATTAAATACATTTTCCAAACATGTGAACCAAATCATGAAAGCCATGATTTTTTTCCAAATAGTTTCACAAAGTCAGTTCTGACCTTCTGAGTATTCGTCTAATTTTCAAATGACAAACTACAAACATATTTCAGGTTCCACCTGTAAATCTGAACTGACTTTTCATGAAACATTACATACAGAACATAAGGAAACCTATTTGCAGTGAGAATATGTAAAATAATCTGTTCATATGCCTTACCCTTGCAGACTCATGCAAATGTGACCACTGGGGGAAAAGAGCAGAGTAGTGATGGTAACAAGGCAAATGGATGAAGATGGTGCAGAGGGTGCAGACTTTCAATTATAAGATGAATAAATGCTGGGGATGTAACAGACAGCATGGTGACCATATTTAACAATATTGTATCATATATTCAAAGGTTACTACAAAAGGAGATCTTTCAAGTTCTTACCACATTAAAAAAAATTGTAACTATGTGAGGTGATAGATGTAACAGCTAAATTTATCATGGTAATCATTTTGCAATATATACATATATCAAATCATTACACAGTATAAATTAAACCTACACAATGTTATATGTCAATTATATCCCAATAAAGCTGGAAAAATAAGTGAAAAGGAAAGCTAATGTATAAACTGTAAAAACATTGGCATGGTCTCAAAATCTGTTCTTTTTACATGCAGGAATCTGCCTTATACAACTTGAAACAATTGCTTTAGTAGGGACCATGTCTATAGCTTGAGCAAATGTTTAGGGGGAGAAAAAGTCTAATACTCTTTTACTCAAAAAAACTAAAAAATAAATAAAGTGACTCTTTTAACTTACAGAAAATCACTGGAATCTGACAAATGTAACTTTCCTGATGTGCCTGATGTGCTTCTGCTTCCCACCTGTGTGACTTTGTCTAACTGTTTAATCTCTCTGAGCCTCACCGTCTTCATTTGCAAAATGACAGTCTTTTGGGGGTTGTGGCATTATATAGACTTACCAAAATTTTGAGGGACCTCCTTCTCTATAAGTGACACCCATAGTTTCCTCTGGTCACCCTAGTTGGAGTTAATTTCTCCTTGTTTTTCAATCTCATTAATAATTTGTTTGCACTTATTTTACTCTGCCTCATAATATTTATTACATTTATTTTCCCCCAATAAGACAGGAGTTCATGTGTGTATCACTTTTTGCCAATAACATATAGATAATACTTATTAACTACATACTAAAAGTCAGGGTCTAAGTGCCTTGCTTGCACAAAATACTTGCTCTGTCAAGACTTCACACCAACCCTATGAGGTAGTTATCCTCAGTATCATTCTTGTTTTGCAGATGAACAAACCAAAACTCAGAAAGGTGTCATTCCCCCAGTGTCAACATCCAAGAGCATGAGCTGAGATCCAGACCCAGGCTCTATGACTCCTTACCTCCTCCCCTGCCATCTTCTATCAAGCCTGATGCTTTTCACATTAGATATACTCACCAAAACAGGTTGTGTAAAATTTGCCTATTATTGTCTTATTCAAATCCTTATAATAATCATGATATATTGGTATGGCGGATTAATAGATATGATAGATTAATTGATTTTTTTTAATCTACTCTTAATGGTATAGAAATTGTTATGTGAAATTACTATTACAAATTGCTAAATTAATCATTGGTAGCAGGCAATCTACAAAATTGATTTACTACATGTGTAAACACTTTTTTCCTTCAGACATGGGTTATTTATCCTCTCCCTCCATAAACTCCCAATTACCATTACTAATGGGTGTGTCCAAACCCATTTCTTAATAATTTAGTGCTATCCCCATTAAATGACATTTCCAACTATCCGTGAATGCCAATTTTGGATTTTTTCACTTGAAAAAAATAAACACTTTATTTGCAGTCCAGCATCTTTATACCTACTATATAACGGTTATTCCAGAAATCCAAAATGCAGACTACTCTGAAATTCTTCTAAGTCCAAATAGATAAATAAATTGTCTAAGTTTTGCTGACTATGACAAATCCCCCAGAAATGACTCATTTGCTTGTCAAGATTAGAAATGGTCCACTTTGGTGTTCTCTGAATGCAGGGTATACAAAGGATAGGGAAGTAATGTTGCAAGACCACTTACATGCCAACCCCAGCTGTAGCTGGCAGAAAGATCAGGGCTATTAAATGCAGGAGTGTTCTCTCTCCCTCCCCAGTGGACATCTGAGACTAATATAAGCTCTTGAATAACTAAAAGTTCACAGATTTCAAAACACAACCTCCTAGATCTTTGAAAGGTGGACCCATGAATTATGTGGCAAATAAAATTCTCACATTGCAAAAAGATACTCTACTTTCTTGAAGCAATATTTGGGCAAGGTGAACAAAATGTAAAGAGAAAGTTGATTTTATGCACCATAAATGGCCCTCAAGCTTCTTGCCCCACCACTGCTTCATTCTCAGGGAAACTGTAACCCTCACATGACAGATCCTGCCCAAGTAGTACCCCTAGGGTGTTCTTTACACATAGATGGCTTTGTTATGTAACATCTACAACTTTTTCTGTGACCCAACACACCTGCTTGAGCCAAGACAGGAGGACTGAGTATCTCAAGGCTTGCCATGCCACCCAGTAAGTGACCATAGATAAACAAAAGTTTTGTTCAACCAGGAGTGATAATCAACTTACTTGTTTGTATTTTATTTTCCTTTGGGAGAATTCAAACCAGATATATAAGATGAAAGTCAGTCAATTGGCAGAAGGTGTCAAAGTTGAAAAATGTACAAAGAATGAGCAGCATAGATGCCATGATACAACAGAAGCCATGAGTGGAAAGAAGAAAAAGAGCTAAATGAGAAAAAAATATCACAGAGTATGGGAGATAAATGTAATTTGGTAGGAACAAAATGGTAGAAAGAATCAAGAATTTTGGAAAAACATCAAGTTCCTGTTGCTGAAAAAACAAGATACTCTGTCTAACAGAGGCACCATATTAGACAGTTCCACTTCCTAAACTAGGGCAGTCACAATAAGGGCAGGCTCTACTGCTGTTCCTGGCATCTCTCAAACCAGGGTGTAAAGCTAATTCTTGCTTATTTTCTCCATGTGGTTCCTTACTGAAAAAAAAAATGACTTGAGATACTCTGAGAGAATTATCCTTGCCACCAAAAGAAATTAGTATTCTCTGCTTAAGTGGCATATAGAGCTAATTTCTTCTATGATGACACAACTGATTAAAAAAAGAAAATTTTTCAATAATTACAATTTTAAAACTTGAAATTAAAACAATTACAATGTTTTTCTTTTAAATGTTTTGAAAAATTTCATAACTTTGGAAAAAAATGAAAGGCTTGTACAATCAACAGCATATGACTCACCTAGATTCACCAGTTGTTAAAATTCCACCACACTGGAAAGTTATAGACAATAGGACATTTAAACTCTGAATACTTCAGCAAATATCTTGTATAGAGAAAGACATCCTTCTACATAACCACAATGCCATTATTACACCTAAGAACATAAGTAATATTATATATGTAATATATATTACATATACATGTATACAATATACTAGCAAAATATAAGAGGACTTTCTTTTCCTTTTTTCTCTTTTTTAAATCCAGGTTACAATTAAGAGTTACACACTGCATATGCCTACTGTTTATGTTTAGGTAGAACAGTCACCCAAAAAACTTGGCTACTCATCTTATAAAATATCCCACTTTCTAGATTTGTCGTACTGTCTCTTTTTGGAGTCATTTAACTTGTTCCTCTATTTCCTGTAACCAGTAAGTTTGGTTTAGAGACTTGATTAAATGCAGCTAGACATTTTTTGAAATAATAGTTCATGGGAAGTGTTACACAGGTGATGGTGTTACTCCATATTGCATGACTTAAGGAAACACATAATATCAAGTTCTCCCAGTATTAATGACATTGAATTTTATCATTTGATTAACAATGTTATCATTTGTCCCCCATTGTATGGACACATGTTTTTCTTTGTAACTGTGGGGTGATAGTTGAAACACTGTGCCTCATCAACTCTTTACTCAATGATATTTGTATCCACAATGATATTTACCAGGTCAATTATTTCATGGCTATCTCATTTCTTCCTACATTTGTTCACTAGGATATTTCCTTGATTAAAAAGTAAGTGTTTTTCTTGCCTCCTGCCCCTTTTTCTCTCTCTTTTATTATGTCTAAGGACTCACAGATCTTTTAAAAATTCAATATTATAATCAATTATTGTCAGTATTCTCTTTGATGTCTTATTTTCCTAAAATTGGCCAGTGGTGTCCTTTCTAAGACAGCTCCCCTTGGCACGATCCCACTAGTTCTCAAGTTTTTTCTTGTTTTCTAGCACAAGAAGATAACCTGGGCTCACCTTGCACTTGGTCCCAGAACAAAATTGGTAACTTTTCCATTGTTGTTTTCCATTTGACTTTTTAAAAATTATCACCTATTCTATAATACCCTTCAGATTTTTTGCTAATCAGTTGGAAGCAACAATTATAATACCTATCATTTCTCAAGCAACTGCTAAGTGCTAAGGGGTTGTCCCACAGTATCTCACACAATCCTTGCAGGTGAGATAACTAATATTTTATTCATTTTACAAATAAGAAAAGAGAGGTTTAGGGAAATTAAGGAATTTCCTTCAGGTCAGAGAAGTATATTCTAAACTAAAGTCCATATGCTCTTTTTCACTTTGCCGAGGTATTTCTCAGAGACTTAACAAAGGGGTTGACCTGGTCTGAAGAGCCCATTGGTGTGAACATTTGACATCCAGTTATTGAGTAGGTGAGATATTAAAACAATCAGACTTAATTTTAATATTAAATTTTTAAAATTCATAATAAATTATTTGTTCAAAGAGATAAAAGTTCAACATATTATTCCCTGGTAATACATATTCCTACTTGAAAACTGTAATCCCATAAAAATAAAGGGAAGTTCCTTCCAAAGGTACCTAACTAGCATTCAATTTATATTTGGAGTAAATCTATAATGGTGAGAAAGTGTTTCATACCTGATCTGAATTGATTTATGAATAATATCTGTTATAATTAATTAGCAGAGTTTAAAAATTATAGTACAAATTATACTACATAATTTTCTAAGAGGATTTCAAAAACATCAAAGTTTTGATTAAGCTATTACTTCTCAGGCATGGAAAAACCACCTTATGCATATCCCTATAATTAGAAATATTAGCTCTAACCACCAAAGCCTGATCTTTTGAAAGCCATGACCTCAGTAACCATCTCTAGTCAATTTTTGCATGTTAACACCAGTATGACCACTCCAGAAATGCAGAAACCAAAACTCTACTGTGACCTTCATCATATAGCTTGTCATGATACTCTCCCACGAGCCAGTGTCTTTTATTTTATCTATATATATATAAAGCAAGTGTCTCACACTTTAAGAACATTCATTAAATGATTAAGAACAAGTCAAATATTGATCGTTGCAGGTAGAACATTCATATGGTACAATTTGATAAAGCCATTCATTAAACAAAGATTTATCAAAGCATTCTGGGAGATACAAAACAAATAAGAATTACTCTATAGCTTTAAAAAACTCATAATCTGCAAATTAAAACAAGAATAAGATCCCACTACATACCTATTAGAATGGCAAATATCCAGAACACTAAGAACATCAGATGCAAGGATGTGGAGCAACAGGAACTCCCATCCATTGCTGGTGGGAATGTAAAATGATACAGCTGCTTTGGAAGATAGTTTAGTGGTTTCTTACAAAACTAAACATACTATTACTGTACAATCCAGGATTTGCAATCCTTAGTATTTATCCAAATGAGCTGAAAACTTATGTCTACACAGAATCTGCACACAGATGTTTATAGCAGCTTTATTCATAATTGCTAAAATTTAGAAGCAACCAAGATGTCTTTCAGTAGGTGAATGGTTAAAGAAACCATAGGACATACAGGCAACAGACTATTATTTAGCACTAAAACAAATGATGTATGAAGCCATGAAAAGATATGGTTGAAATTTAAATGCATATTATTAAGTGAAAGGACCAATATGCAAGGCTACATGCTGTATGATTCCAACTATATGACATCCTGAAAAAGACAAAATATGCAGACAGTAAACTTAACAGTGGTTACCAGGGCCTGCAGCAGGGGGGGAGAGGGTGGGACAGGTGGGCAGATATGGATGAATAGTCAGAGCATGAAGGAATTTTAGGGCTGTGAAAATATCTGTATGATATTATAATGATGGCTACATGTTGTATATATATTTGTCCAAATCCATACAGGGAAATACCATATGTTTGTATTGGCAAAAATCCCATTAGAAATAATGAATTAGGGACACCTGGGTAGCCCAGTTGGTTAAGTGACTTCTTTTGGCTGAAGTCATGATCCCAGTGTCCTGGGATGGAGTCCCACATTGGGCTCCTTGCAGCATAGAACCTGCTTCTCCCTCTGCCTGCCTCTCCCCTGCTTGTGCTCTCTCTCTGTCTCTTTCTCTCTGACAAATAAATAAATATTTAAAAAAAAAAAAAAGAAAGAATGAATTAGTGCTATAACTTTTTGTCTCCTAGTGACTTTGACAAGGTGTTTTTGAGTGAGAAGAATAAGACATAGAAATTTTAAGATCTTTCTTAGTAAAATAAATAATAATACTCATGTGTGGACACATTTACAAATACATTTCCATAAGTACATGGTCAGAGATTATATGTAAAGTTAGGCTAATGTGAGGAGCAGAGATGAAAGGGTGACTATTCTCCACCATTGAGAATATTTAAAATTACATAATATCAGTTGTAAATAAAATTCCCAATATGGAATTCAAAAATCAAAGCCTGTCAAATTGACCTTGTTGAAGGATATAGACTTTCTGATATTTTTGTATGTAAATGTATTATATATGTGTGTGTATAATTTTTGTTCATGTTTACTTATAACCCCACATTTTTAGAAGTGGGCATTACATAACCCATTAAAAAAGAATAGATGTTTTTTTCAAACAGGAAGAGACCACTTCCAGCCATCCATCAAGGAAGGGTTCTTTGGATGAAATGACATATTATCTGGGTTTAGCAAAAGTGGACTTTAATTTTGAAATACAAAGATGTCAAAAGTGGGTGAATGGAGGGACAACAACTGGAAAGTAATAGTTTTATATCTGAAGACATCATATAATCTTGCTGGAGGAAAATGAGGAATGTTGTGGTACCAAAATTTTAGGGAACTATTCTAAAACATACAGAGCTGACTTTTGACACATTTGGAGGAATGGGATGAATTTGGAAAGATTTAAAGTGAATAGTTAATTTCAGGCCATTATGTATATTCATCCAGTGAAATTATTTCCTAGTCTGTAGGGAAACAATGCTTATTGAGCACTTATTTATCTTAACTATGTTCCAAATATTATTCATATGTCATTAACCACTACCTTCCAACAACCATCTGGGAGATCAATAGTATAACTACTTCTATTTAAAGATGAGGCCTAGACTAAAATTATAAATGCTATCCCAAGGGAGTCTATAAAAATGAGGATGAATGAAACAGAAAAGAAAATCAGTGATACAGAAGATAAAATTATGGGAAATAATGAAGTTGAAAAGAAGAGGGAAAGAAAGGTAATGAACCACGAAGGTAGACTTAGAGAACTCAGTGATTTATTAAAATGAAATAAAATTTGTATCATAGGAGTCCCAAAAGGTGAAGAGAGAGAAAAGGGGGCAGGTTTATTTGAACAAATTATAACTGAAAACTTCCAAATCTGGAGAAGGACACAGACATCAAAATCCAAGAAGCACAGAGGAATCCCATTAAATTCAACAAAAGCCAGCCATCACCAAAGCATATCATAGTCAAATTCACAAAATACATAGACAAGGAAAGAATCCTGAAAGTAGCAAGGGGGATAAAAGTGCTTAACCTACAAGGGAAGACAGATCAGGTTCTCACCAGCTCTATCCACAGAAACATGGCACATCAGAAAAAAGTGGCAGGAAATATTTAACATGCTGAATGGGAAAAATCATGCAGCCAAGAATTCTTTATCCAGCAAGGCTTTCATTCAGAATAGAAGAGGAGATAAAGAGCTTCCCCCAAAAATCAAAACCTAAAGGAGTTCATGACCACTAAACCAGCCCTGTGAGAAGTTTTAGTGGGTACTCTGAGTGGAATAAAAAAGACCAAAATCAACAAAGACCAGAAAGGACCAGAAAACATCACCAGAAATACCAACTCTACAGGTAACACAATGGCACTAAATGCTTATCTTTCAATAATCACTCTGAATATAAATGGACTAATCAAAAGATTTTTTTCTATTTTGATTTCCAATCAAAACACATGGGGACCCAGAATGGATAAAAACCAAGATCCATGTATATGCTGCCTACAAGAGACTCATTTTAGAACTGAGGACACCTACAGATTGAAATTAAGGGGATGGAAGACCATCTATCATGCTGATTACATTAAAAGAAAGCCAGAGTATCCATACTTATATCAGACAAACTAGATTTTAAAACAGAGACTGTAACAAGAGATGAAGAAGGGCTTTTTATCATAATTAAGGGGTCTATCCATCAAGAAGTTCTAACAATTGGGGGTGCCTGGGTGGCTCGGTGGGTTAAGCCTCTGCCTTCAGCTCAGGTCATGATCTCAGGGTCCTGGGATCGAGCCCCGCATCGGGCTCTCTGCTCAGCGGGGAGCCTGCTTCCCCCTCTCTCTCTGCCTGCCTCTCTGCCTACTTGTGATCTCTCTCTCTCTGTCAAATAAATAAATAAAATCTTATTTTAAAAAAAGGAGGTTCTAACAATTGTAAAGATCTATGCCCCAACTTTGGAGTCCCCATATATAAAAATCAATTAATAATAAACATAAAGAAACTTACTGATAATAATACAATAATAGTGGGGGACTTTAACACCCCAATTACAGCAATGGACAGATCATCTAAGCAGAAACTCCACAAGAAACAATGGCTTTGAATGACACTGTACCAGATGGTCTTACCAGATATATTCAGAACATTTCATCCTAAAGCAGCAGAATACACATTCTTTTCAAGAGCACATGGAACATCCTCCAGAATAGAGCACATACTGGGTCACAAATCAGCCCTCAACACGTACAAAAAGATTGAGATGATACTATGCATATTTTTGGACCACAACTCTAATAAAAGTTAAAGTCAACCACAGGAAAAAATTTAGAAAGACCACAAATACATGGAGGCTAAAGAACATCCTACTGAAGAATGAATGGGTAAGAGAGCCTGGGTGGTTCAGTTGGTTGAGCATCAGATTTTTTATTTTGGCTCAGGTCATGATCCCAGGGTCCTGGGATCAAGCCCTGCATTGGGCTCCATGCTCGGTGTGGAGTCTGCTTGTCCCTCTTCCTTCCCCAACTTGTGCTTGCTCTCTTTCTTTCTCTAAAATAAATAAAATATTTTTTTAAAAAAAATGCATAGGTCAACCAGGAAATCAAAAAAGATATTAAAAAAAATTACATGGAAATAAAAATGAAAAAAATGACAGTCCAAAACCTTTGGGATGCAGCAAAGACAGTCCTAAGAGGAAAGTATATAGCAATACAGGCTTAATTCAAGAAACAAGAAAAGTCTCAAATACACAGCCTAATATCACACCAAAAGGAGCTAGAAAAGGAATAGCAAATACAGCCTACAGTCAGTTGAAAGAAGGGAAATAATAAAGATTAGAGAAGAAATAGACACAGGTGATATAACAACAAACAAACAAACAAATGAAAAAAATAAAAACAGTAGAAAAGATGAACAAAATTAGGAGTTGGTTCCTCAAAAGAAGAAAATTTATAAACCCCTAGCTGGGCATATCAAAAAGAAAAGAAATAGGACCCAAATAGATAAAATCATGAATGAAAGAGGAAAGATCACAACCAACCACAGAAATACAATTATAAGAGAATATTGTGAAAAATTATATGCCAGCAAATTGGGCAATCTGGAGGAAACGGATAAATTCCTAGAAACATATAAACTACCAAAACTGAAACAAGAAGAAATAGAAAATTTGAACAGACCCATAACTAGCAAAGAAATTGAATTGTTAATCAAAAATCTCCCAACAGATGAAATTCCAAGACCAGACGGCTTCTCAGGGAATTCCACCAAGCATTTAAAGAAGAGTTAATAACTATTCTTCTCAAACTGTTCAAAAAAATAGAAGTGGAAAGCAATTTTCAAACTCATTCTACAAAGCCAGCATTACCTTGATTCCAAAACCAGACAAAGACCCCACTAAAAAGAAGAATTATATGCCAATATCCCTGATGAACATGGATGCAAAAATTCTCAATAAAACACCAGCAAGTCGAATTCAACAGTACATTAAAAAAATTATTCATATCCACAAATCAGCCAATATAGTACACCAGATTAATAAAAGAAAGAATAAGAACCATATGATCCTGTCAGTAGATGCAGAAAAAGCATTTGACAAAATACAGCATCCTTTCTTCATAAAAACCCTCAACAAAGTATGGATAGATGGAACACACTTCAACATCATCACATATGAAAGACCCTCAACTAATTTCACCCTTGATGGGGAAAAAATGAGAGCCTTTCCCCTATGGTCCGAAACAAGGCAAGGATGTCCACTCTCACCATTACATTTAACATGGTACTGGAGTTCTTAGCATCAGCAATCAGAGAAAAAAAAGAAACAAAATGTATTCAAGTTGGCAAAAAAGAAGTTAAACTTTCACTGTTTGCAGACAACTCTGTAGAAAACCCAAAAGACTCCACCAAATTTGCTATAATTAATACATGAGTTCAGCAAAGTTGCAGGATATAAAGTCAATGTGCAGAAACCTGTTTCATTATATATACCAATAATGAAGCAAGAGAAAGAGAAATCAAGGTATTGATCCCACTTGCAATTGCACCAAAATAATAATAATAATAATAATAATAATAACAATATGCCTAGGAATAAACTTAACTAAAGAGGGAGAAGATCTGAAAAATATAGAACACTTATGAAAGAAATTGAAGAGGACACAAAGAAATGGAAAAGTATTCCATGCTTATAGATTGGAAGGACGAGAATTATTAAAATGGCTATATTGCCCAATGCAATCCACACACTTAATACAATCCCTATCAAAATACCATCAGCAGTTTTCACAGAACTAGAACAAATAATCCTAAAATTTATATGGAATCACAAAAGACCCTGAATGCCCAAGGCAATTCTGAAAAGGGAAACAAAACTAGAAATGCCATGATTCTGGATTTCAAGCTATATTACAAAGCTGTAGTCATCAAGACAGTATGGTGCTGGCAAAAAAAAAAAAAAAAGACACAAAGATTTGTGGAACAGAATAGAGAACCCAAAAATGGACCCACAACTACATGATCAACTAATTTTCAACAAAGCAGGAAAGAATACGCGATGGAAAAAAGACAGTCTCTTCAACAAATGGCATTGGGGAAACTGGACCACATTCTTACACCACACACAAAAATAGACTCAAAATGGATAAAATACCTAAATGTGAGACAGGAAACCATCAAAATCCTAGAGGAGAACACAAGAAGAAACTTCTTTGACCTCGCCTGTAGTAATTTCTTGCTAGATGCATCACTGGAGGCAAGGGAAACAAAAAACAAAAATGAACACTTGGGACTTCATCAAGATAAAAATCTGGACAGCAAAAGAAATAATCAACAAAACTAAAAGGCAGCCCACAGAATGGGACAAGATATTTGCAAATGACATATCTGATAAAGGGTTAGTATCTTAAACCTATAAAGAATTTATCAAACTCAACACCCCAAAAAACAAATAACGCAGTTAAGAAATGGGCAGAAAACATGAACACTTTTCCAAAGAAAAACTTTGATGGCTAACAGCACATGAAACGATGCTCAATCAACATCACTCATCATCAGTGAACTACAAATGAAAACTACAATGATAAACTGTCAGAATGGATAAAATTAACAACAGGTGTGGGCAAGGATGCAGAAAAAGGGGAACCCTGTCTCACTGTTGGTGGGAATGCAAACTGGTGCAGCCACTCTGGAGAACAGTTTTGAGGTTCCTCAAAAAGTTAAAAATGAAACTACCATATGATCCAGCAATTGCATTCCTGGGTATTTATCTAAAACATACAAAATACATATTCAAAGATCATGCACCCTGATATTTATAGTGGCATTACCCAAAATAGCCAAGCTGTGGAGAAAGCTCAAATGTCCACTGACTGGTGACTGCATAAAAAAGAGGTGAGATAGATATATATATAGAGAGAGAGAGAGAGAGAGAGAGAGAGAGAGAGAAATTCCATAATAGAATATTACTCAGCAATCAAAAAGAATGAAATCTTACTATTAGCAATGATGTGGTTAGAGCTAGAGTGTATTATGCAAACTGAAATAAATCAGTCAGAGAAAGACAAATACCATATGATCTCACTCATATGTGGAATGCAAGAAAGAAAACAGATAAACATGTGGGGAAGGGGAAAAGAAGAAAAGAAGAGAGGGAAACAAGCCATAAGATATTCTTAAAAATAGAGAACAAACTGAGGGTTGATGGAGGGAGATTGGTGGGGGTATGGGCTAGATGGGCCATGGGTATTAAGAAGGGCATTTGATGCAAAGAGCACTGGTGTTGTATGTAAGTGATGAGTCACTGAATTCTACTCCAGAAACAAGTATTAGACTGTATGTTAACTAACTAAAATTTAAATTAAAGAAAAAACAAAAAAGATGAGGCCTAGAGAGATGATGTAATTAGAACAAGGGCACACAGCTAGCAACTGTGCAGGGATTTACAACCAGAAAGTCTTGATTCTCCAGCTAGTGCTAGACCAAAGAGAAAAAACAAGAAGTCTTATGATTTAACTCCAGTTGATAAATTTTGGCAGAAACATAAGGGAAATACATTCCCAGAAGTTTCAGAATCAGCAAGAACTAGAATCTTACAGAGCACAGGAAGATGATGAGGTTAAATGACTTAAAATCATTATTGGACTAGAAGGGGAAGATGAAGGAGTCATAAGTATGCTTTCTGACAATACTGCTAAACTAATATCAGCTGTTAGTTCTCTGCCAGAACTCCTTGGGGGAAAAAGGACTTATTGATCTCCATACAAATGTTTCCACTGCTGTTTAGAACATATAAAGTTCTCATAGATGTAAAACCAGGAAAATGCCAAGCTCAGCTCCCACAATCAAACCTGAGTTGTGTAACCCAAAGTAACTGATTATTGTATCTTTGGAAAGCACTCAGGTTCATTCTATTCATAAAACTTTACAAATATTATCCTACTAAAAATTTATATAAATATATGCCAGGTCAGAGACTAGAGCTTATGGTTTGAGAAAATTCTAGCTAAAGTAATTGTGTTATTCAGTCATGTTTTTTGAGTGACTGTGTGTTATGCTGGGCCCTGGGAGTTCTGTGGTAAATAAAATGAGTTCTCTATTCTCTTGGATTTAATATTGTAGTAACAATTTTTTTTTAAAAAGTAACAAAATAAATAAATAAGTAAAACTAAAAAGTTTTAAAGCAATAATGAAATACCACCACACACCTATTAAAATAACTAAAATCCAAAAAACTAACAATACCAATTGCTGACAAAGATATGAAGCAACAGCAATATATATTCATTGCTGGTAGGAATGAAAAACGGTACAACCACTTTGGAAGAGTTTGGAAGTTTCTCACAAAGCTAAATATAGTCTTACCATATAGTCCAGCAACCATGCTTCTGGATATTTACCTAATTGGTATGAAAAGTATGTCCACACAAAAATCTGTACACAGATATTTACAGCAACTTTACTTATAATGGCCAAAAAATGGAAACAACCAAAATCTATTGAAATAGGTGCATGGACAAGCAAACTGAAATATATCCATATGGTGGAATACTATTCACTGATAAAAACAAAATAGGAATAAGTTACTAAGCCTCACAAAAACATCTTAAATAAACATTGCTGAGTGAAAAGCACCAGTTTGAAAGACTGTTGTATGAGTCCATTTATGTAAGCTTCTGGAAAAGGCAGAATTTTAGAGTTGATAAAGAGATCAGTAATTGCCAGGCTTTGGGGGAGGGAGAAGGGTTTAATAGTGAACTACAAGGGATTTTTTTGAGGCGGTGAAACTATTCTGTATGGCTTGTTATGATGTATAAATGACAATATGTATTTGTGAAGACTCAAAACTGTAGAGCACAGAGTGGATTTTAATGTATGCAAGTTTTTAAAAAATAATCTAGGAGGTCAAGGGATCTCACAATGTGACAAAACAACCTAACTATACATGTATAATATTTGAATATTACAAATGTATGAAACAACCTCACTGAGGGGGATGGTAAAGTAAGGTACTGACCTGAGTCATTCTGGAAATGAATGAAGACTATAAGTAAGAATTTTAGGCAAAGTTAAGCAGGCAAGGGTGCTGTACTCTAGTTGGTAAAGTTGTTTCCCACTGGGTATGGGTTTAAAAGTCTGAAACAACTACATGTATGTACATGTGAGAACATATACTAAAATTAAGCAATCAAGTACTGAGTAGTGAATAGTGGGAACCAAGTTTCTCAGAGTTGGCACGGAAGTTACAGACAAGCCAGGTGGGTAAGGTTAGCACGATCCTGTGGTATACCAGATTGGAATTGGCAACATCGGTATGAACTCATGCTAGGCTTATATAAAGATGGATACATATAACAATATCTAAGGTATGTATACATACATAAGTTAGTACACACACACACCGATTTCTACAGCTGGGAGGATCTAGAAGCAGTAGTACCATCCACCTCAGCCCCTGGCAATTCCTAGTGCTTCCCTGCTTTCAGTTCTTCTTCTTTACCCAGCACTTGTCAACTTCTGACATCTCTTTTTGAAATGTATTTGTTCATGATTACTCTTCCCCTTATAGTATGTAAGCCCTAAGGAGCAATAAGGTTTTCTTTTCGCTGCTATTTCCCTGGCTCCAAGAATTGAAGCTGGCTCAGACTAATTACTTAACAGATAATGTATTTGTTGAATGAGTGAATGTTTGAAAAGCAATAGGGAGTGTATCGCGGCTAATCAGTCGGTATGCTAACGGTGGAAGTCAGCCCTTGGACGCATACTGCCATTACCTTATCAGGAAGCAAGAGGTGTTAGGATCAAGGGACCACTTCTCAACAGAATACTATGCTTCTAGTGAAACATTCAATGTTCCAATCTTGTATTCTCATCAAATAATGGCTTGTTCAAGCCCAATATTTCCTCTTTGTGGAAAGAATGTTGGCTTCCCAGATAAGAAAAAATTTTTTCTTGATATTCTTTTAAGTACAAAGGAAAAAGAATATATTTGGATGTTTTTCTTCCTAGAAAATTAGACCTTTTTAAAATATTTTATTTATTTATCTGTCAGAGAGAGAGCACAAGAAGGGGAAGCAGCAGGCAGAGCAGGCAGAGGGAGAACCAGGCCTCCACTGAGCGGGGAGCCTGATGCAGGACTTGATCCCAGAACCCGGGGATCATGAGCTGAGCTGAAGGCAGACACTGAACCAACTGATGGATCTTACATGTACTCACCATAAAAAGGGACAGGAAGGGAGAAGGAAAGGGGGAAAGGAAAAGGGAAGAGAGAAGGAAAGGAAAGGGAGACCATAAAAAGGGACAGGAAGGGAGAGGGAAAGAAGGAAGGGAAGGGAGAAGAGAAGGAGAGGGGGAAGGGGAGGGGAGGGAAAGAAAGGGGTGATTTTGTGATGTGACAGTTAGCTTGACTGTGTTAGTTAGCTTGACTGTGCTGATTATTTCAAAATGGATAGGTATATCAAAACATTAAGTTGGACACCTAAATTTTTACTTGTAAACCCTCAATGATACAGCAATGACAATATCGCTTCCCAAGGCAGCCCAGAGAGTTTCTTCAAAAATGTTTTTTACTGAGAAAACATCTACATGTGTTTGAATGTTTTAAGTTGCAAGGGGGAACTAAATAAAATCTTTCAATGGTCTGGAATATTAATCGTTCTTATTGAGAAGTGATTCCTTTTTATATTTCCTTCTTCCTATTTACAGACTCCATTGTCCCAGGGAAGTTTTATTTTTCTCACTCTTTTGTCCTCCGAATGAGCTCATAACGCCATGATATCGCTCTCAGCAGGATGTTTAGTTACAGCAACCCAGTTTGAGCCTGCCCTTGCAAAAAAATCTACTTCCCTCTTGGCTCAAAGATGGGGTGACAGCAGCGCTGTCTTCACAGCAGGGCTCAAGTTCCACCCTATTCACCCTGAGGTGTGTGTCTACCCAGAGGATGGTGGTGAGCCATGCAGGCAGCCTGTCTGAGCTTGTCAACACAGCAAATCCCATTCCCTCATCCTGTCTAGACAGGCCAACTGCCATAGTAAGAGGTGAACGCAGCCCTTAAAAATTAAAGATTCTATGGCTAAAGGGTCATGTAAGCCATACTGGTCCAATCCCTCACTTTTTGATGAGGAAATTGAGGCTGCTCACAGTCAAGGGAGATTTTAGGGTCAGGTCTGAGATTAGAACCAGGGTGTCTATACTCCCATCTCCCTGCTTCATACAGGACTAGATTCTGTCTCTTTCCTTTGAAAGACGCCCCTTTAAATTTCTGCCTATAACAGGAATGGCTTTTACCACTCCCTATATGGGAAAGACAGATGGAGATCTTCCAGATGAGTCACAGCTTTGGCTTTTCATTCAGTGAATGTCTGCAGTGGGTGAAGTTAGACATGTCCATTTTATACCACGTTGACCAGCAAATGACCTCGTGTACAAAATGCTCAGCGATGAGGGACAGAGAGGAAGACATTGCTACTCAGAGTTATAAAATGGAAACTCCTTGATTCTAATCCATTAAAGTTACATGGCCAATTGCATTCCTGAGACCGTCACTAATAGCAGTGTTATATTTTTTCTTTACTACTGAATATTTCAGTATAAAATAAACTTATAAACAGTAGACAACTTTAATGATTCTCATTATTCCAAGTTCTAGTACTTCCTTGTTTTAAGCAACTATTTTTATTAATAACAAAAACAATTATTAGGAGTTTTAAAATGACTAATGAATATTTATTTTTCATTTAAATTGATTGAGTTGAAAATGAAATATGAAGTTTAAATTTCAGTATAACTTTACATGAAAGCAGAGTTCAGGAAAGGAAATAAACTTCATTCATTTGTCGTTATTTTTATTAATAGAAGTTATCTTTTACAAAGCACAGGATGGCTAATTTTATGTGTCAAGTTGACTGAGCCATGGGATGCCCAGATATTTGCACAAATGTTATCCTGGGTGATTCTCTGAGAGTATTTTAGATGAGCTTAAAATTTGAATTGGTAGACTAAGTAAACTGCCTTCTCTAATGTGGGTGAGCCCTATGCAATCAGTTGAAGGCCTCAGTAGAACCAAAAGGCTGCCACTTTCTCAAATAAAGAATTCCTCCTTTCTGACTACCTTGAACTATTGTATATCAGTTTTTCCTGCTCTCAGACCCAACCTGAAACATTGGCTCTCTCTGGGCGTCAAGTCTGCCAGCATTCAGATTGGAACTACACCATGAGTTCTCCTGGGTCTCCAGCTTGCAGGTGACAGGTAAATATATTCTATATATTTTATTATATTTCTATACATATAATCTACTATTGTTTCTCTCTGGAGATTCCTAATGAATGCACCCACTATGTACCAAGCATTATTGTTATCACAACAAAGCAATGGGGTCCATATTTTTCTCCTCATTTTTCACATGAGAAAACAGAACTATGTAAGTTTTAAGGACTTAACCCAAGATTGCATAGTAAAGAAGATCTCCAGGATTGAAACCCAGTCTGTTTGCTTTCAAAGCCTGAATTCTACATACCACCCCACCTCCCCAAAGCCTCACACCACTTTCTTTCCAGCTTTGCACAGATCTCAAAATGCCTTTGTCCACTCTCCTATCTTGGTAGTGCAGTGGTATATCAAAGCTGAAGAGTTTTTTGATGTGATGGGATGAGGACTCAGGACTATTGCTCTCGATCATGAATTTTTCTGATACAGGTCTGTGTGTATAAAAGTTTTAAGTGAAAAAGACTGTCCTAAATCATATTTCTGATAGGATATGTCCTCAAACAGTACCTTCACCATGATTTCAGACATGGACCATGCAAAATTGACCCACAAGTCAATGCACTTATGTCAACAAAAAGCACACCAGGCCTTGGTCTGCTCTGGCTCATTGCTCCTCGGTACCTCCACAGAGCCAAGACAGGATTTCCATTTGGGAACCGGGAGCTTTGCAAAGGAACTGCATTGGCATGTGATAGAGTACTGGAAGTTTTGTCAGAGCCAAGATTCACTGAGCTCAATTGTACACAGATACTGATGCTGAGTTTCAAATACAGTGGAAGCAGAAGATGGACAGATTGTTTTCCTGTGTAGTGGTTTCTTTCCGGGGAACTCTCTTTGAAGTCAAGGAGATGAATGCCTGCAACAGATATAGAGTGCAGAGTGCAGTCAAGAAAGGAGCTCATGTTTCACTCTTGAATACTTTCAACTTGGCTATTTTTAAGTCAAACGTCTTCAAATATGTCAAAGACACTTGTTCTAATTAAGAATAAAGGCCATGGTAAGTTGGGATTTTTTTTTTAACTAGGCCAATTTTTTAGCTCTTTAAACACAATTGAACGCATCTGGAAGCTTTTGTTCCATTATGAAAGCCACATTTTTCCATCCTCATGAATGGCCAATCCAAATTCCCCCATGTTTAAATATTTTCACACACACACACACACACACACACATATATATATATACGTAAATAGATAGTCTATATACATGTATCAGTGTGAGTTAATGTGTATGCTTATGTATGTGTATATCAATACCAAGTATGGGAAATGTTAATCTCAAAGCCAATTTTACACAGTAAGTCCTAAATACTTTATTAGTAAGTATCCCAACTAAGATGTTTTTTATTTCAATGCCAAAATAGAAAAGAAATAAAATTATAATAATTGTATTGTAAATAATTATAAATACCATTAAAGGTATTTACAGTATTTTGGAAAGTAAAAATTCCCATCTTGATGCATTAATGAATTTTCAAGTGTAATAAATTATCTTTGGCCAACTAGGCTAAAGCAAAAATCTCATAGAAGCACATACACATTCATACTCACACAACTTGTTTCAGGATAAGAAAAAAGAAATTGCTTATCACCTTTGAAAGGAGTATTGGAAGTGACAATTGGAACAGCCAAAAATTTGCAAATGTAGAAGGTAAGCTTGGAGTTGTAAGAGATACACAAGACTTAGCATTACAACACAGTTAGCCACTCAATCCCAAAACACTGGAAATTCATTTTGACCAGGACTTTTAAGAATTGGAAAAAACTGTGTAGGCATCAAAGACAAAGGTGATGATATTATAAAGGAAGGTATTGAGACTGGAAAAGTATGACATATCCATGGAACTGTGAAGAAATCTTCCTGACTAGAATTCAGTGTCCTGAGAAATATATGTTAATGAGTAGGATGGGACCAGCTTATGAAGTGTTAAGTTCAAAGGCTGGACTGGGGGTTGAGGTTTAGTTAATTTTAGGTGTGACTATGATATATGATATGGTATAGATGGAGCTCGAGGAAAACTGGTCATCATCAAGGCCAAAAAGAGATTAGCTAGAAGATTTTCTTACACCCAAGACTATGTTAAGTTCACCTGATACATGCAAACATAGCATTCTGCTTTCTTCATTACATTTAACATGCTTACACTTCTATGTCTACCTTTGTCATTAGACTGTAAATTTAATGAAGGCAGGATATAGTAGAGGTACACAGTAGCTTCCCAATATATAGCTTTGAATAAGTGAACTTACAAATGAATGAAGCTATTACTGAATACAAATCCATGAGATAATGAAAACTTGAACTAAAATTATATATATGAAAACACCGAGAGATACTATAAACATTGAAAATTAGATCCTCATGATTTTATACAAAAGATGTGAGGGGGGAGGCTGAGACAAAATATTAACAGTTTGCATCTGGATAGAATTTGAGAATTTCCATAGCGCTTTCACAAATAGTTAACGATTTTGAGCTCTTCTTCCAAAATTAAGATTTATTTATTATTTATTTATTTGTTTATTTATTTATTTTGAGAGAGAGAAATCAGATGGTGGGGTGTAGAACAGAGGGAGAGAGAGATCTGAGCAGATTCCATGCCAAGCTCAAAGCTCCGATGTGGGGTTGGATCCCATGTCTCTGAGATCATGGCCCCAGCAGAAACCAAGTGTCAAACACCAAACTGACTGCACCACCAGGCACCCCTCTTCTTCCAATCTTAAATAGCCAAAATACGTTAACACGATTAACAAAATCCAAGAATTGAATTACAGCACCTGCTTAAGGATATAATAAACTCAATTGTGGCCAGGTTGAATTTGGAAAAAAAAAAAAAAAGACAGAATATTGAAATGTAAATGTCCAGTATTCAGTTGAACATACAGAACACTTAATTGAAAGGATGGGTTTAGACATAGAAATTTGTAGTCTTTGGGTCGTGAAAAATCATGAGAAACTTTCAAATGAAAATCAGTTCAGTTTATTAATGTGCTCATTCGGGCATCTGGTTGGCTCAGTTGGTGAAGCGACTGCCTTCGGCTCGGGTCATGATCCTGGGGTCCTGGGATTGAGTCCCACATCGGGCTCCCTGCTCAGTGGGGAGTCTGCTTCTCCCTCTGACTCTACCCCCTCTTGTGCTCTCTCTCTCTCTCACTCTCTCAAAAAAATAAATAATTTTTTTTAAATATAATGTGCTCATTCTCTGATTATTAAAAATTCACTTTAAGGTAGGTATCAACTGCACTAGCCAATCCATATATTCAAAAAAACTAAAAATTCCTAATAGCTTCAAGGCTAATATGGTACTTATTTTCAATTAAAAGAATCACTTGGAAATAAAGGTGATGTCCTCAAAGCCAAGTTGTCATGCTCCTACACTAATAAAGCCTGCTGATCAGTATTGACATTTCACTGGAAAAATCACTGTAAAATTTCACGTTCTTCAGAGAGGAAGATATGCCTGACTCCCTCCAGGCATCAAGTAAATGCAGTGTTTTCTTCACAGTGGGAACATTTCCATGAAAAACCAGCAAACAAATACCTATTTCTTACACACATATATTATGAGGCCTTCTTGAGGCAATGCATATTAATGGAAATAAAATTCGTATCTCTTTCTCTCTTTCTTTCTCAATTTTTTCTCTGTCTCTCCAAGAACTGAATCCAGAATCATGGTGCTATTTCCACAATTTTCTAAGCAAGTTACATAATTGACTCTTAAAAAAAATGAATCATGTACAATTTAGGAAATCATAACAATTTAAGATGTCTAGTCTTATCTATGAAATATAAATGCATATATCCTTTAGGCTATATTCTTACAATCTAAATTTTTAAAAATTTTTGTCAGTACTTTTTTTTTCAACTTTTGGTGAAAAAGTAAATTTTTGGTTAGAATTGTTGCTTATAATTCACTTTCCTGGTTTTTGCACACAGAAAAAAACATATTGAAACTTGCCCATCAAACATTTTGCAATTTAACAAAACCTTAAAATGAAAAGTTTTCCAGAAGTTTTCAGTGAAAAATATGATCAAATGGCTTAAGCCAAAACCAAGATTTCAACTTGAGACTTCACCATTTTCTTGGGTTCTGAGGCTATTAAGAAAAACATGATAGGCAATTTGTAAAACTAAATGACATATTTTTTGGAAGAAAATGTCCTTAGATAAATTAGATTACAGTGACATTTCACTGAAACATGAACCACTAGAATATGGAATTTAATGGATGACATATGACTTCAATCCCATCCAAGAAGTTTGTTATCGGAAGTAGCTCAAATGCCTCCACATGGCACATGGCACGGCCTCACCTAGAGAATTAGCTAACACAGCAATCTCTGAGAACAACACAAAAGTGGTTCTCTCTCACTCCCTCTCTTTAATTTGTTTTAATCAAAATATAATTGACATAATATTCATTAGTTTCAGGTGAACAACATAATTATTCAATATTTGTATATTTTGTGAAATTCTCATGCCTATAAGTGTAGTCAACATCCATCAAACATGGCTCTTTGAGCTTCAAAAACACTTCTGGACAATGAGTGACACATTTCAATCCAGGAAGCATTTCTTTCTCAGTGAGGTCTTTCCCATCCTAAACAGAATTCCATTTGGGAGCACAACATAAGCAACCTTTTCTTATTTTTTCCTAACTTTCAATGTTTCTCAAGAATACCCAGCTCAAAAAGCCTTTTCTTGTCATGAGGAGAGACCTTCTTAAATGTGGAGTCAGCATGCCCTAACAGGAAGAAATTCAAGGGCAATAAAGGAGCCTCAGCCTCTTCTTTCAAAACTGTCCTATCTGCCTGCTTAAATTCCTGCAGAGAGTAATTGCATTTAGGTGATTCTTAGAAAAAACTAGATCATGACCAGAATGGAGCAGGAAGATGCTGGGTGAGAGAAACGGATGAAAAAACATTCTTCAGGATTTTATTAGAGTCATCTTCCTCTCCTCCCTCCTCCCCTCTCTTGTCCTCCTCCACCTTTTCTTTCTCCCCCTCCGCTCTCCTTCCTCTCCTCCTCCTCTTCTCTTTCTCCCTGTCACTCTCTTCCTCTCTTTCTCTCTCTCCCTCAAACAATGAGAATGCAGGACCAGTGAAGGGGGATGTTGGGTTCTGTGGACCATGAGCACTACAGCATCAGTACCAAAGAGTCAGAAGAGCTGACTCTTCAGCAGACTGAGCTCTAAAACTCTGCTTATTTCAACAAATGCCCCTCCCCCCCCCAAAAAAAAAAAGTGCAAGAGATTTTATTTGCCTTGTGGTTATTTCAAAACCAGGAACAGCAGCATTTTTAATTGCTCCCTTGTTTGAGGTTGGTACTAGAAAACCCAGAATGAATCAGTCACTAGAATAATAAATCATCTAATATGGGATCTCATATTCATCTGCCTTCTGTAAAGCTGGGATCTTATTCAATAATACATTATAATTAGGTTTAAATGAAAGGACTTATCAATTATTCTTCTATTTTTAATAGTACATGCTTTTTAGGAGCTGGAACAATGGTCTCCAAAACAGGGCACATAAATAACAGGAAGTATGAGGTATGAGATATTGAGATACGAGGACGTGTAAGAAGTTACTTTTATATTAAGAAGGAAAAATCAATTTCAGCTAATATTTAAAAAACAGATAGTGATATATTCACTAGACCAATATATCAGGTACCAGTCATCACATTAAATATATGAGATCTTCAGAAGGGCATTTCATCATAACAAGCAAACAGGAGTTGGCAGTGAAAGCTTCATTCATATGATCACTTTCAACTTATGATCAAGTGGATCAATTTAGGCAAAATTGTTCTAATCCTCACAGAGCAGGAACATAGCTTTAAAAGATTCTTAGGAATTGAAGACAGTACTAATAACCCAAGTAACAAGGAAATGGCAGAGCTAACTCCTTTTCTAATTTGGGGGAAAGCTGTTTCTCAGTCACATCATGAGATTTTAAAAAATGGCAATTTTCATCAGATATGACAAAAAAGCACTGCGATTGAAACTATTTTTTTTATTATTAAGTTTTTTGTTTTAATTCCAGTATAGTTAAAATACAGTGTTATATTAGTTTCAGGTGTGTAATATAGTGGCTCAGCAATTCTATACATCATTACTCAGTGCTCATCATAAGTGAACTCTTGATCCCCTTCACCTATTTTACCCATCCCCATGTCCCCTCTGATATGCTTTAATTTAAATGAGTACCCTCAGTTAAAGTTACTATTTTTTTAACAAGGACATTTTTTACTTGAAACAATTTTAGAATACATGGTTCTAAAAGATATACATAAAGCATTCCACCCAAGAAAAAAATAGAATACACATTTTCCTCAAGTACATGCAGAAGAATCCCCTGTATATAAAAGGAGACATAACAAGTATTACAAATTTAAGAAGAGTGAAATCATACCAAGTATATTTTCCAACCACAATGGTACAAAACTAGAGATCAACAATAAAACAAAGCTGAAAAATCTATAATGTAAATATCAAATATTTCATATATAAATATTAAATAACAAATTTCTGCACAATGGGCCAAATAAGAGATCAAATGGCAAATCAAAATATGTCTCAAAACAGAAGAAAAAGAAAACACAATATTCCAAAACATATGGTATACAGCAAAAGTAGATGTTAGAGGGAAATTTATGCTATAAGTGCTTGTATTAAGAAAAAGTTTCAAATAAACAATTTAACATTATATCACAAGGAACTAGAAAAAGAAGAAATTTAGCTGAAATGTACTAGAAGAAGGAAATAACAAAGAAAAATCAGAAATAAATAAGAGACCAGAAGAAATAACATAACATTGAAGTAATGACAAATTTTTTAAAAAAATTGTCAATAGCAATGTTTTAGCTATATTAACTAAGAAAAAGAAGACTTGAAAACAAAAATGACAAATGGAAGAGAAAACAAACAGTTAACCACAAAAATATGTAATGTGCTAACAGATTACTTACAAAATATTACACACTAAGAAATCAGGTAACTTGGGCAGGGGGTAGGGATAATTCCTAGAAATGCACACATTATCATGACTGAATCATGAATGTTGAATCCAAGAAATAAGAAATCTTAGACCAATAACAAGAATGAAAGTTGAATTAGGAATCAAAAATCTCCCATCACAGAAAAGCCCAAGACCACATGATTGCACTGGTAAATTTTACCAAACATTAAAAAAATTAATGAGAGTCCTCATCAAAATCTTACAAATAATGGAATTGAGAGAAATCACTCAAAATCCTTCCATGAAGCTAGTACCACCCTGATACCAAAGCAGGATAAAAACAACACAAGAACATAAGCCTAGTTTGTCCAATTTAAGTATTCCTTCTCTGACTTTCTTTTGACATCCACTTGTTTCTCGCCCCCTCACTTTCAATCTAAGGGTGTCTTTAAGTGTATCATGAATCTCTTGTAGGCAGCATATAGGTGGTTCTTGTGTTTTTATCCATTCTGATACCCTATGTCTCTTGATTAGAGCATTTAGTCCATTTACATTTAAAATAACTATTGATATGTATGTATTTATTTATTGCCATTTTATTACTTGTTTTGTCATTGTTCCTGGGGAGTTTCTCTGATCCTTTCTTATCTTTGTCACTTTTGGTCTCTCCTTTATGCTCAGAGTCCCCTTTAATATTCCTTGCAGGGCTAGTTTAGTGGTCACAAATTCCTTTAGTTTTTGTTCGTCTAGGAAACTCTTTATCTCTCCTTTTCTGAATGATAACCTTGCTAGATAGAATATTCTTGGCTGCAGATTTTTCCCATTCAGCACTCTGAATATACCATGCCACTTCTTTCTAGCGTGCCAAATTTCTATTGAGAAATCTCCAGCTAGCCTTATGGGTTTTCCCTTGTAAGTTAAGGACTTCTTTTGTCTTGTTGCTTTTAAGATTTTTCCTTTATAACTGTATTTTGCAAATTTAATTACAATATATCTTGCTGTTGGCCTGCTTTTGTTCTCTGTGTTTTCTGCATCTGGAGATCTGTTTCCTTTCCCAAAGTAGAATAGTTTTCTGCTATTATTTCTTGAAATTAATTTTCTGCCCCTTTCTTCTCTCTTCCTCTTCCTAGATTCCTATAATATGAAAAAGTACATTTGGTGGAATCACTGAGTTCCCTAAGTTCCCTATTCTCATGTTACATAACTCTTCCTTCTCTCTTTTGTTCTGCTTCATTATTTTCCATTATTCTGTCTTCTAGGTCACTAATTTGTTCTTCTGCTTCTTCCAGCCTGCTGTTTATTGCATCAAGCCAGTTCCCAATCTTCATTATTGAATTCTTCATCTCTAATTGATTCCTTCTTAACTCTTTTATCTCAGTTGTAAGAGTGTCACTGAGTATCAAGCCCAGTGAGTATGACTGTTGCTTTAAATTCTCCATCAGGCATGTTACTCATATCTGTTTTTCTTAGATTTCTGGCTGTGACTTTATCTTATTCTTTCATTTGGGATAAGTTCCACCACCTAGGCATTGTGTCTAAGTCTCTTTTGTCGCCATACTGGGGCTGAGGCAAGCTTGACTGAGAAGAGCAGTCCTGCCAGAACACAGGGCGGTGGGGCTTGGTATAAGCAAGTTAGGCCACCAGTGTTAGCATTATGTTGCCTTCTGCTAATACCTCTGTGTTTATGCTGAGGGGCAGGAGAGGGAAATGGTGCAGGCCAGCTCTCCTGTTCCCAGAAAGGCTTCTATATGAATGCTGCCTCCCAGGGATACTCTCCCAGAGGAGAGAATAATTATTTCACCTTGTGTACCCCAGGCATTCTTCAAATCATTGTTCCCATGCTATCTGCCCCTAGGTTGTTTGTCTGCCTTTTCTCCTAGATCAGGGCAATGCTGTCAGGGCTCTATCTTAGCTGAGCCCACTGACCTTTAAAACTCCAGACTTTAAGTCCCACTGGTTGCAAGAACTCATGAAATTCAGCCTCTCTCATTTTCCATGCCAATGGCTTTTAGGAAACATTCTCTTTGTGTATTCCCCTATGTGCTACCCCCTCCACCTTCCTCAAGACCATGGCCCCCTCCCCCCCCACAGCACCCAATCCATTTCTCCCCTAAACTACATTTCTGCACTTTCAGACTCCTTTAATGTGGCCCCTTCTCTCCCTTTAGTGTGAAATTTGTTCTGTCAGTCTTCAGGCCAATTTCTGGGGTATTTAGGATGACTTGATAGTTAATCTAGCTGTGTTCATGGGATGAGAGAAGCCTAGGGTCCTCTCATTTCATTACCATCTTTGATCTCCAATCCTTATAACTATTTTTAGAAGTCATTTGAAATAAGGATGCACATTCACCAGTATCTGGAATGAACCTTGCCTTAAATGTATTCACTAAAGAAAATAAGAAGGGTACCATCACAATTAGCAAGACTTTAAAAAATACCGTTGACCTCATCTCATCCAGTTGAGTTTCTATTCTGTGTTGTTTTATACAAAATAAAGCTCTCCCTTCATGTTTTAGATTTGAGAAGAAATTGAGTTTTTTCTGTGAGAGGTTATTTTATAATAATAATAGTAATAAATTTGTAATAAACTGTAGAGGTTTTTGAATTCTATCACCTACTAAATTCTCTCTAAAACTTCCATGATACACAGCCATGCATTTTTTTAAGTTTTTATTTATTGAGAAAGAGAGAGAGAGCACACGAACAGGGAGAGGGCAAAGGGAGAGAGAGAAGCCAACTCCCCACTGAACAGGGAGCCTGACACACACAGAGTTGGATCCCAGGACTCCAGGATCATGACCTGAGCTGAAGGCAGACACTTAACTGACTAACCCACCCAAGAGCCCTGCCATGCATTTTTATATGAAAATTTGCTATATTGGGCATCCCCTTTGTGAGACAGCTCAAAATTATCAGAAAATTCTTTTAACAAGTTGATTGCTATGTCCTCACAACTTCTTTTTCTATTTCCCAGTCTTTCAAATATTTTCCAGTTCCTCCTATAACCTGGTTTCTTGTTTTGGGTTTTTTTGTTTGTTTGTTTTCTTTTTTTTACACACTTTGCTCTTTGTTTTTCATCTCTGAATGGATTTCATTTTGTCCCTCTCTCATTCTAAGAACTCACAATATCCTTGGATGATATCTAACCAATGTAGCAGTAAAATTATTTTCTTTCTCATATATTTCATAAATATTAAACATGAAACTACTATGTGCCAAGCACTTTTCAAGACACTGGAGGTCCACTGATAAAAAGATGGATAAACTCCTGCTCTCATAGAGCTTAGACTCCAATGAGGTTGCCACAGACAATTAGCTAGCAATAAATAATGAAACAAACGAACAAGAAATGTGACATGGACATAAGAGGCAGACAGTGAAATACAACATGGAGATAGGAAAGAGATTAGTAACTTAGTGGCTAATTTGAAATAGGTGATTCAGAATAGCCTTGCTGGGGAAGGTTAGATTTATGCTAAAATTGGGAAAAAAAAAAAAAAAAAAGAACTTGCCAGGCAGAGGCACAGCTTATGGAAAGACCTGTAGGAAATAGTTTAACACTGAAGAACTGAAGCAAGTTGAGCAGGGCTGGAGTAGAAGGAAGAAGAAAGAACAGTACAAAATAAAGTTGGAGAAGCAAACAGGGACAAACAATGAAGGACCTTGTATGACATGCTAAGAATATGTAATTTTGTGCTGATTATATACTAAAGACCCTTAAAGACATCAAATAAAACCAGATCTCTCACTTCCTCCAATTCACATTCCATAACTATTTATTGCTGGGTTCCTAATCAGCCAACCACTGATGTAAGTCCTAGGATATGCCATCCCTAGTCACAATATTTTTCTCTTCTCCACAAAGTATTTGACCATTGCCACATGGAGGCGGGCAAGTTATCTCCATGATCCAAAAAATCTGTTGTTTCCTGACAACCTAGCAGCCCATCACATGACATTGTCTTATTCAATGCCTGGACAAAATAATATTTCTAAAGGTCTTCAATTAAAATTATGGGCTCTTCCTGGAAGTGGCAAAATAAAAAAGTCTAACCAATATCTAATATGCTGTTATTTGGAATTCTTTAGTATCTTAAATACAAAAAGAGTAACGGGAAAAAATAAAACAGGGTAGTATCAAAATTAGGATAGGAATTTAAATTTTATGGTATGAGTGGTACAATAAGCATATTAAAATGAGTTTTGTTTGAAATGTCACTTGAGAATTTCAAATCCCTCATAAGCCTCTCTCAACCACCTCACTTCTAGAAATAAAATGTTCAAGTTTTCATGACTTGCAATCCTATAGCCACAAAAACAAAAATGTTTTTTGCTTGAACTGCTCACAAAGGAACTTGCTGGCCTATTTTCTTGTAATTACTGAGCACTTATTCTTTGATTAATGATTTATATGTTGACAATTTCATAGTTTGTTTTATACTTCTAAATCATTATCTACTATAAATAAAAGATTTGTGTCAAAACGCTTAGAATCTTATTTTGAACTGATTATTAGAACAAAGTTAGGTTCACTGGTTAAAAACTGGTGAATCACAGATGAACCTCCTTGAACTCTATATTTTGGATTGATCTCCTTTTTTCCTAAAATTATTATGCAAACTGATATTGTTGGGGAAAAAACTAGTTTTTAATCTGTCAATTATTCTATAAACACTGTCCCATAACTCACCCCTGCACTTACATGAGAACACTTGCCCTTAAGAAAGTACTTTTACTTTTTGGTCATTTATTGGCACACATCTTATGCAAATCTAATGACCGTTTTTAACACTAACCAGTATAACAATCTGATATTAGACTTCGGTTCTTAAAATTTCTGACCTTAAGTTTATACATCATCATACACTAACTCTTTTGTGGGGTATTCCATCTGCACTGGTTGTTGTGAGCTGAATTTTGTCTCCCCAAAAAGATTCATGTAAAGTCCTAGTCCCAGTACCTTTGAGTGTGACTGTATTTAGAAACAGTGGCTTTACAGAAGTGATGAAGTTAAAATAAAGTCATTAAGATGAGCCTTAATCCACTATGACTGTTGTCCTCATAAGAAGAGGTTATTTGGACACAGACATCTACAGAGGGAAGATGATGCAAAGATTCAGGGAGAATATGACCATCTACAAGCCAAGGAGGAAAAGCATGGAACAGATCCTTCTCTAATAGCCCTCATAAGGAACCAACCCTTTCAACACCTTGATTTCAGACACATAGCCTTCAGTACAGTGAGAAAATACATTTCTGTATTTAAGCCACCCTGTCTGTGATGCCTCATGATAGCATCCCAGAGAACTAACACACTGATTTCAGATAAGAATTATAGCTCATATCATTTTATGTCTTATGAAAGTAATTTTCTGGCTACATATCTTTAAGAGTACATAAAGCAAATACCATAAGGTGACATAAAGAAACTGAAATTGGGGCATCTGGGTAGCTCAGTGGATTAAAGTCTCTGCCTTCGGCTCGGGTCATGATCACGGAGTCCTGGGATAGAGCCCCGAGTTGGGCTTTCTGCTCAGCAGGGAGCCTGCTTCCTCCTCTCCCTCTGCCTGCTTCTCTGCCTACTTATGATCTCTGTCTGTCAAATAAATAAATAAAATCTTTAAAAAAAAAAAAGAAATCAAACCTAAAGCAAATTTCCTACCATTCTGTATACTGAATTTACTTTCACCAAATCACATGACACTGATACTTGTGACATATTCATTTTACCTCACATTGGTACCTCTCCCAAAGGTACTAACATAGACCACTAAAAAAGCTCTTAGTCTTTCCTATGCATCAGCTACCATTAAAATATTCATTTTATCCCTGCTCTCCTTTATTACACCTTCTCTTGGAGTCCTTTAAAACACTGCATGAACAGACCATTCCTCACTGCAAAAAGGCTGAACAGAACTATTGATTCGGTGCTTTCCTTTCTTTTCCATTGTCAACAATAATTCATGTTCCTATTACAGTAATATGGTTTTAATTCTGGTTTGGGTTGCTAAGGACTAAGGATAACACAAAATCAATAGAACATTAAAGAACTACAATTCCAACAAGCCGTAATCTGAGATAAACACCATATGACTCAGTAAATCTAAGGAAATGTCTTAAAATTCTAATGCCAACTTGCAGTGCCAAGCAAATGCTAGCAGCTTCAGACTCATGAGCAGAGAAAAATGAGAAGTCTGTGAAACTCAGAAGAAGTTATTATCTTATCAGCAAACTATTTTAATTTATGTTTGTTAATAGCATCAACTAAAATTTATGATCCTTCTTCCAAAAGGAAATAAGAAATGTTTATTTTTAGTCTTTGTGAAACCTAAAGTATGAACATAAAGTTACATTAGGATTTTTATCCAGGAGAAAGTAAACTACAGGAATTTTGAATGCCACAGTGAAGGAGCTCCTTCTGTCCTTCAAAATGTCCCATCATCTTAGAGAGAGCATAAAATTTGCTATTTGACACAATTCTAAAGAATCACTTCTTTCCAGAAAACATAAGTCACATGCTTCCATTCCTATCTAAAATAAAGGATATGAGAGCAAGGACAAAAACAGAGATGTGGGAACTGTTTGCTGCTGTCATCCAAGGGAAATACAATCTAATAAGAGGAAGGTGGCTGTAGTGGTTTCCCAGCAGTGACCTTACTCACAGTCAGGGTCTGGTGCCAGTGCCATTACCATTCCAAGTTAGTGGTCTATTTTGTATCAGCCTCCTAACAAGGTTAAGAGAGTAGTTTGACTATTTGAGATCTATAGACTCCAGAAAAGGACTCCGGAAAGAGCTGAGAAGACTATCGAGTCCATGGCTCAGTGGGCTAGAATGTGGAAGAGAGGACTAACAACACTAACCAGGAACCTGGGGCAGAAAGTCAGACATGCCAACTGAACAAACAAGGTGCCATATGGGCTGTCTGCACCTGGAGCACTCAGAATGACCCATGATTCAATGTGACTACACCAAGCACCAAAGAGGCCAGCTATAGACCACACACTGTGGTTGGTCTGGGCTTCTCTTGTATTAAGCAGAACAAACTTATAGATGCCAGGGCTCAGCTTAACCAGAGAGGAAAATCAGGGTCTAACCAGTTCTGTCTGGTAAGTGGATAGATTGTATTTACCATATTTTGGTTTATTATTAAAATGGCCCTTAGCTTTTTACAAATCCACTTGGTAAGTCACTCACTTAATTTACTGAAATCAGCTGAAAAAGAGTGACATCACCATTGAGCTCTGACTATGAATCAATTGAAAATGGTAAGAGAAGTTTTATTGGAAAGCAAGTTCTTTTGCTGAGCTATCTTGTTTTGAGAATAAGGCTTAAGTCAGGAAAAGAATTATTCAAAAAGCTGGCAATTCCAGAAGAGAGTGGCTCTTAACAGATACTTGTGGGACTCATATTAAAACAAACTCAGCAATAAAAACATACTTTTTGGAAAATTTTTGAAAATATTATTAACATGCAGAAACCCTAACATTATTCTAGTCCAATTCACTTGCTTTGCTTAAGAAAAAACTGAGGTTCAAAGATTTTTTTCTATGACCTTATTTGCCAAATAAAATTATACCATAATTATTAATTTTTTAAAAAACTAAAAATATTATATAAACCTTATTTTTTTTAAAGATTTATTTATTTAATTGAGAAAGAGAGTGAAGCACAAGTGGGGGGGAGGGGCAGAGGAGTTGGAGAAGGAAAGAAGCAGACTCACTGCTAAGGGCACACCCCACCAATATGGGGCTTGATATGAGGACCCTGAGATCTTGACCCAAGCTGAAATCAAGAGTCAGAGGCTTAACCAACTGAGCCACCCAGGCACCTCTGAAAATATCACATACATATTAAAATGCTACACAAATATAAGGTAGTAGTATTATTATTATTACTCCTTATAATTAGAAATAAACCTATAAATAGCTCAAGAGTTTTCAAACTGAAAGAGCAACATGAAAAGGCAATTAAAAGATTTCCACTTCCAGGCAAGATAGAATAATAGGAACCAATCTACTCTCTCACCTGAAACAACCAAAAACAGAATAAATATGTGAAGTTTTTAAGAACTAGATATCAGGCAATAGGAAATGAGAGATAAAAAACAATTACCCAGATTGATGCCTTGAGAAATTTTTCTAGATCATGGTTCAGAAAGCTGGAACATATGCAAAGACCAGCAATGCCCTGGGTTGAGGACACAGCTAAGAGTCTCAGAAGACCAAAGCAGCTAGTTCATAGGACAAGGTACTAGGGGCAATTAACAGCATTTAACTAGATATTATGGATGCAGAAAATGGTACAATTAAAGCCATATCCATAGAAACTATCTAATGTAAAGTACAGAAAAAGGAATCCTCAGGGAACCTAGGTAGCACAGTCGGTTGAGCATCTAATTCTTGATTTTGGCTCAGGTCATGATCTCAGGATCATGAGATCAAGCCCTGTATCCAGACTCAGTGCAGAGTCTGCTTGAGATTCTACTTCTCCCTCTGCCACTCCTGCTCATGTTCTCTCTCTCTCTCTCTCTCAAATAAATAAATAAATAAATATTTAAAAGGAAAGAAAGAAAAAATAATCCTAAGAAAATAAAAATGGGGGTGCCTGGGTGGCTCAGTCATTAAGCGGCTGCCTTCGGCTCAGGTCATGATCCTGGCCGGGATCCTGTGATCAACCCCCACACTGGGCTTCCTGATCAGCAGAGAGCCTGCTTCTGTCTCTCCCTCTTCCTGCTGCTCTGCCTACTTGTGCTCTCAATCTCTGTGTCAAATAAATAAAACCTTATATTAAAAAAAAAAGAAAAATGAACAATGAGCATCAGTGAGCTTCAAGCAGCCAAATATATGTGAAATTTGACAGTCAAAAGCAAAGTAGAGAAAAGGGAGAAGAGAACAAATATTTAAAGAATAAATAGCCAAATTTTTTTCCAAATTTGCAAAATCTATAAGCCGACAGATGCTAAACAAACCTCAATCACAAGAAACATAAAGAAAACTACACTAAGGCATGTCATACTCACATTACTAAAAACCAGAGATACACAAAAAAAATTTCTTTTGAAGAGCAACCAGAGAAAAAGAAATGCTACATATTTCTTCCATATAGAAGAACCAGAATAAGAATGATGGCATGTTTCTCTTTAAATGTAAAAAGAGTGAAGCAAATCACCTTCACAGTACTGAAAGAAAAAATGTAAACTACAATTCTATACCTAGCAAAAATATCTTTCAAAAATGACTGCTAAATGAAGATTTATTCTGACATACAAAAGTTTGAGTAATTCCTCACCAGCAGACCCACATAAGAGAAATGTTAAGGGGAGTTCTTCAGGTATATAGAAAATAATACCAGATGGACATATGGATTTACAAAGAGAAATGAAGACCAGAAGTGTAACTACAAGGGTAAATATATCCATTGCACATATATTTTAAAAACAACGGTCCATAACAGCATTTTAAGATAAAAGCTGAAAGAATTTGTCATTATCAAATCTGTACTAAGAGAAATGTTAAAGGATACTCTTCAAGCTGCAGGGAGAAAATGTGCCATCAGACAGAAACTCAACTCTACAAGAATCAAAAAATAACAGAAATGGTAAAAAACGTTTTTGTTCTCATAATTTCTTTAAAAAGACAACTGCTCATTTAAAACAAAAATACTAGCATTCAAAGGTGGAGTTTTTACTTTAGAAGCAAAAGGTACCACAAAATGGTACAAAGGATGGTGGAAATAGAATTATTCTAAGTTTATTGCATTGAGAAGAGGTAAGTGTTAACTGGGATCCATGAAGTGTAAAGTAGCCTAACACAGATTCTAAATAAACTGTTACATGTGAGGCCTAAAGCAACTACTAAAATTTAACAAAAAGAAATACAGATAAAAAGCCAATGAAAAAAATAAATTAAATACTAAAAGAAATTTAATAGTTCACTGTTAAGAGAATGGTAAGGAAGCCATAGACTGGAAGCAAATATTTGTAATACTCATATTCGAACAAAAGAGTTATATCATAATAAAAGGACTCTTGCAAGCTTAATAACAATAAATAATGCAATAAAAAATAGGCTAAAGACTTGAACAAACAAAAGAAGAAATACAAATGGCCAACAAGCAAGTGAAAGAAGCTCAAGATCACTATTTATCAGGGAAAAAAGTCAGTGGTAGTTGAGGTGATGGATATGTGAACTAGCTTGAATGTGATGATTACTTGACAATATATAGGTACATCAAATTGTACACTTTAATTATATGCAGTTCTTAATTGTCAGATATATCTCAATTTTTTAAAAAGATGCTATGATATACCACTTCAAATCCACTCATACACCTAATATGGGATCCAACAATTCTACTGCAAAGCACTTAATCAATGAAAATATATAATTCACAGAAACACTTGTATATGAATATCAATAGCATCTTCATTCATAATAGCTAGAAACTACAAACAATTCAAATCTACATTAAGAGGTGAATGGATAAGTCAATTGTGGTAGATTCATTTCATAAAAGACTGCTCAACAGTAAAAAGAAGCCAACTCCCAAAATGTGCAGCAACACAAATCAATCTCAATAACATTATGATGAACAAAAGAAGCCAAGCACAAAAGAGCATGTATTATATGATTCCATTCATAAGAGATTCTAAAATGAGCAAAATTTATCTGTAATGACAGAAATCTGAGTAGCAGTTTCTGGGGCTGGGGATGTAGGGGATTGACTACAAAGAGACAGGAGGAAAATTTCCAGGGGTATGGGAAATATTATGTATTTTGATTAAGATGGTGGTTACACAAGTGCATACATTTGTCAAAACTCACTGTGTGTGCATTTTACGACATGTAAATTATATTTTGATAAAGTGGGTTGATTTTAAAGAAAATTAAAATGTGCTCTGAATAAAGCATTTTTAGTAGTGGTTCTTATTCACGCTCCTACAATAGCTATCATTTTAGTCTCCCCAAGTGTCCATGTCCTGATGAGTAAAACAAAGCATTTGCAGTCAATGATTTGTAAGCTCCCTTCCATTTAAACCGTTTTGAACAATTTCGAATGCTAAAGTTAACTTAAGTACGATTAATAAACTTCCTGGACCTGATGTTATTTTGGTACCTATACACATACAGACATATGCAAAAACATGTACATATGTAGCCTGTATGAAGAAACACATCTGCATGTACATGTACATATACATATATGCATACCTGTATACAGAATACAAAAAACTAACCACCTTCTTCTGTGATAGGCTGACTTGGTGGTACCTATACTCAAAAATACCCAGAATATAGGCTTTTTATTTTATTTTATTTATATTATATTATATTATTTTATTATTTTTAATTTATTTTTATAATTTTATTATATTATTTTATTTATTTATTTTATTTTAATTTCATGGTTGCAAGGCAGATATATTAATCTTTGCAATCCTTGTGAGTTAAGAATTGTTTCTTGTTACTGTGTTATTATAAACAAGACCAGTTTGGGTTTCTTTGGTATTCTTATGAGCCCAGATGGTATCCTAGTTTCTGCAGAACAGTCTTCTTGAACAGCCTTCCTGCTCAGAATGAGTGAGCATCCTGTATCTTGTGTCATACTGACGTTTTCAGGATCACAAGAAACACTGAGCACACTTCACCCCTGTACTTCAGTGTCAAGTGTGCTCACCACCATCACTTAGCCATCATTCACCGAACATGCATTATCCATGAGATAGCAGAATGAAATAAATCCTACAACATTAAAGCTGTGATCCCTGAACTTGCCTGTTCATAAGCATCTCTTGCCCCCACCCCAAGAGACCTAGTGAGTGGAAATCACTGGAAAGAAGGCCCAGGGTCCTTATACTCCAAGTACACGATGACGTTCAGGATGAGGCCAGTCTGGGAAACCCCGGCCTAATGTGAGAAACCATAGAATTTACTTCAAGGTCTCAGGCAAATAGATCACTTCTCAGAGAGATTTGGCACATTTTAATGTATTCAGATTTGGACTGACTCTCTGAAGTCTCACTGGTAATTAGAGGGTAAAAGCTAAGTGGTAAATTACAACCAGACACCCAGATTTGAGGCCAAGGGTGAAGTCACTGTGGAATTGTCCATCAAGTAATCACCTCTTCGCCAGGCAGATATTTTAACCTGGGTCCTGAGAATCAAAACAAATCATAGCATTTCCCATCCAAAATACCCAGAATGTGAATTTCCAAACAAGGGTCTCAGTGGAAGCAAATGTGCTGGTGGACATTGGGTATGTATCTGATAGCCAAATATTTGAGCTATGCAGAGCAGCCGTGAGAGTCCCCTGCGGGCTGGGTGACAGGTCCAAAGACGGCTCATTTAAAACGACATTTTTTACCATGACAGAATAAATGTTTTTCTCGTTCATAAAAATTTTTTTTTAAAAAACACACATTTTTTAAACTTACATTCTTGAAGCCTGAAAGACAAGACTCACATCTGATCCAGGAATAACCATAGCCATCATCTCTAATTAAGAGGCAGGTGATAATCTCATTTTCCAGTCCTTCTGTCATTTGAAGGTTGTTTATCTTTCTGTAAATCAATGACCTATCAGCATTCAGGAGTCTAAAAGGTTTGTAGTGAGCAGATAAACCAGATG
>PISX010001282.1:0-50272 GCA_004024625.1 Mellivora capensis | reverse complement strand
GGAGATTTAAATATTCTGAAATTGACATCAATCAAAACTCCCCCTCTTCCCGGTTTACAGATGGCCTGTTTCAGAGGGGCCAGCTGGTCAAATCCCAGGAAAACTTCAAAAACATCATACTGGGAAATGCAGACAATATCCAAAATATTATCTGTGGAGTCGGCTGAGCCTTTTTCATTATAAAACTCCTGGAAATTCTGTAGTAAATAAATATGTTAGTAACATTTTTTTTAAATATCTGAACCTGCTGAATTCTTCCTCATTCTGTAACTGAACTGTTGGGTAGTCAGTCAGAATTCTCTAATTAAATAATTTCCAAACATAGCTAATAACCAGATCTTTTTAAAAGTACACATTTGAAGCCTCACCCTAATTCAGTGGGATGAGATCCAGAAATATGTGGACTAAAAACCCTCTTACCTGACAAAATTACAACTGATATTTGAATTATTCCACACAAAATTTACGGAAAGCAAAAAATCAGGAGAAAAAAATGGTATATGTGCATTTCTAAGGCACAACAGTTTATGTGAAACTAAAATATATGAGTACACCCATTTGACACACTTTTAATGTAAAGACATTTTTTTCATATAGGTCTACTTATTGAACCATAAAGCCATCTTTCTTGCATTTCCATATCCACAGTACAGGTATGCAATTTTCAGGTTTAGTTTCTTTGAAATAGAAGAAGGACTTGAAGGCATTTGTAAGGAAATCTGAACTCTTCGATTTTTATAATTTTTCCCATCACAGTTTCCTTGTCTCCATACGAAAATAAACAAACAGTGTTACTTTCTTTGCACTCATTGTATCAGTTTGCATTATTTACACTGGATCATTAGCAAATTTAGGAACAAGCACAGCATATACATCAAGCAGATTGTGCAGAAGTGCTGTTGAATACAAAAGAATGGACTACAAGACAAGAGCAGTCAGCTTGCTGTGGACGTTGGTCAGTATGTCTTGCTGGAGCAAGGAAAAAAGTCAGGTAAATCAGAGAGTGTGTTGAATAAAGGCTCATTAGCAGAATCTCTACCATATTTCTTAAGGCCTCCACACATGGGTGATTAAGACGATGATCTAAGCCTGGCAACTATTACCCTAAACCCGGTCTTTTCAGACTTGAATGTGCATACAAATCCCCTGAGAGTCCTGTTAAAATGCAGGTTCTGGTTCAGTTTATCTGGAGGAGAGCCCAAGAATCTGGATTTCTAATAAGCTGCTAGCTTGTTAACAATCTTGGTTGGGGAGCTCTAAATGAGAGCTTTTTATGTCACATGAAGTTCTTTTTTCCTTTTAAAGATTTGATTTTTTATTTATCAGAGAGAGCGGGTGTGAGAGAGAGAGAGAGATCACAAGCAGGGGGAGTGTCAGGCAGAGGGAGAAGCAGGTTCCCTCCCCCAAGGAGCCCGATGCAGGACTGGATCCCAGGGTCCTGGGATCATGACCTGAGCCAAAGGCAGGCACTTAACCACCAGAATCACCCAGGTGTCCCATAAGTCACATGAAGTTCTTGACGAACAGCAAAAACTCGAGCTTCAGTGTTGCAGCACTGAATTTCAATTTTTCAGTTGAAAATGGATATTCTTTCTACTCTCATTTTATAAAGTTTATTGAAAACATTAAATAACTTCTTTAAACAGGAGAGTTTATTAACCCATCATTCTCAATCACGGTGTAAGATCTTTTGATCTTTTCCCAAATATTCTGGGGACTAAAGTTTCTGTCTTGTAGAAAGAAGTTTTAGGGTGAGGACCAGAAGGCCTTTTCATTTTCTATTGATGTCAACAATTCCCTTTTTCTGTCCCCACAGCAAAATAAAAATTGAACTATTTGCTCTTGTAGGTTTGGGCTTACAGGAAGGTAATTATATTTATAGAAAATTCATCAGGATACCTTCTTCTAATTCCCTCTTCCAACACTAGCTGTACAGTTTGGGCTAAGCCAGTGAACGGTAGCTAACACAAAGCCAAAATCAGTGATTTCTTGGCAGCAAATATCTCCTTCGTGAATTATAGGAAAGACAGCAGGGGAGTCTGACAGAGGAATAAGGAAGAGAAGTACAAGCAGCTCTAACAGGTTTTCTCTTGCTGTGGTGGTTTATTTCAATTGTCAGTGGGTCACAAAAGAAATTTTTAATCAGAGTCCCATTTCCTTCCATTGTTGTGGTTCCTACCACAACTGATACTTGATTTGAGCCATCTTTGTCAGCCCACAGCATTATTCCAAAACCCTCAACCAAACTATAGGGATTATATGCTCACGTATGGGATGGGATTATGGTGATGGATATTGTTATCAAGCAGCATTTATTCCACCTGGCTTGGAAAAAAAAAAAAACAAGTGTGAACCTGACTGCAGGAAGAGAAAGGCCGGTCTCTACAGGGGCGAGGAGAGCCAGCCCTCAATTGTCGAAAATCCTCCTAGCACCAGGGTATGGAACCTTGCCAGCAGCCCACAAGCCAGGGCACTCAATGCCTCACCTTTCATGGACATCATTCACTATTGAGAATCCACGTCTGGACTTTTGACTCCTACTTAGGTGGAAGATGTTACTGGAAAAACACAAAGTAATCTTCAGAATCCCAGCTAGCTCTTCGGGGAACAGAAGAGACAGAACAGGAAAGCCACTAAGTGGGCTGCTGCTGGTTAAGTGGAACATGACTGTCATGCCCACATTCCCATGTGTTTTAAAAATATCCATACATGAGAGGCGCCTGGGTGGCTCAGTTCAGTTAAACGACTGACTCTCGATTTTGGCTCAGGTCATGCATGATCTCAGGGTTGTGAGATCGAGCCCCACGTTGTCAAGCTCTGTGCTCAGTGAGGAGTCTGCTGGAGATTTCCTCTCCCTCTCCCTCTATCCCTCTCCTTCTTTCTCTCTCTCTCTCCCTCTCTCTCTCTCTCAAATAAATAAATAAATCTTTTAAAAAATATATATCCACACATGAGAACTTTGAGACTTTACATTGAAAGAGGAAGATGATGCTTGCAACAGATCCTGCTACTTATGATCAGTGGTCCAGCTTTTAAAATTCTACTTCACGACATGCAGCAAGCTAAAAATAAATGTACAGGAAACTCATTTACTTGTTAAAAAAAAAATTCTACTTCACAATAGCGTGCCACACAAATTTCTTCGTGATCTCTTAACTGTATCAGGAACATGGTTCTAATCTTTTAGACGCCAGAGACCCCTTAAGACTATGATGGCCATCTGTGAGCCACTTTCCCAAGACACAAAAACAACCTTCTGCCTACAACTTCCAGGATTTCTAAGATGCCCTAAAGATTTTTTTCTTCTATATGGCTACCAAGATACAAATTGCCATTCTAATAAAATGTGGATATTTTCTGAGCCTTTCTAAAAAAAAAAAAAAAAAAAAAAAAAAAGTGATGTCTGTACTAAACATTGTAAACTCTTGGTAAGAAGCCCAGCAACTTCTGTCCCATTCAGAAAACTCTCTGCTGTCAGCGCCCCCACTATAGCCACCAGCTTCCTGTGCTGGGGTCAATGGAACAGACTTCAGTTATATAAGATTATTCATTTGGTGCCAGCTACAGTACCCGTTTGATTGTTCGGGATTTCCACATTCGGGAACTGCTCTCAGTGACTGCCTGTGGCGTCACTGCCATTCTGAATCATGCAAATGAGGATGTCATATCCTCTGACTCAGAAGGCTTTATTTCATTGGAAATTATTTTAAGGACTGCAAGCAGAGAGTTGGTCTTTGCTTAGATCTGACTTCCCAAATAACATCACTTTTCCTTTTCTCACAGGGATCCAAGCTGCTGCAGAGGGAAACTGGGAAGTGGAAGCGGGGGGTGGATGGGATCCTGAGGATCTCAGCTTGAGAAAAGTGCCCCTCTTCAGGCATGGAGGTGCTCCTCTCAGAGAATCTGAGCTCTACCACCCTTGCCAAATTTGGTGCAGCAGCTAATAGTACATTTCCATGTACGTACTTTTCTCCTTATTTTCCCCAAGGAAAGGGCGAGTCAGGATATGCACGCACAGCATGAAGGACTGAAATAGCCTTGTTTAAGTAGCTCAGCAGCTATTAAGTGAAGGTACTTGGCTGTGTCCATTGTGGGCACAAGACTCAATTCTGCACTGGTCAGGCAGCATCCCCCAAAGCCAACCATCTTTGTCCCCTTGTACTCTATACGGAAACCCTATGAAGTCATGAAAACAGACATTAAAAGTAGGATTTGAGCCCCCCCAAAAAAATAAAATAAAATAAAAAAATAAAAGTAGGATTTGAGTCCCAATGGCTTAGTCATGTGACTTACCAGCTGTGTGAACATTAGCAATACAACTGAACCACTTTGAGCCTCAATTTATTCAGCTATAAAATGGGGTGAAATGGTACCTATTTTAGGATTGTTGTGAGGATTAAATCAATAAATACAGTACATGTAAAGTTCCTAGATCAGTGTGCAGCATACATTAAATACTGTGTGAAGGTTAGCTATGATTATTATTATGTAAGTTATCAGTGAAACATTTCTGTAACTCAAGAGTCAAAGCCAGAAGAAACACATTGTTTTTAGTTTACAGGACAAAAGGCAATACAGCATAGACTCTGGAGTCTGGTAGCTCATCACAATGGAAAATGCTGCAGCAGGTCAAAGCCTGCTGAGTTCAAAAATCATGCCTTAGCTGAGCCACTTTGTAGCTCAGTGTCTGCAGTTAGCAAGGGATAATAATAGATTCTTCCTTCTGGGATCTTACTGGCACTTAAGTCACACCAGGCAGATAAAGCACTTAGCCCACAAGGAGTAGTGTGCAATTAATGTTAGCCATCATTATAACTAAAACTCAATGTATACGATACATGTATACAAACTATACAATATAGGCAGTAGACATCCATTCATTTAAAAACCATCGTTGTTGCACATACTATGTGCCATAAGAAAAAAGTTCCCTTATTCAGTCCTCCTTAACAACCTCAGGAGGCAGATGCCATTACCTCACACTACTTTAAATATGAAGAAGCAGGCCACACCTTTACCAAACTGCAGAACCCAGGATTCCATCCCAGGCTCCCAAGACAATGCTCTTCCAGTGCTGCCCAGTGGAACTTTCCACAGTAATTTCACCCATCAGTCTGTGTCGTCCAGTATGGTGGCTTCTGGGGACATGCAGCAGCTGAGGTTAGATATGGTGAATGTGCCTAAAGGACAGAATTTTTTATTTGATCTAATTTCAATTAATTTAAATTCATTTTAAATAGCCACATGTGGCCAGTGGCTATTGGACAGCACAGCCTAGGCTACCATATTGTATAACTTTACTGAAGGGCTAGTCCCACTATGGAAACTAGTAAATACTCTGATCTAAATTGTTATTGGCCAACTTTTGTCTACACTGCTTGCAGCTCCTTCACATAGGATTTTATTATTACTATTTTCTTTTCTTTTTTTTTTTTAAAGATTTTATTTATTTGTCAGAGAGAGAGAGAGCGAGCACAGGCAGACAGAGTGTCAGGCAGAGGCAGAGGGAGAAGCAGGCTCCCTGCCGAGCAAGGAGCCCAATATGGGACTCGATCCCAGGACGCTGGGATCATGACCTGAGCCGAAGGCAGCCGCTTAACCAACTGAGCCACCCAGGCGTCCCGTATTTTCTTTTTTTTTTTAATGGCCTTTTCTGATACAGAAATTAGAGACTTTGCCTCCAAAGTACTCCTCTAATAGTGGCTCATTGTTTGACTTTTTATCACTTGCTCTGAGAAGGAGTTCTTGTTGTACTTGTTCAATACCAGATACTATTCTTTAGCCATTGGTCCCATGTGGACAGTTTTCTGCACCTGCCCATCCCATATTTCTCTAGGTAGGACAGGAATTCTATTTTGCTATCTTTTGCAGAATTACCAACTTTCCAGTTACCATGTGAACTGAATACGGAGCCCTGCTGGGCAGAGAGAGACATTGTGACACTTTTTATGGAACACCACGAAGCTTGTCCTCCAAACTATGCTTTTGCCTTTACTTGGACCTCATAAAATTAATTTCCCAGAGCAGGCCTGTCTGACTGCAAATAGCCAGTCAGCCCTTCCTCAACCTACACCCTTTTCCCATGGCTGTAATTTGGTAAGTATGAGACAAGTTCAGAGATACGTAGAAAAAAAAAGAAAAAAAAAAAAAGAAATCCAAAAAAGAATCACACTGGTCTCCTGAGTTAAATCTATTTTGCAATGGAGAAAATAATTTCATTTGAATGATAATCCATGAATCTTGCTGCCCAATTTCATTCGGTCTCCATCATGTTATTCATTGTCTGTGCTCCGTGTAAACCAGCACTGTCCCATTTGTAAGCAGGACGAAGAGTAGGGCCTCCGTTACTTTCACCCAAATCCTTAGTACAGCATCACTCATAATCAGTGTTTTCTAAACCTCATTTACAAAATCACTACTGGAATAATTTTGCTTGGAAGCCATGTGACAGAAGCCCCATAAACTTGAAATCCTAAACAAATTTTTTAAAATAGGGCATAGTGATTATCCAGTGATTTTTTAAAGGGAAGTTCGTGGCATCTGTGGGCAAGGCAGCCCATGCAGTCCAAGAAGGAGTTCATGTGCAAACCTCCTGATAAGTCATTTCCTCTCTTTGTTTTTAGACAAGGATTTCCAAGCAGAATATTCATATCTTTTTTTCTGTATTTTGTATTCTGACTCAGCTTTGCCACAATTTTGTAGGCAAGATGGGTACATGTGTGTTTATCTTGCCGATTTTTTTATGACGTTAGGGTGGTAATCTTGAAAGACTTTAATTTCTCTTGCTTTCATTGGATTCTCTCTTCTCTCCCACCTTCATTCCTATTAATGTACTCATAAGTTATCATTTGTGTGATTGTAGGAACACCGTGAGTCAAAGGGATTAACAGATAATTTTGATATGCAAATAGTTATAATAGAGGGCACTTGTCTTAGCTCTTACCAGAAAGGAAAAAAAAATTTTTAATTTAAAAAATGAAGTTCAGTATGTTACTCTCAAGAGAGCTGAGAATCACACCATCATAGAGATGATCCTTTTAATCTGGCTGCCATAGATCTGTTCATATAAATTCTCCTCTGTCTGAGGATAACAAAGACTCCCAGTCAAAACTGGCATTTGCAGGTCACAAATGTCAAAAGCTGACAAGTCTCCTTGCTGGATAGGTTTTTATGGGTGCATAAAAGTAAACTTTAAAGCTAATTTTAGAATTTGTCCAAAAAGCCAAAGGAAGTGAAATCAGTTGTAAGCTGAGAATTATGAAAAAAGAAAGATACCAGTTTACCCCTAAGTCTTTCATTTTGAAGTATTTTAATGTGAGTATGATAATTTACAACTGCTGTGAATGGAAAAAATTTCTGTGTTCTTGCTTCCAATTTGGTTTACATCAATAAAGTTCATATCAACTAGAAAGCAATTCTTTGGGTAGGAGAGAATAGAAATCAGAGAAATAGAGATGAATGTATTAAAATGGATGTTTATTATTGATCTCCAGAAAATTAAAAAAGGAAAGGACCACAAGTTGTAAGGGCTATTTTCTGCTAAGTCTAACTATTTTTACATTCCTGAAAACTGGAACATGCATTTATTCCATAATCAGACAACCTGCTAGGTAGCAGAAATACAAGAAGAATAAGATACAAACTTTGCCCCTAAGAAGCTCATAGTCTAGCCTAGGGAACTTTCTTAAGAGAAAGTCGTAAGTGCAGGGATATGATAGGAAGAGCACAAAGAGGAAGCCATCAGGCTTCCTGGAGGAGGTGGAGTCTGATCTATAATTTGAAGGATAAGTAGGAGGTAGGTATGTAAAATGGAGGTGGAAAAGAACAAAGGGCCAAGAAGAAGGAACATGGTGAATAAGAAGAATTAAAGTATTTCACATTGTTATTATTCACATTGAAGTGAATGGAGTCACATTGAAGTGAAGTGCAAATTCATGAGAGTTAACCCAAGAGAGGTCAGAAGGAACTACATCTTAAGAGCCTTATTTACAGCAGGTGATAGAAAATATTTTACAGTTTTTGTTTGTTTGTTTGGTTGGTTGGCTGGATCATTTTTGGTTTTGGGGTTTGTTTTTTTTTTTTCAAAGTTTTATTTATTTGAGAGAGTGAGCAAGAGAGGGACAGAGAGCATGACCAGAGGAGGGGAGAGAAGCAGATTCTCTGCTGAGCAGGAAGCCCAATTTAGCACTCAATCCCAGGACTCTGGGATCGTGACCTGAGTGGAAGGCAAATGCTTAACCGACTGAGCCACCCAGATGCCTAGCATTTTACTCTTTCAAACAAGAAAAAGAAAAGAAAAGAAAGAAAGAAGAAAGATCTGATTTTTTTAATTGTTTTTTAAAGTGCTTTTGCTGCATCTGTTAAGATAATCATGTGGTTCTGTCCTTCAGTGTGTTAATGTGGTGTGTCACATTTATTGATTTGCATATGTTTATCCAACCTTGCACTCCAGTGAAAAATCCCACTTTGTCATGGTGTATATAATCTTTTTAATTGAATAGCTGAATTCAGTTTGCTGTATTTTATTGAAGATTTTTATACATATGTTCTTCAGGACATTGGCCTGTAATTTTCTTTTCTTGTAATGTCTTTCTGGCTTTGAAATCAAGGTAATTCTCATCTAGTCCTGAGCTTTTGTTTGTTGTGAGGGATTTGATAACTGATTCAACCTCATTAGTAATTATAGATCTATAAATATTTTCTTTTTTCTTTTTATAATTTTAATGGTATATCAGGTAGCTTGTACTATATAACAAATTACCCCAGAACTTAGAGATTTAAAAGAATGCCTGTTTAGCTCATAATCATGAGGGCAGTTCTTCTGGTCAAGCCAACTCAGCTGATTCTACTTGGTTCTCTTATGTCTCTGGGGTCAGCTGGTAGGTTGGCTGGCAGCTGGATTATCTAGAATGACCTCATTCATATGATGGTTGCAGCCTGCCACAGTTAGTAGTAGCAACAATATTTCCTTGCTTTTCTCCTCTCCCCTCAAAGCCATATAATTTAACTGAGTTAAAAGGAAAGGTTCACAAATAGAACATAATTTCCACCAAACTTAAACCCATTTAGAAGGAATAAAGGAGGACAGAGAGGGGGCTCTTCTCTGACCTGATTCAGCAACAAGTACATGGCTTACCAAAGAACCAAAACATATCACCTTAGTGGGGAAAAAAAAAAATAATTTATTTATTCAACAATATTTATTGAGCAGCTATTAGGTGACAGACACTGTTTAAGGCACTGAAGAACAGTGACTAATATGACAAAGTCCTTCCTTCAAGTAGAATAGTCTAGTTGGAGAGGCAGAATAGTCTAGTTGGAGAGGCAGAAATAAACAAATATATAAACAGGAGAATTTCTGAGAGAAATGAGTAATCTAAGCTAACATCCTAGCAAACATGATGCTGGGATATGGGAGATACATCATGGGGGAGAGTTTCCTTTGAAGTGGATGGTCAAGACAACTTCTCTGAGGAGATGGCATTCCATCTGGGATCTAACAATGTGAAGGATCTTGCCACACTAAGCACTAGGAAGTACTATTCTAGGCCTAGGAAATAGTAAATACAAAGCTTTGCAAGCAGTATGATTTTGAGGAAAGTGAAGAAAAAAATCAAAGCAGAGGAAACAGCTTGAGGAAGAGCAAAATGACAATAATAATAATAATAGAAATAATAAATTTTTAAATATGAAAGTACTTAGCATGTTTGGAAACAAGGAATTCTGACGTACTGAACTATAATATAGATGGAAATGAGACTAAAAAAGCAAGGCTGGGAGGTTGGGAAGAACATTTGAAAATCTAGACTTTATTCTTCAGATAATGGGAAATAAAGGGATGGTATAGGAATGGGTGAACATAGAGAACAGACTGAAGCATGAAGAGACTAGAGACAGGAGTCCATATACAAGATACTGATTGCCAGGTGCCTAGGTGGCTCAGTGGGTTAAGCCTCTGCCTTCGGCTCAGGTCATGATCTCAGGGTCCTGGGATCAAGTCCCACATTGGGCTCTCTGCTTGGCGGGGAGCCTGCTTCCTCCTCTCTCTCTGCCTGCTTCTCTGCCTACTTGTGATTTCTCTCTGTCAAATAAATAAATAAAATCTTAAAAAAAAAAAAAAAGATACTGATTGCCCTGGTCCAGTTAATACAGAGAGGCAGAATAAGTACAGCAGCCTTGGTCATGGAAGGAAAGGAAATTAACAGACATTTCAGGGGTGGAACCATAATATGCATAAAGAGCAATCAGATATAAGGGTTCAGAGAGGGGAGGAATTGGAAAACTATGATTCCAAATCGGGCAGGATGTACAGAGATGGAAAGGGAACCAATAGCCAACATACGGAAGAGGAATTTTATGAGGTGCATTCAGTTTAGGTCATATCTAGTGGGTCATATATCTGTGGAGTAGCCAAGGAGAGCTGTTTGGCCAGCTATGGGCACAGGAGGTCTTGTTTTGAGAAGAAAGGGGTAAAGATGAAAGGGGTAAAGGAGACAGCAAAAGGTACTAAACAGAGGTGCAGAGTGATAAAAGGGCAATCCTAAGAGAGTATTAAAGTGATTTGATGAGAGAAGGGAGTCAAGAAAGTCAAAAATAGTGTCAAGAGGAGACTTGACCCTAGTTGGACTTGTATGGTTAAGTTTCTGTAGATTGAGTAAATTCTATTCTGGAGGATAGGTCTGCATCACTTCTGGAAATAAATATAATTGTGCCAGTCAAAGTGCATAGTTTTCTACTACAATTTAAGCTTTGCCAGCTGTCAAATGCCAGTAATTTTAAACCTAATAGAAACCTATTTCACAGCTAGAGGTATTTCTTTCCCTCTTCCCTGCCCCCTGATTTCATGCAAATCATGAATAAAGAATGTAGCAATTTAATAAATCACTGTAGTTTTGAACTTAGCTATAATAGGAATCTACCAGAGGGGGACTTAAAGGAAAAACTATAGAAAGTATTTTGCTTATGTTGAATGAGTTAAGACTTTTAGGGAGATAAATGAAATAGTAGTTTATAAAAATAGGGTACTTTGAACAAAATGGACAGTGACATGCATGTCCTCTGCATATAATTGATATAAAGTATTATTATTTAGCTTCTAACCATTATCACTTAGATGGATTATCACCTATGAATTTTTAATTGCAAGTTGCAGTCCAACCCCAATCAAAATTAATACCTATTAAAACAATGGATTTCTTCTCTGTCTGCACTGAATAATTACTAAATTGATATTATATCTCATGTAGAGCATTACCACGAAGGTCAGGCTATGCTCTTTCATATCATTTTCCTTGTACTATTTCTCAATGTCAATCACTTCAGAAGATCTCTGCTAATGTCATTACAGAGAAATACAAAATTAAGTCTGCCATGTTATTAATGTGCCATTATTTTGTAAAAAAGAAAAATCCAATATAAATTCACAGAAAAGGGGTGGGAGGGAATGGGAAGAAAAACATCTCAAAATGTGAAAATCAAGAAAGACAACTTATTTGGATTCTAACAGTCCACAACATACCACATTATACCGGTCTCATAAATTTTCCTTTAGTTTGGGATAGAAAATTAAATTACCACATTTCTTCGATTTAAGGTCTTTGAATTTAATTTGCTCCTGAGGTTGCTTCACTACATATTTTCCTATTAAGGTAAAACTTCTTATTATTTCAGGAATTATTCACACTCTATTTTTAGTCCTCTAAGATCTTAAAATGCAAATAGTGTTTACTAATTTTATTAAAATATTAAAATGAATGTTAAGTAATTATCATTGATACTGTTGTCTACCCAACAACTATTCCTCCTTTTTTTCAGAATCCTGATTGTATTCAGCCATTCACCCCATCCCCTTCACTGGGAATATTCTGATTAGCCTAAGCCAATATTGGGTACATCAGTGCTCAGAAAACTGATACTAGTCCCAGGATGAGCTTATGACTCAAATTGGCCCAATTAGATTGGAGAGGAAGGCTATACCCCCTCTTTCTCCCACTAGACATGCACAAGGAACATGAAATCCCAGTTGCCACAGAAAACCATCTTGCTCCCTCGAGAAGAACAAGTCATAAGATTGAGAATGACATAGCAGAGAGTTAGGGAAAGAACCTGAGTTTTCAATGCCTCCATTGACCCATTTTGCTAACACCTGGAGCCCACTTAACCCCCTGGACTACCAGAAATGGAAAAAAAATAATAAATGTCCCTTTTCTTTAACTCCATTTGACTTGGGATTTTCTGCTTTATATACCCAAAAGTATCTTAAGTGATATAGTAAATTTACCTAAATTTTTAAAAATAGCATATTTCCCGGGCGCCTGCGTGACTCAGTGGGGTAAAGCCTCTGCCTTCGGCTCAGGTCATGATGCCCGGGTCCTGGGATCAAGCTCCGCATCGGGCTCTCTGCTCAGCAGGGAGCCTGCTTTCTCCTCTCTCTCTGCCTGCTTCTCTGCTTTTTTGTGATCTCTGTCAAATAAATAAAATCTTTTTAAAAAAATTTTTTTAAATAGCATATTTCCTTCATTCTTTCCTCACAAGTTGAGTGGCTTATTTCTAATCCATTTGAAAACCACAGGCACACTAAGGCGAATTGCCAAATACAATCTAACTAGACTAGAACTAGAATTCCAGGGCCTAACATACCAACGACACATTATAGTCCTCTAAGATATGTGATTTCCTTATGGCACTGGCTGCATAGTTTGAGTCTCACAATCAATGAGATTCAACCTTTATAAACATCCCAAATCCCTCAATTTTGCCACAAGTGTCACCATAATCCAAGTCACCATAATTATCCCTCACCTGAATCTGTTAACCCTCACCTCACCTATAATTATCTTCTAACTGCTTCTACTGCTGCCATCTCTAAAATTTATATTTCCCACAGAAGCCAGAGTGATCTTCCTAAAATATAAACCAGATCAGATCACTTATTTAACATCTTCTCATATCTTCTATCACACTCAGAATAAAACCTAAACCCCTAATTAACCCTGGCTTACAAAGCCCTAAATGACCCTTGGACCTTCATACTCTTTGGACCCATGTCTGACCACTCCCTCCCTCACTCACTGGGCTCCAGCTACACAAGACTCTGTTCTGTTCCTTGGACACATCACCCTTATACACAAGTTAAGGGTCTTTTCCCTGGTTTTGCACCCCTCATGGAAGGTTCATCCCCCAGTCCTTTCACAACTAATGTGTTCTTTTAATTCAGATCTTATTTTAAATGAAACATCCTCACAGAGACCTCCCTCAATCATGCAAGCTATAATACTCCTCAGTCAACCATGTATCACTTTTGCATAACCCTTCTTACCATCCAACAATTTTCTTGCCTATGAATAAATGAAAGCATCCCTGTTTTTGAAGATACCTCAGGCCCTTGATAAATGCACTTCTTTGTGTATAGTTCAGTCATACAATAATGAGGTTTGAAGTCCCACATGTTACTTGGACTAAGTCTAATTCATATATACTAGCAACAAAATCAGATATCACTGGAAACCTGAGCAATCCCAAATGATCATAGAAAATATAGATATATTTTTACATATAAAAATATTTAACTAGATAGTTCCATGATTAGCAAAAAACAAAAACAAAAACAAAAACAAAACAAAACAAAACAAACAACAACAACAAAAAAAAACATTTAAAACCATTTTGTCCCTTGGAGTCAGGTCTAGACATTGACCTGCATTCAAACTGTGTTCACCAACTGAAATTGTTGTTGACCAAAGAAAGGTATTTGAAAAACAGAGCAATTATTAAGAGAGCAGAAAGTAGAGCAACCATGAAGAGGAAATTGAGATGAAATTCTGAAAAAAGACGTAGGTTTGAGTCATAGAAGTTTGCAGTGGACTCACTGCCCTCTGGTTATAAGGCAATCAGAGCAAGTCCTTGTAATGAAAGAGTACTACGTTAGCTATCTATCATGATCCATGGCCTTATAAGTCATTAATTTAATAATTTTTAAAGAACCAAACACTTTGTGCAAGTAGGTATAATCTCTGCCCAAACACCCTCAAAAAAGTGTGTGTATGTCCACTAAATGCTTCCATGCTTATCTCCAGCATTTTCTTTCTCTGCTTAGTTATTCATCTCAGAAGGGAAGGAGACTGAAGATTAGCCTCAGGCAAATGAGAATCTTTTTGTTTGTAGAATACACACAAAACTAAGAGATCCATACAGCTATTTTTCCAACCCAAGTCAACAAAAGCATAAGAACTGCTTCTGAGCAGGTGCTTTCTCAAGTAGAGCTTGGCCAGGACCAACCCTCTATTTAGAAGGAGTATAACATACACTTGTTAACATACTTCTCTTTACCTCCCATCTTCCTAGAATCCCAGTGTTGCCCAAACCAAAACCTGGTTATGGGTTCAGACTTGGAACAAGTAAATGAAATCTGCTTGCAATTCACCCTTTTAGTATAAAATGCCCAGTTTTACAGACGTGGTTCTGCACATTAGGTTAATATGCTAGGCTAGTTGTTCTTTAGAAAGGGATTACGTAGGTCTCTGAAAACACATGTGGCTGCATAGAATCCCTTATGCCAAGGATAAGCAGTACTGAATATAAAAGCCAACTGACAACTACTTACTTGGGTATTTATTTTGTCCAGGAATGTAAAAAATATGTACTTGTGAAAACATCACATTTTACTTCCATCACTCACTCCATGCTAACTAAATATCCATCTTTAAAGTTTATTGAACGCAACTAGAAGCTAATTCAATCTGCATTCAAACGTGTGCCCCCAAATTTTAGGTCATTAGACAGGTACTATAGAAAAATTAGGGCACATCTTGTACCTAATATGTCTTAGAAATATCTTTATTTTTCCATTGAAATATTATGTCAGATGTTCCATGTTAGGGAACACTCAAGTTTCTTGCCTTCCTCCACTTGTCTCTTCCATTTTCACCAGTTTCAATGGGTACAATAAGTTCTTGATTTGGAATTTGTTTTTGACAAATCAGCCTAGGGAGAAAATGAATGAATGAAAACTATTTGGTTAGCTGCAATTTCTTGTAACCATAAAAGTGTCTAAATGCATAAAAATTTGCTGTAAATAAGAAAAAAAGCGAATTTGACCCTAAGTAGTTGGGTTTTTTTTAAGATTTTATTTATTTATTGGACAGACAGAGATCACAAGTAGGCAGAGAGGCAGGCAGAGAGAGAGAGAAGGAAGCAGGCTCCCTGCTGAGTGGAGAGCCTGATGTGGGGCTTGATCCCAGGACCTTGAGATCATGACCTGAGCCGAAGGCAGAGGCTTCAACCCACTGAGCCACCCAGGCACCCCCCTAAGTAGTTTTTTAAATAATCCATTTGAATTCATCAAGGATGGGAGGAGCTATGTTTTCTTTTCCAAATCCATATCAGTTGAATTAAAAACTCTTTGGGGGCAGGAAGCAGCTCAGACCAGTGAAGATAGAAGAGTGAAGATTTGAAGTCAGACCCATTCGAATAGCAGCTCAAGTATTTAAACCACTCTGTGAACTCTGCCAGGTTTCCTATTCAATATAAGCCTGAATTTCCCATCCCATCTGTAAGATAGGGATAATAATATCTACCTGACTGGGTTGCCTTGTGCATGCAAGATTTAAGCACCTGACTCATCAAAAGCTCTCAATTAGCATTGTTTTCTCTATGGATTTTGCAGCATGCCCAGCTCAGGGCTTTACATAGCAGATACCCAAAGAATGCTCCCTAACATAAAATCGAATACTATATCCATGTTATGAAATATGTACTTTTATATAAGGAATAATTACAATTAGTGTAAAAAAAATTTAACTTTAGATTCTTCTAAGCTTTTGATTGTTTCCAGTTTCTCATTTATATTTATCCTATCAGCGCTCACCCCTTAACCAAAATGGAAAATTAGTGCATGATTACATTCTACTTAAATGTATGAAATTCACACCTCATATACTAGTCTGGGTTTGGTCAGGAAAGAGATTCAATATCAGCAATAAGGGGGAAATGGGTGGAATGTAGAAATTAAGAGTACACAAATATGAGAGGACACAGCAGTGAAAGTTTCAGGATTTGGTCGCTGGAGCATCTTTTAACTAGAAAAGGGAAAGCCATTTATTCCTGGGAAGCTTAAGAAGATGCCACAACCATGAAATGGGACCTTGTGGAGAGATCTGGAAATAACCTAGAGAAATCACCATCTGGGGAAGTCCAAGGAAGTGCCAGAACAACTAAGCGGGGGGTTGTACAGAGGCCTATAAGATATCATCAGGATCTTCTCAAGGCAACAGCTCCTACTTCACCTCCACCTTCTAAATATCACTTCAATTCCCCTTAATACCAGATATCTCTGCCTCAGCAGGGGCTGTTGGTGGTGGTACCAACCAACCAAACACAGCCCATACAATACCCTTGTTAACTCATCAACTCAATACTCATCCTAATGTTATAACAATCTTTAACTGCCAAATAAAGACAATGACGTAATGCTTCCACCTAAACTAAGGCAATCATCCTTCACACAGCCAAAGACAGGCTAACCATTCAACAAAAGAGAAGACAGACAAAAAGTCCACGTCACTGCCAGTTCTTCGAAACACAAAACAAGATAAGCCCACTGTCCAGAGACGATGTAGACTTAGGTTCAAACTCTAGCTCTCCTATTTGACCATTATATGACCTCTGATAAATACATACCTCTCTGGATCTTAACTTTCCCAACTGAAAAAAATAAGAAAACCTGTTTTCTAAAATTCCTTTAAGGATTTGCAATGTGAAATGTCTAGCTTATACTAAGTGCTCAACAAATGTAGCTTTCATCAATATTCATTCTAAGTGACATGGATAAATTAACATTTCTGGCTGATGACCTTTCTGGATGTTCAACAATATACTAAATTGTTTTCATACCCAGATATATATATATATATACAGTTGCATATTTCATAAATGTTCTAAAACAAACATTAGCTGAAATTTCCAAATTTAAATAATCAATTTCTTCTTCCTGCTTAGATAATCTAAATATAAGGATATAGAAGGGTGGTTAAACAGTCAAGAGTTGGCACCAAAACCTAAGAAAAGGAAAGGCTAAAGATCTAAATTATATACAAGTTGCAAGGTCAGCTCCTGAATCATATTTATTCTTTATCCCAAAAGGCATCAGTCTTATTGTATCTAAATTATGCCAGGGGTGACTTCAGGGAGGACTTGGCTTTCCTACTACAAAGATCTAACCCATAGGTCTGTAACTTAATGCTCTGACTTCATGTCAGAGGAGAAAAATCTCAAATCAATTATCCCACCAAAAAACACAAATTTGTTGACACTGGCAGGCTGCAACACCATGAAAAATTATAACTGGAGACAAAAGACAAAAAAAAAATCTGTGAAAGTCAGAATACTTGAGATGTATCTCTTCATAACTTGGATGGTTATTCTTTTATTTGGACAAAGCATACTGAAGGTTTTCAATGTTTGTACTGCAATTCATCCATACTTATGATATAATATCCAAAAGGCAGCCAGCAATCCCAACCTTTAAGGCTGCCAACCACTAAAAATTACTTAGCACAACAATGATCTTTCTTAACCATAAATGACGTTATGTTAGGCCAAGCTTCCTAGACAGACTTGGATTGAAACCGCTCTTTACCCTAGGGCTACTGACTGTGTAATATGCATGCATGAAAGGGGGGAAAGGCAAACATAAAAGGTAAGTGAATTAAATTAACGCTTAAAATACCTCAAATTTTTATTAAGTGGGGACATAGACTTTTTTGAACAGTAGTTCTTTGAATTAAATAATTTCTCACTATGCGTGCTATGTGCAAAAATCCTAGAAAGTATAGATGCTTAAAATTATGTTTATGATTCAAAAAAATCAATTGCATGCCAAATATAGGATTGTATAGACAAATCTCAACTAATCTCAGTGGAGTATTTGGCTCTACCACTAAAATAACAGGACTTATGAGAAAAATTATACTAGGGGCATACTATTCAAAACCTAAATATTTTGAAAACCAGAGTCTCTATAGTAATCTTTCATTTTGTGAACATTTCTAATTGTGGCAAACTTTTCCATCCTTAGAGGAGACATGCATATTGTTCCTAATTTTATCTCCTGGAAAACTGGAAAAAAATACTTTTCTATTTGGTAAGAACTCCCCAAATGATACCATGTTTGTTTTCTTTCCTCTAAGCTAAGTGTATATAATTTTTTAAATATGAGTTAGGTTTCTGACCTTTCATTATTTTGTGTGCCTTTCCCTGAAAAGCTTTCCGTTTATCAGCATCACCTGCCAAGTGTGTCATCTCAGTAAAGTGAGATGAATGAGGTGAGATCCGCCATGGGCTGTTATTACTCTCTGTCACCTCCTTGTCACTGTGGCCTACCTATCTATTTATGAAGCCCAAGATTGAATTAGGGTCTAAGCAGACATATTACATCATTGACTTGTCATGAGCTCATATTTGACAAAAAAAAAACTCTGGTCCTTTTTTTTTTTTTTATAAATTAATGTTAAGACACATCTTGTCCATTCTATATTTGGTTAGTTGATTTCTAAATTCACTGTAATAGTTTCCATTAATCCCTATTACATTTCAGCTTCTTGAACTTAGCTCTGTATTTCAAGCTGGCTCTAAATCTCTATTCTGTCCTCTAATAAATTTGCTAAGCTTCCAAAGTCCACGTTAACCCCATGTTTCCTGAACACACCAACAATCCTGAGCAGGCATAACCTCAAATAGCCACTGCACAGAAACAGAACAGGCTAGAATATCTGTAACACTTTTCTCATCAATCAACTTACAAGCTTTATTCAACAAAGGATTTGGGGAAATTTGAAGGAACTTATTCTAAGTAAACTCAGAATCACTAACAGCAAGCACTTTGCTTTTTCAAAGAGCTCAAAAGATATATTTTAATTAATCTGTTGGGGCATTTCATTCTAAAGTGATAATCGAGCTCATCAATCCATAGTGTTCAAAATATTTTTTAATTTCAGAATTTAATATTTATTTTAGTAGTATTTGCCCATATCCAGTTTTACAATACCTCTATCATTGTCCTAGACAGTTCAAAGATGTCAAAACTAGTTAGAAGCTCACCACCGTATTCTCTGTTCATGAGGAAACGTAGAAACCAAAGAGAGCTATGTGAATGCAGGCTTCTCTTCCATATTCATATCCCCTGGATTCAACATTGCATTATAATGAAGACTGAATAGATTGGACTTGAAAATTGTTTCGAATATTTCTAACAAAACAGGAGTAGTAGGTAATAGAACATTTCAAGATCAGCTCAGAGGATAACATTTTTCACCATCCATTCTTCGAATTACTCAAGCTTTGATATCTAATCTTAATAACTGCTAAGGTCAATCTTCATTCATCCTCAGTATTAACTTGTTCATTTTCATCATCACCAACCTTATTCATCTTCAATATTATCTTAGTTATCTCCATTTTTTTTCCATTTTCACATTTTAGAATTATCCTATCAGGTTACACACATAAATGCAAGCACATAAAAAAGTGACGGAATTTTTTGGGGGGATGACACTGACTCTAAATCAATTTAGGGAGAATTGAAATATTGAACAGGTGGGAAAAGTGAGTAACTGGGTGATGGGCGTTAATGAGGGCATAGATGTAATGAACACTAGATGTTATATGCAATTGATGAACAACTGAACTCTACATCTGAAACTAATTATGTACTATATGTTAATTAATTGAATTTAAATAAAATAAGATTAAAAACACACACACAAAAAGAAATACTGAATGTAGTATATCTTTCCATTTATTTGGATCTTTTCCTAATGTTTCTCAACAATGTGTTATGGTATAGAGGTTTTGCACATCTGATAGATTTATTCCTAGGTATTTCATATTTTTATATTATTATAATGGCTGTATCATTAATTTTTTATCTTTCATTTGTTTTATTCCTGGGGTATAAAATAAAATTGATTGAGCTAAATTATAACAACTTTGCTAAGTTTTCAAATTAATTCTCATATTTATCACTGGGTTTTTCTACCTAATAATATCATCTGTGGATAATTATAATTTCATTTCTTCTCATGTAAACTTCATAGCTGTTACTTATTTTCATTGTCTTCTAGAACTCAAAGTTTTCCCTGTTTTACTTTTAAGTAAAATTTAACTGTAAGGTTTTGGGTAAATACCCTTTATCAGATTAGGAAACTTTGCATGCATGCAAATTAGGGAAGGGGCAAATGAAGAAGGAAAGACAAAGTCCCAAGCAGGCTCCACATTCAGGGTAGAGCCTAATGCAGGGTTCAATCTCACAACCCTGAGATCATGACCTGAGCGGAAATCAAGAGTCCAATACTCAACCAACTGAGCCACTCAGGCATCCTTATACTAAAAAATCTTTTTAATCATAAATTTTCTCAAATTATTTTACATATATTTATAATACTTTTGTCTTTTGATCTTTTAATGTGATGAATTACATGGATGTGTCTTCAAAATTTAAATCAACCTTATATTCCTAGAATATAAAAAAAACTTAGCTGTGTGACATACTGTTAGACTTGATTAGTAATTATTTTGTTTAGGAGCTCTGGACATTTGTTCATATATGAGATTTTCCAACTTTTCTCCTTTTGTCTGGTTTGGTAGTAAAGTTTAGAGACTTCCATAAAATGAGACTGGAGATTGTCCCTCCCCCACTATTTTTTGGAAAGATTTATAAATGATTGCCACTAAGTTTTTTTTAATGTTTAACAGAATTGAATAAGGAAAGATGAGCCCAGAGTTGTCTTTGAAGGAAGGAAAGTATTTAATCATGGATCAATTGTTTAAGAGTTAAAGAATCATTCTTATTATCTATTTTTCTAGAGTGAGTTTTAATGTCAGTTTTTTTTCCCCTAGAAATAGGTCTATTTCATCTAAGTTTTCAAGTATACTGGCCTTGGGTTGTTCAAAAGATCCTCTTATAACCTTTCTAGTATCTGCTGGATCTATAGTAATATCCCCTTGTTCATTACTGACATTTATTATTTGTGTCTTCTCTATCTTTTCCCTGATCAATCTTCCCAGGGATTTACCAACTCTATTGATCTTTTCATAAAAACTAACAATTGTTTTTGTTAGCCTTCTCCATTATTTTTGCTATCTAATGAATTTCTGTTCTAATATACTTAGTTTTATAATTTGTTTTTTTAATTAAGTTTTCATTTTAATTCTAGTATAGTTAACGAAGAGTGTGATATTCATTTCAGGTGTACCATATAGTGATTCAAACTTCCAGACAACAGTCAGTGCTGATCACAAGTGCCCTCCTTAATCCCCATTACCCCACCCACCTCCCTTCTGGTGATCATGAGTTTGTTCTCTACAGTTAGGAGTCCTTTTCTTGGTCTGCCTCTCTCTTTTCTTTTCCCTTTGCTCATTTGTTTTCTTTCTTAAATTCCACATATGAATGAAATCATATGGTACTTGTCTTCCTCTGATTGATTTATTTCACTTAACATTACACCCTCTAGCTCCATCCATGTTATATCAAATGGCCAGATTTCATTTTTTTTTATGACTGAATAATATCTCATTGGGTATATATACCACATCTTCTTTATCCATTCATCAGTTGTTGGACACATGGGCAGCTTACATAATTCGGCTATTGCAAATAGTGTTGCTATAAACATAGGGGTGCACGTATCCCTTTGAATTAATGTTTTTGTATTTGGGGAGTAAATACCCAGTAGTGGAATTACTGGGTCAGAGGAGAGTTCTACTTTTGACTTTTTAGGCATTTCCATATACTGTTTCCTACAGCGGCTGCCCCAGGTTGCATTCCCACCAACAATGCACAAGGCTGCCTATTTATTCACATCCTCACCAACCCTCGATGTTTCTTGTGGTTTTGATTTTAGCCCTTCTGACAAGTGGAAGGTGATATCTCATTATAGTTTTGATTTGCATTCCCCTGATGATGAGGGATGTTGAGCATCTTTTCATGATTCTGTTGGGTTTTTTTAATTTCTAGTGTCTACTATTACAACTATTGCTCTGTTTCTCACTTCTCGGGAGATATATGTTTAACTTATTAATCCTCCTGTTTTCTTCTTTCCTAAATATTCAGTTAAGTCTCTAAATGTCCCTGTAAATACTACTTTACTTATAATCTCCAATTTAAATACACAATATTTTTCCAGGAATGGCCACCAATCCCTGTACAGATGGATGAAAGATTATGCCAGACTTTGCTGTGAAAGAGAGAAGGCATGGGGGTCCATGCTCAGAGGCAGAGACCTTTTGCTCTTCTTTGCTCCCACTTGTATTGGTCCTTCAGGATAATCACACATCCTTATCACTGTTTCTCAAGCACGTGATGTGTGACAAAGAGTCTTCCTGGAACTAGGAGGATTTGTTTACCAGAAAGATAGGATATGCTAATCTATGTGTTCTAGGAGTTCTGCTAAAATAGCCTAAGGGACAATGCATACATCTCTTAAATCACAGGGTGGCTGTTTGGGCTAAGAAAGTTTTGGGGAAGGTAACTTCCCACAGTATTCCAATGGCAGAGTGGCATGTAGGCCTCGGCATTCCAAAGGCCTGCTCCGTTCTTCAAAACCATCCTGCCCCCAGCGGTTTCTGTGTTACACTTTAGCAAGCCAGGTATTATGGCTGATTTCATGCTCTACATTAACCCCAAAAATGTTTTATTATAATTTCATTATCATATCAGTCATTTGTAAATATATGAAGGTTTTCTACCTTGTATTGATTTTTAGATTAATTGCATTATGATCAGATAATCTCTATATTTTTCAAACTTTCTTGAGAAGAGCTCATCCAGAGACTTTTCCACCTCATTTCCTGGTACTAATGAAGGTCTTTCCCTCATGTTTCCTCCCCACTTGAAGGACCTCCCATTTCTTTAGCCCAGCACTGCCCAATAGAACTTTCTGTGATGACAGAAATGTTCTATATCCACACTGTTCCATATAGCGAACAGTAACCACAGTTAAATTACTGGGCTCTTAAAATGTAACTAATGTAACTGAGAAGGTTTTAATTTTAGTTTTTTGACTAAATTAAACTTATATGTAAATAATCAAGGGGAGTAGTGCATTTGGGGCAGAACAACATGAGTCAACTCTTCCTCTCTCTGTGAGTTGGGATCCAGTCAGGAAGGAGTTATTTGAACTGATAAAGTTACATAAATAATTGTTAACTAATTATATATGTGTATATATATATATATATATGCATATAATATATATTTTTTAAGATTTATTGATTTATTTCAAAGACAAAGAGGGAGAAAGAGAGCAAAAAGGGGGAAGGGTAGAAGGGAGAGAGAGAAAATCTCAAGGAGACTCCCCACTGAGCACAGAGTCCAACATGGGACTCGATCCCAGACCTTGAGATCACCACCTGAGCCAAAACCAAGAGTCAGACATTCAACCATCTGAGCCACCCAGGTGCCCCTATGAATTTTTTAAGTAGAGAAAAAAGAGAATTCTAACACATCACAAAAGTAGCAACTGTAGGAAGCAGCCTCCTCCCTCAGAGCTGAGGAAACAAAAGAAAGACTCCAGAATATTTAAACTTAGAAGCGTGGAGGAGAAGCCTCCATGAGCTAGAAATTAGACCTCTCAGGAAGGCAATGGAGGTGAGGGGAAGGGATAACACAAGGAAGTTGGTTTGGTAAGTGAAGGGAAAACTGAAGACCCCATTCAGCTGCCATGTCATAAAGGAACTGCTACTGCCAAGATGAAAGAATTTTGGTAGGGCAATGCTTGCAAGAACTTCAAGGAAACAGGAAGTCCTCAGAAAGCAAGCAGCAGCAAGCCCCTTCAGCCTCCTCCAGCCATGCTTCTCCCTCTTGCGCCCTCTGCTGGCAGAGCCCAACAGGACAAACCAAAGGTGGCCTACAGAGTCCAAGTCCCAGCACTTCAGAGGGTAAGCTCAAAGCTTAGAGCTGAAATTGCACCCTCTTATTTATTTCTCCATCCTCCCCTTCTCTCCTACTTTCCCCAAGCCCAATCTCATCAGGTCTCTGGAAGAAAAAGTAGAGCGGGAAACATGCCTCTGAGAACCTTCTAGTATTTACACTGATCAACAGTTTCTCAGGTCTTTGTTTCAATTTCAGAGGAAGATAGGAAGAAAAATTGGCCCCCAATGTATGAGAGAGAAAGGGAGAAGAGAATCCACAAAGAGCAATCCAATGTAAAGCTATAAATCCATATTTTTTTACCATACTGCCACATTTTTACTTACTTTTGATAGAGACATTGGCAGAAAGAAATATTTTCTACTAAAAGAGAAATAGAACAAGAGGAGTAAGTGGGAATGGCCAGCTTCAGTGTTGTGAAGTAGGAGGAATTGGTGGGGACCATGGAGAACACATGTGTGTCAAAAGAGAGCAATAGCCAGCCAGCCAGCCATAGACTGCAGTGTGTTAATGTGAGTCCAGCATTCCCAGATCTCCTAATTTTTTGAGAGATGCCAGAAATCTGGATTTTTATGTGAAAGCTTCTAATTTAAAATGTTAGCTCAAATTTTTTGTAAAATACTGTTCAAGCCAAACAAAACACTGTCATGGGCCAAATCTAGTCTGTGGGCCACAGTCTAGGATTTGTGCAGTGCCACATACATATAAAACAGGATCTGTGGCAATATACAGACCTTGAGTGCCCATCACATCCCCCATAAGAAAGAATAACCTCGTTCAACATTATGTGATAACCCAATTTTAATGCAACTTTAGTTGCTTAGGTTAATTTTCTTTTTGTTCTTCCTTTTGTTATTTCCTTTTCTTTCTTTTTTTTTTTCTTGTTACTGTCAATGACGTTAAGACAAAGTCAGCCTAACCTAGCCCTGTCAGCTATTAGCATGATCACTTATTTCAATGTGGAGTTAATTTAAAATGAACACTCTGGGAGAAATAAACTATATAAATCAAATATGTAAGCATTATTCTAACGTTTTAGACTTTGCTTCAAAAGAGTTGGCATCTCTTTAGTTTCACTGTGAGAGCAATAACCAGTCACTGGAGTATCTAGTAGGATATGTAAACTGGAAGCAAACTGAAATGAATGCTAATATATACATCCATATACATGTATGCATTGTACATACAGTATAATCATATATTAAATCCCATGGCTTTGGAAGAAAGTTCTGAACAGCTCTAATATAAAATGATAAAGTATATTGCAAAATAGAATATGTAGACTTTCAAATTGGAATTCAAAGTTTTGTGACATTCGTCAATATTTGCCAAACTTTTCAGTAGGTTCTTTGATGCCTGATTCTTTGAGTATCAGAAAATCTTTTTCCCATATGGAAGCTTTACACATATTCCTAAGCCACATGGAATAGACACTTTGACTTGTATGCAAAAGATTTGTGGTCTTTGCAAAGTCATTACAATTTCTCCTGTGGTACAGACGAAGCCATAAGTAAATATATGTACACATATTACATAAATTGTCTCATTTGTTTTTGAGTATCTTACTTACTCTTACTCATCAGAGGTAAATCACTGCATAGACCCACACTTAAAGGAAGTGTGCACAGCGGGTTTCATCAAATATAATATTTTTCTTCTCTTTCTACCCTCACCCAATTCCAATAAGTACTTTACCTACACTAATTCCTGTCAACTTAACCTGTACTGGTTTTTCTTGTAAAAAAGAAATGTTAAAGAGTATTGAAAACATGGTATTTTTTCCTTCTAAAACTTTGTCTTTTTTTTTTTTTTAAATGTAAGCTAAAGAGAAAAGATAATCATTCTGTTAGAAACTTAGCCAACTGCATCTTCAGGTCTTCCTCTGTTATAATATATATTTTTAGTATGTCCTTCATACTAAATCCCTAATAGTAATCATTTCACAGGCCTTGGTGCTCAGAAAGGAAAGGAAAGGAGACCTTGAGATTATAATAGCATTGACTAGTATTAAATGGGAGAATTTGATAACCAAAAAGGATAGCTTTTGCTCAAAAGTTTACTTCGGTTTTAAAAATTAATATTTATTTATTTGAGTAATAAATTCATAAACCTAGTTCATTCTTATACTTTTAAGTTCAATGGACAAAATTTATTACTCCATTTATAACTCAAAAAAATATTAACAATAACTTCTAAGGAGACTGAGATTAATTTATAAACACATTTTAAAAGTTAGTTTAGGGGCACCTGAGTGGCTCAGTCAGTTAAGCATCTGACTCTGGTTTTGGCTCAGGTGGTGATCTCAGGGTCATGAGAAAGCCCCAAGGTGGGCTCTGCACCCAGCATGTCTGCCTGTACCTCTCCCTCTACCTCTGCCCCTCCCCCTCGCTCTCAGGAACATGCGCGCACACACACTGTCTCTTTCTCTCTCAAATAAATACATAAAATCTTTTTTAAAAAATTTAAAAATTTGGTTTAGATTTCTTTAAATATTTTTAATTGCATCTATATCTATTTGGATACTTAATTGTCCAATTTACAAAAATATTTAAAATCTTTCATATATTTAACCCTTCTATACATAATAAATTAAACTTAGAGACATGATGGACATCAACTTCTCTTAAATATTCCAAGATTATGCATAAGCTTTGACCTTTTACTTTAAAACCACAAGTCTAAAATGATTATGCAGGCTACACATTTTGAATTAGAATCCTTATCTAATGTTATTTTAATGACTGATGGTTGACATGAAGACTAATAACCAATAACCTTCCAGATTCATGGTAAGAATGTGCTTTGAAGATAGGTCTGGCCATGTGATTTGTTTTGTCCAATAAAATAAGAGCAGAAGCAACATGTGTTGCTTTGAGGCCGGAAAACTTCAAGAGGCAGTGCTGTACTTTCTTCCCCCGGTAACATTGATCAGCATTGCTCCAGATGGTGGTGACTCTGTCGGTGTCAGTCCCTGATATTTTCCTCTCCTTCCTTTTGTAACAACACGGGTGGAAACTGAGGGCATTATGCCAAGTGAAATTAGTCATAAAAGAAAATATCATGTGTTCGCTCTTATATTTGGAATCTGAAAAAGGCTTTCTACTTGGAGAGTAGAATGGTGGTTGTGAGGAGTTAGGTGCTGAGGAATATGGGGAGATGTTGGTCAAAGGGTACAAACTTCCAGGTAAAAGATGAATAAGTTCTGAGGATATAGGGTACAGCATATAGGTAGAACACTTGAGTATTATATACCTGAAAGTTATGAAGACAGTAAATCTTGAATTTTCTCACCACACACAAAAATGGTAATTATGTGAGTTGATGGATGTTAACTACACTTATTGTGGTCATCACTTCACAACATACACATGTGTCAAAATATGTACTCATTAATTTTACACAATGTTACATGTCAATTTTATCTCAATAGAACTAGAAAAAGAAATAAATAAAATTAATTTAATTTTTTAAGCATATTTTCCTGCCTGTCCTTGAGGAATACACAGCCTAAGATCCAGGGATGCTGGGAAATAACTCTAAGTCTCTTCAGTTTGGGGGTTCTTTGTTATCATAACCTAACAAAGCCCATCCTCACTGATAAATAAACCAAATTCTCTTAGCCATTATAAATACTATAATACCAAGGTAATAGAGTTTCTCAAATGCAATACATAGATTATTGATACTGTAGATTTGTCCCTATTAAATATTTCTACACTTAATTCTGTTTTCCTAAGGCTGAAAGACACTTACTTACTGAATAACTAATCATCCCAAATAATTTTGGAGAAATTTCCTGCAGGAATTCTTGAGGATATCTTCTCCATTTATAGAGATTTCTTAGACTAAGATAGTAGGAAGAAATAAAATCTGGAATAGGGCAATGTTTCTCATGACCTGGAATGCCAGGCTAAGCCTTTATGGACATACAATGTTGAAGGCTCCAAATTTAAAGAAAGGGTTAGATGTGGATCCCATGAAACTGGTTTGAGTTTGTCATTAACAAATTTTCCAGTCATATTAGTCAGGGTCTACTATCCCTACCTGATGGCTACACCACTTAATTAGCCTACTTAATATAAATATATTCTTTTCCAACTTTTTTTATAGTTTTCCTATTTCTTAGGTTCAGAGCTTAAATATGTTTTAGAAATATTCCAATTGTATTTCAGATGCTATAAGACATGGTTGATTCATGTCACAACTTATGAAGATAGCCCTTTCATGACTGGCAAGGTGTTTATTGCAAGAATTTCCTGATATTCCAGGTTTGTTGTTGTTTTTTTAAGATTTTATTTATTTATTTGACAGAGAGAGATCACAAGTAGGCAGGGAAGCAGGCAGAGAGAGAGAGGAGGAAGCAGGCTCCCCGCCTAGCAGAGAGCCCGATGCGGGACTTGATCCCAGGATCCTGAGATCAGGACCTGAGCTGAAGGCAGAGGCTTAACCCACTGAGCCACCCAGGCGCCCCTGATATTCCAGGTTTAATAAATTGTCCTTCCATAGCTTTGCTCCATGGAACTTGTGGTGTCTCAACCCGCCTGAACACTACCATTGGATGACTGGGGCCTCCTTATATCCACTGAGATGGTTAATTTTATGTGTCTACTTGGCTGGGCAATGGGGTCCCCAGGTATTTAGCCAAAAATTATTATAGGTGTTTCTATGAGAATGTTTTGGATGAGATTAATACTTAAATGAGTGGACTTTGAGTAAAGCAGATTGCTCTCCATAATGTGGAAGGCTGTCATCCAGTCAGTTGAAAGCCTGAATAGAACAAAAGAATGACTTTTCTCCGCACTTCATTCCCCAACCAAGAGAGAATTTCTCCAGCAGACTGCCTTTAGATTTCGTCGGCAACATCAGCTCTTTCCAATTCTGCTACACATGGTCCTTGGACAAAAATGGAACTGTCCTGGGTTGCCAGCTTGCCACCCTGACCTGCAGATTGTGGATCTGCCAGACTCTACAATTACATGATCTAATTCCTTATAATAAATCTCTTTATACACACACACACACACACACACACACACACACGCTAATGGTCCTGATTCTCCTACTGATATGTCCATATTATTTCCCAGCATCCCTGGATCTTTGCATTTGCTCTCATTTGAACAGAAAGAGATTGGAAATCAATCTCCTCTTATTCTGCCTTCCATCTATCTTTTTTTTTTAATATTTAGGAAAATATGTGATTTTGGCCAAAAAAAATCATAGGATACATTTTTGTATTTTACTGTTATAGTCCTTTCAGAGTATACTTTCAAGACTCCTTAACATAGTTGTTTATTCAAACGATTTTTGTGTGTGCTTTTAATGGCAGAAAGGGATGACATTACTTATATATGTCTTTGGAGAATCTGACATGCAAACATGAAAGTATCCTCTTCTGGGATATTGTCTTCTTACAATGAACTAGTGTAAATAGGTACATTGATGGGGACAGTTTTGTTTGTTTTTTTTAAGATTTTATTTATTTATTTGACAGAAAGATCACAAGGAGGCAGAGAGGCAGGCAGAGAGAGGAGGAAGCAGGCTCCCAGCTGAGCAGAGAGCCCGATGCAGGGCTCGATTTCAGGACCCTGGGATCATGACCCAAGCCGAAGGAAGAGACTTTAACCCACTGAGCTACCCAGGTGCCCCGATATGGGGACAGTTTTATAGATCAAACTACTGGTTTGCACAATGCACAAAAGAAACATGAAGTGATATCAGGCTAGAGGAAACAGTTGAGAATCTGTCCTCTACTTAATCATTAAATGCAGCAGAGGGCAGCTTGCCTGTAGATTTTGAATATCTATGCCCAGGCTTGAGCAAAAATTAAAAGGGCAGTAAAAAGCATAACAACTTCTTTTTAGGAATGAGAACCCTCCTGCTATATTTAAATCCCACTTAACCATTCGTCTAACAATATGTGTACTCAGGAGACATTGTGCTTATTAGCTCTTATCCAGTCAATTAAGCTTAATAAAGAAAAAAATACTGAAAATGAAATCCACCTCATGTCTTCATATTATGGGAATAAACAGGAAAAAGCCAGTTTTTATATAGCAATTTCAGGGTTTTCAAAAATTCTTTCTTTCAAGTAAAAGAAGTGATAAGGTGTGGAGGCCAGGACAAGAGAATTTGCAGTCATGAAAATCTGACTCATCTTTTGCTCCAACACATAGCTGTGTGATTTTGTTAAGACTCACACATCTTGCCCATAAAAGAAGATGATAATTTCTCGGCAAACTTGTTATTAGAAATAAAGTTAACATATGTAAAATGCCTCAGGGTAGGTCCTGAAAAAATAGATGCTATTGTTTTACACAATTTTATTTGCAACTTTACCCAGTACAAGCTGAATCTCATTGCCATTAGCTCATGGGATATGTAGAAATGTGTTGTTTTTTTAATTATTTATTATAGAAATGATATAATCTGCTTTTAGATTTCTGAGTGAAAATGAAAAGCAAAGCCATAATTTCTTTTTTCTTTTTTTAAGGTTTTATTTATTTATCTGACAGAGAGAGTCACCAATGGTAAATTCTCCTCATGCCAGAGGGCAGAAACACAAGAGCTAAAGCCTAATGCCATAAAATTAATATCTTCTTTGAACAGGAAGTATGTCATATCCGTTCACATTCCATTCATCAAAATCAATCATATAACCAGGTCTAACCACTTTGGAACAAGGATGTGCGGGGGGCTTGGAGGGTAATATTTGCTGTATAATAATATAATCTATCACACTTACTAAACTGCCAGAGTCCCATCAAGTTCAGAACCTTGGCTGACTACCTCAATTAACCTTATTCTAGTGATAAGAGTCTCAAATATCAAAGTGTTTCAAAATTACCACAGGAACTTGTTAAAAATGTAAGTGACTTTTCCCTCCCACAGTGATCATGATTTAATAAGTTTGAGAATAAGAGCCAGATCTGTGTCCTGTTACCAACCTCACCAGTAATTCCATCATATACAAACATTTGAGAATCCCTGGGAAGAACTATTGCTAGAAATCAGAGCAAGTCACTACTGAAAGCAATTGCCTTCATCTTGTGTCTTGTTGCCCCAGTGAAGAAAGGAGGATAAGACAATAACAACATTCCCACCTGCAGGAAAATGAGAATGCGTTGGGCTTTCTGGTGGGTTGAATTATTGGCTCCTACTTCTTTCCATGTTTCCATATCCCTACCACTCGACTTTGCAGTACTTCCTAAATTTTCCCACCTTGTTGATCTTAGACATAGACATATGGCCCACTTTGGCCAACAATATACAGAAATGGCAGTGTGCCAATTCCAAGGTCAAACCACGTTCCTGCTTATCCACCTGAATTTCACCTGGAGAAGAGTCTCTATCAGTAACTGCTACCTCCCCAGATGGGGCCCCAGAATTAAGATTCATTGGCAAATGTAACCACAAGCAAAAATCCAAGCCCAGTCAGACACAAGTTAAAGCAGAGCTACCTAGCTCGACTAGCTAGATCAACCAACCTCTACCTGAAAACCATATGTGCTCAAGAAAGACTATTTTGAACAAATAACTGTTGGAGTGGTTTGTTACTCAAAAAATATGAATTCACACAGGGTTTAAGAGTCACTTCTTAAGACACTTTGTTTCTAGCTCCCCAGTCCTAGTGTCCTATTGGGCAGCAGTTATAGGAATTCATGCTCCTTACAAGAAAGGAAGCTCAATGGGCTCCTGGGTGGCTCAGTGGGTTAAAGCCTCTGTCTTCAGCTCAGGTCATGATCCCAGGGTCCTGGGATGCAAGACGATCAAGCATTGGGCTCCCTGCTCAGTGGGGAGCCTGCTTCCTCCTTTTTCTCTGCCTGCTTCTCTGCCTACTTGTGATCTCTGTCTGTCAAATAAATAAAATCTTTAAAAAAAAAAAAAAAAAGAAATGAAACTCAAGTTTAAGCATAATAATATGCGGGTGTTTTTTTTTTTCTGAAGCATTAAGCATATATACAACTAGGGAAAATTTTCATCTGAATTCATACTGTCATTTATTTGAATATACCTAAAGAAGAAACACATAAATATAGAAGAATAAAATGAGAGGGGGGAAAAAAAGAATATTTAGGTCATACAACAGCACCACTTTTTTCTTTTTTTCAAAATAGAAACAGATTGTTGTACAGAATCCAGCAATTCTGGTGGAAATACTCTGCAATGGAAGCATGTTTTCCATTAACTTAAATACTGTGTTAACCTCAAGCAAAAATACTCTTTCTTAAACTGAATGCAGAATTTATAGTCTTGAGAAATAGTGCCTGCTGTCTAAATGTGCAAAGGGTCTGATGCAAATGACTCTGCCCCATGTGATTTTTAAAAATTCTCAGTTTTATTTTGCTGAAACAAAATAAAAACATAAAGGCACATTTAACCTCCCTCCCAGTCAAGTACCTCCACCAAGTAAGATACCTTTTAAAACTACTGAGTCTATTTTCCTTTCTTGCTGCGATGTGCTGTCTTGAGTCTTAAGAATATGATTTCTCTCTATTCAATAAAACTACTCATGAAAAACTTCTGAAATGTAGACAACCTCTCTCATCCCAAGACTCCCGGAGGCGGACGTTACATGACAGTGACCTTTCCACTGAGGTAATGAGTCCAAGAATCATCATGGAAGCTCTGTTCCTTTAGTAAGTGACATGACAGGTGGTAGTGTGTGTCTGAGCTGCACTCAGGGCTTTGGGGAAAGTGGAAGCACCTTGCTATGGAGGAGGGAGACACATGGTTTGGAGCAAGGTGGAGCCTTCATGGGAGGACTCAGGCAGGCCTCAGCGACTACAGCCAGCTGCGGGTCTTGCCAGTGACTCATATATTTCTCTTGTGCTTCACCTTTGTCCTTCGAAGGGCCTGACAGAATGTGGAAACTATTAATCACATCTTGGAAAGAAATGAGGAACAGGCAGTGGAGGGAGGGAAATGGAAGGGCTGGAGAAAGGAAGAGTAAAAGTCCAAATAGATCTTGGATGAAAACTCATGGCAAAAAAAAAAAACAAAAAAACAAAAAAAACGAGCCTTGATCAAAAGAAGTTTTCAGGGTAACGCTTACCATCCTTCCTCCCTTTACAGGCAAACTCTTCCTTTTGTTATTGGAAAATAAAGAGGCCCCTACAGATACCCAGCCCTAGAGACAAACAAAGACCAACTCTATATTCGTTCTATGTGAAATAAACAATTTATGGGCTTAGCTGAATTGATTTCACAGCCTGGAAGGCTGTGATGATAAATATAACCGAGATGACTGGCCATGGGGGTGGTAAGTGAATTACCTACTGTTTACAATATCTTTACAACATTCAGAATACTTAATGCTATCTCCCAAAAGGCTGAGTTTCAGCACAAGCAATGCCAGGGATCTTGGCATTCTATAAATCTCATTTATGCCCTTAGTCACTAGGACACTTGGCTTCTTTAATTACATTTGACGGTTGCTTCCACAATCATAAACATAATCCTCTGAATCATTTCCACTCTTCGGAAATGTCGGTTTTAATGTCACACATAAATTCCACCATAGTGCTAATTCATAATTTAATTTGCAAAATATTCAAGCCAATATATGGTCTTTTCTATCATTTCATCAGAAAGCAGAAAATTGCTCAAGTGTATGACTCATTCATTCTACAGTGGACCATAACAACAAGGTCCATCAATCACATGAGTGGTCGTATTTGCTTTTCAAAGTGCACATTGTCTTTCAAACAGGAAAGCACAAAAGTTACGGGGTAGTCCCTCTTGCAAAGTAAACTCCCAAGATAGAAGCATAAGCTCAAATTGTTACCATTCTCACTACTATTACATTTTAAATATTCCTCTAGTTCTCTTTCACTCTTTAGAATCAGTTTTAAATCATGTGGAATGTCCTTTTGTTGACTCCTGCCCCACAAAGTTCCTTCCTCTGGCTTTCTGGTACCTTCCTCAGATGAGTAAGTGCCCCGTGCACCAACACCAATCTTCTCAGCTATTTTCTCCAGTTAGAAATTGGTCAGACACTGTTTCTCTTATGGTATTGGAAATGGATTTAAACCCAGTTTCTCATCCAAAAATGAACTTAAGATACATTGGTACAGGGGCGCCTGGGTGGCTTAGTGGGTTAAAGCCTCTGCCTTCAGTTCAGGTCATGATCCCAGGGTCCTGGGATTGAGCCCCGCGTCATGCTCTCTGCTCAGTGGGGAACCTGCTTCTCCCTCTCTCTCTGCCTGCCTCTCTGCCTCCTTGTGATCTCTCTCTCTCTCTCTCTGTCAAATAAATAAATAAATAAATCTTTAAAAAAAAAAAGCTACATTGGTATGCTCAGCAACAGTCCTAACTCAAACATTTAGCTCAGATACAAACAAGTCATATGACATGAAAAATCACTAGATATGCACAAAAATAAAAAAGTATGAAGATCCTAACATGTCTCTTGTGATATGATTGCCTATGTTCTTCAAGACTTGAGGAAAAAACATTCACTAGACTTAACCAGTCAGATAACTTGAGCCTACCTCATTCAGAGATAGAATATATCCATTCCCCAGGAAGACTCTCCAACTCCTCAGACTCACTCCACCAACTCCTTGCTTATCCACTTGCACTTTATTTTTGTCATTTTTATCTCCAGTTTCTAGCAGTTATGAATTCTTTGCTAGGCTCAACAAACCTGAGTGATTCATTAATGATACAGGAGCCTAGGAGCTAGAAATCACTGATAAATTATAGGAAGCTTACTCATTTAGCAAGTGCCTCAGAACAACTGGCTTGCTCCTCTATGTCTACGTAAGAAGATAGAAAAGGAGAAGTTAGTTACTCCACTTTTATAAACAAGGTTCACAGAAGTTAAATAATAACATTTTACTACTATAAACAATATGCTCCTTTAAATGTGATGTTCCAAATGAAAAATGCATCAATACCAACAGCTGAAACATTGATAGGTCAGATTGGTAGGCACACAAATTATGTCAGGCAGACCAAAGTCTGATTCATCTCACCCCGCTGTCCCTGTTTTGGAAAACCCATGATTTACTCGACTGTTTTTCAGAGAACTGAATATCCAATGTGACTTCCAGCAATACTGTAGGTGGTGGTGGGCAGGGTATCCATCATTGACAACAGACACAGGGCAAGTTGAACACAAATATTACAAGAAAGAGATAGATGTGACATGTCTCAATCTCACTCTGGACATAACTTTAAGACTATAAGGATTGATGATACATTTTAAAGGAGATAGGCATAATTTTCTCCTCTTAATGTTGGGATCAGTTGGGGTTTATCAACAGCTTACTTTCTAACTGGTAGGGCAGATTTTCAGGGATGGATAACTTCGCTGGGAGCTGGGAAAGGCACAAACTTTGGGCCAAGTCCATGTTCAAGGACTGAGAACAGAAAGTTGAGAACTTGTTGGATTGTGTTTTTAACTTGGAGCCAAAGAGAGTTTTCCTCACCTGCAGAGAGGAGGATAAAAATAATCCAGAATGTTACATCTCTGTTAGCTCTTCCTAGCAGGGCCTGGAGCTGCTGCAGGAAGTTTCTCATTTGCTAGTCTGAGGTGCTTTCTTTTCTGAAGCCAGAACTTCCTGTGGGGCCAGCTGGGAACTACACTGCCCCCGGAGCCCAGTCCAGCCCAAAAGGGAGTGGTGGAAGGTACTTCACAGGCTGAACTCCAATTCCCGTGTGTGAGCATTCTGAGTCTTGACCAAAGCCTCAACAAGAGATAAAGGAGAGGGGGCAGGGAGGTCAAATCAGAAATAAAATGCAATGGTATGTTAATTTCCTCCGGCTGCTATGCAAACTGGGGGTTGGGAGGAGGAGGCCTTAAACAATAAAAATGTATTGTCTCACAGTTCTGTTGGAAGTCCAAGAAGAAGGCATCGGCCAGGGTTGGTTTCTCTCTGAGGCCTCTGCCCCACACTTGTAGATGGCCATCTTCTCCCTGTGTCCTCACATGGTCTTCCCTGTGTGTGTGTCCATGTCCTGATCCCCCCTTCTTATTGAGACACCAGTCATATTGGATCAGGATACCCATACCAGACCTCATTTAACTTAATTACCCCTCTGAAGACCCTATTAGCAAGTACAGTCACATTCTGCAGTACAAAAGGCTAGAACTTCATCATATGAATTTTATAAAGTACAATTTAGCCTATGATGCCTAAAATCTCTGATCAACTGCAAATTGCAGGCCTCCAACATCCATCTTCCCTTCCCTACTCCAAAGACCAGATACCTTGGGTCTCTATTCTATAAGGAATGGTGCTGGAGCCCGACTGATCTTGACTTTCTGTGTCCCCAAAGCAGTAGTATCAGCAAGGGAAGGAAGTTGAAAGACAGCAAATTGATCATCTCCTAGAAAGTCACAAAGAACCATAACAGCAACTCACTCTTTTTTGTAAATTTGGCAAAAGATAGTGGTCAAAAGAAGAAAAAACTATATAGAGATGGCAAAAGATTTAAGAACACACCAACTCTAAACAGAGATAGTCTGTCGTTGCAAACTTGCCTAAGACAGTTTGGTCATGCGCTTAAATTCTTTTCAGTGGCTGTCAAAGAAGGTTGAGATGGTGAGAATTTACCACTCTCCCACAACCTGGCTAAGAGATTTTAATGAAAACAAATCTCAGTCCAAATTCATTCCTAGCGACAGAAATTTACTAGCAAATACTTATCAGCAAAAAAGCATTAAAGACTTTTATACATCTTGCACTGGACAAAGGAATGTATAAAGCTCTTGCAGGTGGTCTGGGTATGAAAAGTTCACCTGAAGCAGACGCAGCAGGATTTCTGAGGCAGGATGCTGTGCCTAGAGGCACCATGCAATCAGAAGTCCTCCTAAACCAGTGTCTGGGCCGAGGACCAATAATCAAACCATGACCATCATCCCTAAAAAGACCACTACAGGTCTCCATGGTTTCTTTTGTACTGTTCATAAAAGAGTGGAAGCTGGGGCGCCTCAGTGGCTCAGTGGGTTAAAGCCTCTGTCTTCAGCTCAGGTCATGATCTCAGGGGTGTGGGAATTGAACCCCACATCGGGCTCTCTGCTCAGCGGGGAACCTGCTTCCCCCTCTCTCTCTGCCTGTCTCTCTGCCTACTTGTGATCTCTCTCTCTCTCTCTCTCAAATAAATAAATAAAATCTTAAAAAAAAAAAAAAAGGGCACATGGGTGGCTCAGTTGGTTAAGCAACTGCCTTCAGCTCAGGTCATGATCCCGGAGTCCTGGGATCAAGTCCCGCATCGGGCTCCCAGCTCCACAGGAGTCGGCTTCTCCCTCTGACCTTCTCGCCTCTCATGCTCTCTCTCGCAAATAAATAAATAAAATCTTTAAAAAAAAAAAAAAAAGAGTGGAAGCCAATCCATGTGTGAAAAATATGTTTAATTTCATCTAAGGAGAGCTAGAGCCTATTTCCAACATCCATCAGGCTAATGAACAAGATTCAGCAATGAAAACCCAAATTTGGAATCAATATGTTAATCATAATATATCCATGGTTAATCAGAAGGAAATGGAACAGAAAGGCCTGTAGAAGATGCTTCCGGAGTGGGTCTACCCTCCCATCATGCCATCTGCCACCCCCTGGATTGTGCTGTCCTGCCAACATTGTATCTGACCACACAGAAAGTGAAAGTCTAACTGGCATGAACCAATGTCACAAGGGCTGTAAGTACTTCAGTAAATTACCCCTATCGTGACACCTGTTGAATGCAAAGTCAAACCATAGCAATGAAGAACACACTCTACCAGGGGTTAGGCTCCCTGGGGCTGATTCCAAAGCCTCCACACTGGACACACCTTCTCTTTGGGCCTCATCTCCCTCATCCGGAAAATAAAAGGGGATTGACTTAGATAAATTTCTCAGACTTGTTTTACAGAGCGCTGGCGTTTTAGGGAGAAACTCCAAAAGTTCTACAAACATTTGGTTCACATTTTTATATAGTTTAACTCTTTGTAATATATTTTTTTAGGAAAGAAAACACTACCTAGATACAAGCATGCACACACCTTCCAATACTGGACAGGGTAGACACTGAAGTCACCGGAATAACTTGTTTTTATGCAGATCTTAGAATAAAGTTTTGCTAACCGTATATGTGAATGATATAGAAACATAATGTAAACATGTGATTGAGGAGGTAAGTTGTAGCTCAACATCTTTTCTTCATTTAGGCTTATGCATGTCAACTCATGTTAAAATATGTGAGAAAGGACATGCCTGCAGGGCAAAGATAAAGCACTCACTTTGATGCCAGGAAAGGCTCAAGTATGGAGGCTCTCATCACAGCATAACTGTCAGTTACGCAATAGAAAGTAAATGCTTCAGAAATTGTGCACTTACTGTAATTTCTGGTCAAAGTTTAACTTTTTATTTTAACTACAGTCCTTCCCCCTTATCTGCAGCGCATTCACTCAGAGACCCCCGCCCCTGCTCCCGTGGGTACCTGAAACAGAAGATGACATCAAATCCTATCTCTACTATGTTTTCTCCTATATACACATTCACGTGATAAAGCTTAATTTATAAATTAGACACAGCAAAACTAACAATAATAATTAATAATACAATAGGACAATTAGGGGTGCCTGGGTGGCTCAGTGGGTTAAGCCTCTGCCTTTGGCTCAGGTCCTGGGATCGAGTCCTGCATCCAGCTCTCTGCTCAGCAGAGAGCCTGCTTCCCCCCTCTCTCTGCCTGCTGCCCTGCCTACTTGTGATCTATCTATCTCTTTCTCTCTCTCTCTCTGTCAAATAAATAAAATCTCAAAAAAAATGGGAAAATTATAACAATACCCCATAATGAAGGTTATATGTATGTCTCTCCGGCCCTGTCTCTGTCTCTCTCAAAATATCTTATTGTAGTGTACTCCCCCTTCTTTGTGATGATATGAGATGATCAAATGCCTACATGATGAGACGAAGTGCCGGGAATGAAGTGCGGGACATTGTAACTTCTCGTTAGGTTACTGTTGACCTGATGATACACCAGAAGATCATCTGCTTTGGGACTCCAGCCGACCACAGGCAACTGAAAGCGCAGGAAGCAAAACTGGACAAGGGGGTTACTGCTGTATATAGACTTATGGTAAATTTAGGCATCTTTTATCTTTTTCTTTTCCCCAAGGAAGAAGAAATCTTTCTAAAGCCAAAAATGGGTATGCATCGCGGCCAAGAATAAAATCTCAAAGCAAATTTGTTGATGGTTGTGATACATTGAAAAGGCTCGAGTTAAGCTGCAAAATACCCAACTGTCACCAGCCGATTCTTCAACAGGGGTTGATGGTAACCACAGCAGCATGTACAATGAAAGCAATGTTTCTCAAATCCACACAGTGCAACTCGAAGATAGTAAAGTGCGATGGTACATCGCTAGGTCTTCAGTGGTGTTTGTACACAGTAAAATTTTGCATAATAATTTTCACTTCTAGCATATTCTAGCATAAATTTGAAATAAAATGTTGTGAACATAGAAGATAGTCCCTCGGACTTTTTCAACAGTAATGGAACAATTTTTGAGAAAACATATGCAAACAATATTTAAATATAACAATAAAAAGGCATTAACATTTGTACTCATACGCTATTCTATTGCTGATCAGGGAGAAGCTACTAGATGAAGTTTATTATATCCTGGACTCTTGACATCATCATAAGCAGGTCAACTTCTGTGTGTGCATGGTGACAGTGGAGACTTGGATGAACTGTTTATCTCCAGGACCTAGAATAGTGCCTGGCACATACCAGGTTCTCAATAAATATTTGCTGAATTAATAAATGAGTAAGAAGTTTGATGCAGGAGCACCTGGGTGGCTCAGTCAGGTAAGCGTCTGCCTTTGGCTCAGGTCATGATCCCAACGTACCCAGATGGAGCCCCATGTCAGGCTCCTTGCTCGGTGGGAAGTCTGCTTCTCTCTCTGCCCCGCACACTGCTTGTGCTCTCTCTCTCTCTCTCACAAACAAATGAAATCTTAAAAAAAAAAAGAAAAGTTGACGCAAAATTATACTTAGCTTAATTATCAGAACTCAAAGAATCAGATATATATATTACACATACTTGAAAAATTTATCCTAAGGCTGAAATCTTTCTTTTTTAATAGATTTTATTTATTTATTTGACAGACAGAGATCACAAGTAGGCAGAGAGGCAGGCAGAGAGAGAGGGAGGAAGCAGGCTCCCCGCCGAGCAGAGAGCCCGATGCAGGGCTCGATCCCAGGACTCTGGGATCACAACCTGAGCCGAAGGCAGAGGCTTAACCCACTGAGCCACCCAGGCGCTCCTAAGGCTGAAATCTTTATGCTATCACTAAAGAAAAATATACGTTTCTGTGGCTGTCTCTATTTTTTGTTGTTGTATGATATGCTCATACAAATGAGTGCAATGAAAATATATCACTACTAAAACACTGAGCACAAAAAATGAGAAGAAATATTTAAATGTGTAGATCAGGGGCCTATAACCTATGGATGGCTCTTGGGACAAATCCAGCCATGCCCATTAACTTATGTATTATCTATATTCTGGGGATTTTTTTTTTAAGATTTTATTTTTTTATTTGAGAGAGAGAGCATGAGTTGCAGGAAGAGTGGGGGGGAGGGAGCAAAACAGGGAGCCAACATGGGGCTCAGTCTAGGACCCTGAGATCATGACCTGAGCCAAAAGTCAGACGCTTAACCAACTGAGCCACCCAGGCGCCCCTATGTTCTTTTGAGCTACAATGATGGAATTAAACATCTGCAGCAAAGATGATATGGTGTACAAAACTGAAAATGTTTACTATCTGGCCTTTCTATGGGAAAGTCTGCCTGTTTCTGGTGTAAATCAATTTTGATATACTACCAATTAAGTTAGTAAAAAAAAAAAATTAAGGACAGTGGTCATAGTTATGAAGTAGTTACGAAGTGACATTGAGCTGTTAACATCACAAGAGAGAGAATCAGACACGATGAGTCTCCTGATGAAAGCATAAGCTGCCATCCATTGTCTTGCTATATAGATGGTATCAAAAAGTAGTTATGAAGTAGCAAGAAAACCACAGGAGGATAGGCTCTTATAAAAGCTATTGCTTTTATACGGATGCAAGCAGTCATATCCTGTGAACCCAGAACTCACTGTAAAGCAGACGCCTTGAAAGCCATGTTTAATAACCCTATACAAATTGTAAATTTTAAAACATAACTTTTTATTGCAAACGTTTTAGAGTTACTTACAGTAAAAGAAAAAAAAAGGCAGCAAATTCCAGAATTCACTTGTATTACACTTAGATATTTTTAGCATCTGTAGATATGGTAAAAGCACAGATGTTTTCAGCTAAGAAATCGCTTTTGGTTTTGGAGTTCCTCCCCTAAAGAAAAGTCAACACCTTCGATAGGTATCGTCTAAATATTACAAAAAGGCGTCAGGTTGCATGTCTCAATGATTTTTTATGACTTTAGATTTGTCCACCAAAATACAAATACATAAAATGACAGAAAACAATCAGAGAAGGTAAAAACATCTTATGTCAGGCAGAATTCTAAAGACCTTCCCCCAGGATCCTAGCCCCCTGGTTATTTAATCAAACACCAATATAGGTACTGCTGTGAAGGGGTTCTGAAGATGGAATTAAGTTTACTCATTAGCTGACCTTAAAATAGGGAGCTTACCCTCAGTTATCATGGTGGGACCAATGTAATCCCACGAAGCCTAAAAAGAACAGAAGAGGAAAGCAGAAGAGTTGCAGAAGAAGTCATCAGAGAGACTCAAAGCATAAAAAGGGTTCCACGTACGGTTGCTGTGTGCAGATGGAGAGGACAATGTTAAAGGAATGTAGGTAGACTCGACACGTTCAGAAAGGTACTTGGAGGACTGCCAGCAAGGAAACGGGATCCTCAGCTCCCCAGCCACAAAGGACTGAATGCTGCCAAAAGCCTGAATGAGTTTGGAGCCTCCAGCCTAAGAGGCCCGCTGACCAAGAGCTAGATTTCAGCCTTGTGAGACCACATCAGAGAATCCAGTCAAACTCACCAGGACTTCTGTGACAAAAATATTGCGGTTTTAAGCCCCTTGATTTTGAGTCATTTGTTATGGCAACAATAGGAAATTAAGACAACTCCCTTGAAATCCTTATCCAAGTCAAGAACTAGAGCTTCCCCCGCCACCCGTTAGACCCTCTGTGGAACCCATCTCAAAGGGAGCCACCTCTTGCCTTTACAGTAATTGCTGCCTTGCATTTTGCAGTCGTGTCATGAACATAAGCCCCAGACATCATCTACAGTCTTACCCAATTTTTTAAAAAAATCAACTGTCAAGTCACTTTGATCACCAGTGTCCCTTTCTAACCCCTTGTCTTTCATCATATCTGTGGAAGACCACAGGTGATTTAACTGCAGGGTTTCCCTCCGCCTGGATGTACATTTGCAGTGAGGTTCGGCAAGCTTCCCTGTTCTTTCCATTTCCTGCAAACTGGCCACAGGCTCCAGAGTCTTCATCGGTTTCAGATTTCATCCTTGGGCCAAACTACAGGTGGTCGCATGCACTTCCATCATGAGGCACATCATGTCTGATTTTCTCTCTTGGGATGTTAACAGCTCAGTGCCTAGCTCTGTCTCATGTGTGTTACAAAATAATTATAATTCTATCAGTTCTTTTCATTCATTGGAATACTTTTATAAAAAGATATTTCTCCCCAGTGGAACAGTTCATATAAGAAAGACAAAATAAATGCTTGGTCCTTTCCTTTTTTTTTTTTTTTTTTTTCCTAAAACCAGTTTTCACACCAATAGAGCCATTCCCTATCATCTTTCAAAAATGAACAATTATTTTTTAAACTATGAACTTAAGGATTTAAATGTATTTGATGAGGTTCACTCTAGAGCAATTAAAATTTTTATTAAAGCTCAGACAGTCCCATCCTTAGTCAGTGAGTTGGCCTCTTCAAGTCGGTTGCTGGTTGTCACTGGCCCCAGTGGTCTCTCATGGCTTCTTTGAAATTTGGCATTCCTACAAGCCCATTTTGTGCACATCCTGCCCCAGAACCCAGAAGCAGCCATTTCTCCAATTAGCCCTGGATTCCTATAGTGGGAAGTAGTCTTTCAACACCACAATCTAGGCAATTTTAAAATCTCGCTGGGATTAATATTTTTAAAAGTTGGAACAAGATCAACTTGGCAACAGAAATCGTGATGTTACTATGATTCACCAGCAAAGTTTCAACAAAGAAGATAGAATACAAAGTTGGAACCCAGTGTGCAAGACAAATACATTTTACTCTTTTGAGACAACCTGGGACCATCTGACAAGAGTGAAGATAGATGAGATTTTTTTTTTAATGACTATTGACCATTTTATAATTTCAGAAAATAGGGGCAACTGTTTGGCTCAGTCAGTTGGTTAAGCTTCTGCCTTCAGCTCAGGTCATGGTCCCAGGGTCCTGGGATCCAGTCCTGCATCAGGATCCCTGCTTCTCCCTCCTCCTCTTCCCCGCCCCCTCCCCTCGGCTTATGCTCTCTCTCTCTCTCTCACTCTGTCTCTCTCAAATAAATAAATAAATATTTTGATTTCAGAAAATAGTATGTATTTTCACTAATGAAGCTTCAAACTGGCCCAAAAAAAAAATCACTGACTCACTCTCTCCAAATTGCTAATTTTATCATATAGGTATCCAGGAAGTTGGTAAAACTTACTCATAACCTGACTTAGGAACAAATTTCCTATTACTCTCCTTTCAATCTTTCCAAACAGTTTAACCAAAGGAAGCTGAATAAGTATGCAGGTTTAAGAGTCAAAACTGTAGTCCTTAGTTAAACTCAATTTTAACCAAAATACTGTATCATCCATATCATTCATGGTTGACCCCTAAGGTTCTTTTTAAATCTGAAATTTTTTTTAAAGAGTTTATTTATTTGACAGAGAGAGACACAGCAAGAGAGAGGGAACACAAGCAGGGGGAGTGGGAGAGGGAGAAGCATACTTTCCGCTGAGCAGGGAGCGCGATGTAGGGCTCTGTCCCAGAATCCTGGGATCATGACCTGAGCCGAAGGCAGACACTTAATGACTGAGCCACCCAAGCATCCCTAAATCTGAAATTCTATGAATCTCTATATACTGTAAATTCCTTTCAGCAAAGTTTTGTTAAAAAACTACTCTAGATACATGATACCTGCTAGTGAAAGGGAAGGAAATGGATAAAATGAAAAATGAACTAAAGCAACTATCCTCAAGAATTGTAATTATAATGTATGAAAATGTAATCTAATATTAAAATAATTATAGAGAAGTATTTAATTTTTAAAAAATCCTATCCCAGAAATATATATACTATATATACTACAAGGAAAGTAAAATAAAAAAATAGTAGAATATAGAAGAGTATGCATATTTTGATACAAAAATTTGCTTTTTTAAATGAAAATATCATACAAGTCACAGGTCTAAAGAAGATAAACCAAAATGTTAATAATATGTTTTTTACTATTTTAAATATTTTAAGGTTGTGGTAATTCTTTTTTTTCTTTTTTTAAGATTTTATTTATTTATTTGAGAAGGAGAGAATGAGAGAGAGAGGGAGAGAGCACAAGAGGGGGAAAGTCAGAGAGAGAAGCAGACTTCTGAGAGCAGGGAGCCCGATGTGGGACTTGATCCCAGGACCCCAGGATCATGACCTGAGCCGAAGGCAGTCACTTAACCAACTGAGCTATCCAGGTGCTCTGGTTGTGGTAATTCTTAATAATTTTTTTTAATGTCTTAAACTTAATAAAATATATTTAAATGTATAAAAATAAGTCATAGAAAGATGAATACTATTTGATTTCATTCATTTGGAATTTAAGAAACAAAACAGAAGAACATGGGAAAAAAGAGAGACAAATCATAAAAGTCTTAACTATAAGAAAACAGAGAGCTGCTGGAGGGCAGGTGGTGGGAGGAATGGGTTAAATGGGTGATAGGGATTAAGGAGGTACCCCTTGTGATGAGCACTGGTGTTGTACGTAAGTGATGACTCACTAAATTCTACCCCCAAAACCAATAATACACTACATGTTAACCCACCAGGATTTAAATAAAAACTTGAAAAATAAATAAATATTTAAAATAAATAAAATTTAATTTTAACAAACTGTATTTAAATGTATAACATGTTCCACACAAAAGTTGATAATAACATAATTCACAAAAAAAAGAAAAAAATAATAATTCATAATAGCCAAAGGTACAAACAATCTTAATATCCATCAACTGATGAACAGATAAACAAAATGTGGGACAGCCACACAACGAAATATTATTCCACAATAAAAAGCCACAACATAGTGATATATTACAACATAATGAACTTTGAAAGCATTACACTAAGTGAAGGAAGACAATCACTGTATGCTTCAGTGTATGTGATATATCCAGACTAGACAAATCCATGGAGGAAAAGAAAGTCGATGACTGGTTGCCAGTGACTGGGGAGAGAGAGGAAAAGGGAGTGATGGGTGATGGGCACTGGGTGTCTGTGGGGTGGTGAAAATGCTCTGGAATTAGATAGTGGTCATAACTGCACAACTTGTTCAAATACAAAATAAACCACTGAAATTTACATTTCAAAAAAGGGAAGATTTTATGGTAGTAAACTTGATCTCCATTAGAATATTTTTAAATATGCATAACATGGATAATAACATAAGTTATTCAACAAATAAGTAGTTTTTTAGGAGATCAATACAAAGAAGAAGGTGGAAGGAACCAGGAAAGTCTATACAAAGAAGCTGGCCTTTGTGTGCGGTCTTAGCTGCAGAAGCCGGGGACAACATCTGCCCAAATTTTAGCAAGCATGACAAATTATTAAAGCTAATGTTATAGCAATAAGGACTTGGCTAATACAATTTGAGTGTATTTATTTATTTCCTTTTTAATTTAAATTCAGCTAATTAATATATGGTATATTACTAGTGTCAGAGGCAGAGGTCAGTGATTCAACAGTCCTTTATAACACCTAGTGTTCATTACATCACGTGCCCTCCTGAACGCCCATCACCCAGTTACCCCATCCCCAGGCAACCCCCTTCCCTCCAGCAACCCTCAGTTTGTTTTCTATGATAAAGAGTCTCTTATGGTTTGTCTCCCTCTCTGATTTCATCTTGTTTTATTTCCCCCCCCTTCCCTTATGCTCCTCTGTTTTGTTTCTTAAATTCCACATATGAGTGAAATCATATAATTATCTTTCTCTGATTGACTTATTTCATAACATTTTTAAACTAACAAGGATTCACTTTTAAGCCAGATCAACTAGAGGCTAAAACGTTCTGCCAAATATCAGGTATGGATAAGCCTCCCTCAAAAATGAGGAATTTTGTAGATTGTACACGTATCCCTTAACCAAAATCTCTTGATTCTCCTTCAGCATTCCCTTCACTGCACCAGTAATGTTAAAATGATACCCACTGGGCATGCCACAGCCTGCCAAGGGTAAATACGTTTTTATGTTTTGGAAATCACATCATTATGTATTAGCAGAACATGCAGAAAAGCATGCTTTCTTCTTTATCACGTTAACCACAGTGAGCCCTCCTCAGCCCAGCTGGTTTACATAACGTAACTTGCCTGGAGCACAGCAGTCACACGTCTGTAATCTCATCCATCAAGGATGCACATTTATCAATCACCTTTTACACAGTGTCAGAAGGAATGAAGAAAAACCTAATTTTGTCTTTTTTTAACCGGTGAATTAATGTTCAACCCAGATTTTCACTTCTTTAGTCTCACAACCGAAAGAGAATTGTTTTTCAAAATATTTTCAGAAAATGTACCCATTTAAAGATTACTTTACAAACCTAGAGGTCATGGATGGTTAAAAGCAAAGCCTTGAAACATTACCAAATGTATCTGCTCAGCTATTACAATGTAAATACAAATGTACTTTCAAAGGTAGATCTTTTCAAAGAAAGGATGCCTTTTTGTAATCACTGATCTGGACAACAATTTCTTGGCAAATCCTTTCCTCCAGCACATTGGATATTTGTACTAGGTACACCGTGCAATTCATTCTCTGCTTTCTTCCCAGCTTTCAATGATTAATGTATATCCTTGCCTTGAACTGTAGACTATCTAACACACAGAATTTGTCCTGACCTAATTTCTAAGAATGTCGTAGATTTATATGCCACCATCCCATTTAACTAACGTACTCATCTTTGAATGCTCTAAACACTATGAGAGAAATAACATTGGAAGGTACAGGAAATCTCTTGGGATAGCTCTCAGAAGTCATCGACTGAAAATTCTCCAAAGCCACCCTCCATCGTTTCTGATTAAAGTCTTAAATCCTTAGCATGGTACAAAACCAGCCATTATCTGGCCTCTGCCTAGCTTTCCTATTCTCCCTGTCTCACCACTTTGACACTCCAGAATATAGTTGTACTTGGATTTACCAAATGTTTAATCTTGCTTCTGTACCTTCTTTCATGGCCCCTTCTCTCTGCTAAGACATCTATCTCGTCCTGGTTCTCTGAGTGATTCTTACTCTTTCAAGATTCAACATTGGAAAATTTCATTCAACTTCATCCTCCTAGCTAACTAGGCCATCAGGTATGAAGGCCTAACCTATCATCTTATCTTTCTTTCTTATCTTTCTTTCTTATCTTATCTTATCTTTCTTGTGCCCAAGATACTGACACATAGTTAGTGCTTAATATATTTTTCTAAGTGAATGAATGATGAACTAACAAATAGAAATATGGCAGTATATGTAGTTTCAGCAGGAACATTGGGTCTAGAGCCTACTGAGCTCAACTACTTACTAACAGTGCAGTTAGAACAAGCTTCTTAATGCTCTTTGATTCAATTTTCTCACTTATAAACTGAAAATGGTATAAACTGACCACCTCATAGCTTTAAACAAGTTAAAATGAGAAACTGCTTAAAATAATGCTGAGCACATGATAAATAATTCATTATTATCGATATTTTAATTAGGATGATTAGTATTAGTGTATATGCCAAGAACGTAAAGACTTGGTTTCATTTTCTCAAGGAACTTAAAATTCTTTTTAAAAAAGATAAAGGAGGAATGCTATAAAATATTGTCATTAATACAAGAAACCAACTAAACCATAGGATCCAAAAACTGTAAGCTCACAAAAGCTAAGACTGGATTATTACAAGGTTAATGAAAACTCATTTTTTTCACTCTATCTTCTAGAAACATTTGAACAAAAATACGTTCACTTATTCGGTTTATTTCTATTTCAGAAATAAACAAATTAGGAGTTCCTCGGTGGTACAGTAGGTTCAGCCTCTAGGTCGTAAGATTGAGCCTTGCATCAGGATCCACATTCAGCATGGAATCTGCTTGAGATTCCTTCTCCCTCTATATCTCCCACTCATGCTCTTTCTCTCACTAAAATGAACAAATAATTTTTTTAAAAAGGAATAAACAAATTATTCTCTTAAAATTGCACTGCATATTTAATCCTTACCCCAAATAAACCTTACTCCTTGAATGGAGAATGAGAGTCCACAGTGGAAACTTACCAGAATTCACATTGTCCCACTGTTTTTCTGTACTTTTTATAAAATCAAACAAAATGTAAGCATCCAAGTGATATCGTGCATGTATTTTAATCTATACAACCATTGCTCAAAATATTGTCAGAATTCATCTTTTGCAATGGCCTTCAGTATTATTTCATGAATAATATAAGAAAATCTAAAATTTTTGTTAAAATAAATTTTTATTTTGTTGTTTTTGTTTTCCTCTTTTATTGGACACAGATTTATTTTTTTTATGTAGTGTCCAATGAGTCATTAGTTACATATAACCCCAATGCTCATCACAACACCTCCCTCCTCAATACCATCAATAAAATAGTGTATGATTCATTCTATTCACTTGAATTGATCACATAGAAAGTCAAAGCCTAACTAACCGCCACAAGCACTCTAAGTACTTTATATAAATACACAGACTGATTACAAATGAGTACTAGCCATTTCTGATTTTCAAATCCTCAAAGGACTGAGAATACTCAAATACTGTTCACAGACCTTTGAACAATGTTGGGGAAGTTGAAAAACTTGTCAAAGAGATATCTGTTATTCAGAGATAAAAAATTCAGATAAGATTATTTTAAGGAAAATCGTGCTCATTGCTTTGCAGTCACACTGTATATGTTTCTCTGTATATACATGTGAGGAGGTGTTAACAAGGATTAAAGAGCATAGTGAATCCGTTTTTTCAAATTATTTTCTGCCCCTCCATACCAGGTCCTTCCCACTGGCTCCATCCTGACTGGTCCCTTCCTTGCAAGAAGATGATACTACTCACTCCATGAACATAGGCTTAGCCATGCGATTTGCAGTAACAGATGAAATGTGGATAAAAGTGATATGGGCCCCTTCTGAACAAAGTTTTTAAGAGCCATTGTTTGGTTCTCTAGACCATTGGTCTAGAGATACTTCTTCAGAGCAAAGACATGGGTCAGCGAGCTCTAGTCACGCCCTATCATATACGTTACACAAATGAGAAAGACATGGTTGTTATTATAAGCCTCTGAGATTACAGTGTTGTTTGTTACTGCATCATAACTGTCTAAACTGATTGATAAAGATAGCACTTCCGAGGGGGCCAAAGGGAGCTAAAGTGAATGGATAACTTGAAAGCCAAACCAATTTCACTATGGCTTTCATATTAAGGATTCATGGCCCTCCTCTCTCTCTGAGCCCCAGGGAACAATCATTATCCACACTGAACATTTTACCTCTGTATGGTAGGATATACATTAATATTCTCCCTGCATAAGCAAGTAACGAAAAGCAGATGGCCTGTCGAGATTGTGAGAAACGGATGCTGTGGAAAGTGGGAGGTAAAAATAAACACCCGTCTATATCAGGACTGGTGATGTCATTGCGATGAAGCATCCATTACCTAAATGGAAGGGTGAATCAACAGATCTTGGAAACTCAGAAAGGGCACTAATCAGGAGTATACTTGCTTTGGTGCTAGAATGTTCTTTTAAAAAAATTATTTACCGGGGCACCTGGGTGGCTCAGTGGGTTAAAGCCTCTGCCTTCGGCTCAGGTCATGATCCCAGGGTCCTGGGATCAAGCCCCGCATTGGGTTCTCTGCTCAGCAGGGAGCCTGCTTCCCCCTCTCTCTCTCTCTGCCTGCCTCTCTGCCTATTTGTGATCTCTGTCAAATAAATAAAAATAAAATCTATAAAGAACTTATCAAACTCAACACCCAAAGAACAAATAATCCAATCAAGAAATGGGCAGAGGACATGAACAGACACTTCTGCAAAGAAGACATCCAGATGGCCAACAGACACATGAAAAAGTGCTCCACATCACTCGGCATCAGGGAAATACAAATTAAAACCACAATGAGATATCACCTCACACCAGTCA
>PISX010001281.1:0-203964 GCA_004024625.1 Mellivora capensis | reverse complement strand
CAGTAAAACTTTATTTACAAAGTATGTAAGTGACAAATGAGCATGACTGTGCTCCAGTAAAACTTTATTTACAAAGTATGTAAGTGACAAATGAGCATGACTGTGCTCCAGTAAAACTTTATTTACAAAGTATGTAAGTGACAAATGAGCATGACTGTGCTCCAGTAAAACTTTATTTACAAAATATGTAAGTGACAAATGAGCATGACTGTGCTCCAGTAAAACTTTATTTACGAAAACAGGTTGTGGCTCTTCACATGCACTAGGATGACTATAATTGAAAAGTCAAATAATAACAAATGTTGGGGAGGATGTGAAGAAACCAGAATCTTCCTACACTGCTAACAGGCATGCCATACCAAATAGCACTTTGGAAAACAGTCTAGTAGCTCCTTAAATGATTAAACAGAGTCGCCATGCACCTCAGCAATCCCACTCCTACGTATATACCCAAGAGAAGTGAAAACACATCCCCACAAAAACTTGTACACAGGGGCGCCTGGGTGGCTCAGTCGGTTAAGCATCTGACTTCGGCTCAGGTCATGATCTTGGGGTCCTAGGATGGAGCCCCACATCGAGCTTCTCCCTCAGCAGGAAATCTGCTTGTCCTTCTCCATCTCCTTCTGCCCTCACCCTCCACTCATGCTTTCTCTCAAACAAAAATCTTAAAAGAAAAAAAAAAAAGCTTGTACACAAATGGTCATAGCGGCATTATTCATAATAGTCAAAAAGTGGAAACGGCCCAAATTTCCATCAGCTGGACAGCGGCCCTGACACACACCACCGTGGGGATGAACCTTGAAGACAGTGAAAGAAGCCAGACACAGAAGATCACAGATTGTGTGATTTCTTTTATTTGCTGTGTCTAGGACAGAGAAATCTGTAGAGACAGAAAGTAGGGCTGGAATGGGGAGAACAAGGGCTGGGGTATGGGGGTGTTGAGAGCTGAAGGATATGGGGTTTTGAACTGATGAAAATATTCTAGACTCTGGTGATGGTTGCACGCATCTGTGACTATACTGAAAGCCATTGAAATGTACACTTTAATGAATGAGTCCCATGACATATGGATCATACATTGATAAAGCTGTTATTTTAAAAATCTGTTTACTGATGGGGCACCTTGGTGGCTCAGTTGGTTAGGTGCATGACTCTTGATTTTGGCTCAGGTCATGATCTTGGGGTTGTGAGATTGGGTGTGGAGCCTGCTTGGGATTCTCTCTCCCCTTCTCCCTTTGCCCATCCTCGCCTTCTAAAAAATTTTTTTTTACTGATTAAAAAAAAAAAAAAAAGGCATGAGGGAAATTTTGGGGGTGGATAAGTTCTAACAACTGGTTTTGGTGCCAATTATATAACTATATAGGTTCACAAATTTTACACCTAAAATGGGTGAATAAATTTATGTAACATATTTCAGTAAAGTTCTTAAAAGAGAGGGGAAAATACGGGAAGGGGATTGGATTGAGCCCACAAGCCATGGTCTGCTCATCTAATGGTGATCATATTAGGACTGTTTAGATTCCAAGTAGGCAGTAATCCAACTTAAGCTGGTTTAGGCAAAATGAGGAATTTGTTGATGTACACAACTGAAAAGTCTAGAGGATGTTTGGACTTCAGGCACTGTTGGATCTAGGCATGCAGATATTCCCGGAACTCCATATTGTTCCCATTCTCAATGTCCATTAAATGGCTGCCAGCAGCTCCTGTCACATTTTCCCAGGTTCAAATCCATCAGAAAAGACTAAGTAGCCATTTCCAAAAAGCACTGCATTCCAGTGGTTCTGATGGGGCCAAATGACGCCCCTAATCCAGTCCTTGTGGTCAGAGGATTGCAGTGTTCTGGTTAGCCAGTCCAGAGTCACATGGCACCCCTGGACCTGAAGGATGCATTTAGTATCACCCAGAGACTGTACAGGGGATGCAGGAGAGAGGTTTCCTGGAGAACTGGGATGCAAACAAGGGGGACCCAACAATAGAATTCAGGAAGCATTTCTTACGCCAAAAACATTTTGGCTTAAGCAGTCCCAAACACCAAAGGAGTTAAGTAAACATTGTTAGTCAAGTTCCGTCAATGACAAATTGAAGCCCCCATGAGTGAAGACAGCCTGCAGGTCACTGGCAAAGCAGACCCCGCCCCCCAGCCCTGTTTCACCTTTGCTCTCAGCATGAAGTTTAACTACCTGCAAGTCAAGACAGAGGGGTCATTTATTCAACAGACGGTTGTTACAGTCAGCCATGCACCCCATGTCTGTAAAATTCTCCTAGATCAGGAAATTGGAAGGCCTGGAAATTAAGGGGCAGACATAAAGACCGGAGCAGAGTGCAGGCTGGCTTTCCAGCTCTGGGAGCGGTGCCCCACTGCTGAGATGAGCCAGCCTTTGGGGCAGCAGCAGAGTCTTGAAAAGTCTCCTTTGACACCTGTGGAGTTGCTGTCTTCACTTCCCCAGAAAGGGAAGCAGGGTCAGATCAAGAGGAAATCAGAAAGCTGGGGTCCTGGGTCCTAACCCCAGCTCTGCTGCTGACGAGCTGAACAATGCGGGCAGCTTGTTTCTTCTTAAGCCCGCATCACCTCCATGTCCCCCAATTGCCACTCCATCCTGCCCTGCTTTTCTGATCCTTGCATGGGAACTGCTTGTTCCTGCCTCTGAGCATTTGCACATACTGTTCTCTCTGCCTGAAACACTCCTCCTATCCCCAAACCTTCCCAAGACTAGCACTTCTGGATCATTGGGGATCAGCTCAGGGAGACCTTCCCTGACCACTCATATCCCCTTGAGCCCCTCAGGTTTCTCTCCCTCATACATCTGGTTTTGCTTTCTTAGCAAAGAGGCCCAGCTCCAAAATGCTCAATGAGTGTTTGTTCATCAGACAGACACAATTACAAGAGGGACAAAGGTGCATGCTTGTCCCAAACGTGAAGGCTCAGTGCCAAAAGCTGGGGCCCGAGCTTAGGGTAGTGTCCAGTCGGTCCAGTGACAGCGGGGCCTGGATTTCCTTTCTTCTTCTTGTTTCTTGTAATGATTGGTTGGCTCTGAAGTCAAGCGTGTGCACATGTGTCTCCTCCCTCTTCTGTACCTTCCCACAATGCTCTGACAGTCCTGCCCCGCCCCCAGCCGGGGTGGGCATAGGGTCTGCACACCTCCCTTCAGCCAAGACCCCACCATCCTTCCCCAAGTCCTGCCACGTCCTCCCTCTGAGCTTCTGCAAACCAGACTTCCTCCCTCCCCTCCCATTTCCTTGCCCATCCTCATCTTGACCACATCCCTGCCGTGGGTCTGTGCCTCTCCTCACCCAAGCGCCATTCTTGCATTTCCCATGGGCACCTTGCTCAGATCCCCGTGTTCAGGCTGATCTTTTTGCCTCGACACCCTTCCCCGTTTCTCAGACTGGCTCCTACCAACTCTGCCTTCAGAGTCACCTCAGCATCAGTCCTTTCTAGAAGATTCCATGCACCTTCCCAGGATGGGGTGAAAGGACCCTCTCGCTCTCCCCAAGACCTCTCCATCTGCAATAGCCCTGCCTGCACTGGAGGGAATTACCTGCCACCCTGCCTCTCCCCGACTAGGTGTGAGCACCTTGAGATCCGAAGCGACATCATTTGTCTTTGGCCTCACTGGACCTAGGCCGGCCTGGCACACAGCAGGTGCTCATTAGATGCTTTATGGAATGAATGCAAGAATACCGTGCAAGTCTGCATGGGAGTGCTATGGGTAGGGGCCGTGTCCCGTGTCACCAAGGCCTAAAAGAGACTGGCCCGTGGTGAGCTCTCAGTAGATGTTTAGGGAATGAATGAACACATGCCTGAACAGATGGATGAATGAATGATTCCTTTGAGGCCTAGGTAAAGTTGCCTCCTCCAGGAAGGCGGGCCAGCTATGCCAGTTTGCCCAGGATGTGGGGCTTCCAGTGGTTAATTTGGGCAAGTCCCGGAAAAACCAGGACATGTCGGTCACGTTACCCTACCTCCCGCCTTCCTGACGCCTGTCACACCTGACCCTGGTCAGGCTGCCCTAACCCCAGTCACTTGCTGTTATCCTGTATTTTGTGACTTCCTAAAAATTTCACACATTTGTGTCCTGCCTTCCAATTTTGCTAGAGGGCAGACACCATCGTTCTTTTTTTTTTTATTTAAAAATTTTTTTTTTTACCATCGTTCTTTATGGCTCATCGTAACCATTCAGGGCTCTATAGAAACGGGCTTAGAAAATCATCATCATCGTTTGTGAAGGCCTTATCCAAGCTTGTCACCTGTTTTCTTCCTTAACTCTTCCAACAGCCACACGAGATAGGCATTTTCTTTCTCATTTTCTAGATGGAGGCTCTCAAAGCCCAGAGGTGAAGGCTGCACTGACCCAAGCCTGGGTCACAGGCACGCCTAAGGAGTCACAGGATTTGAACCCCAGACATCAGAGCCCCCAGAGGCAGGCCCCGTCCAGCAGCCCAGGCCTGGTTCTGTGGGGTCTAGCGCTTTCCTAAGCCCCGCCCCCCCCTTAGCCCCTGACCGCACAGCCAGATGAGAGCCCTCCCAGAGCCCTGTCCTCCAGCTGCTGGTCGAGGGCCTGGAATTCTAGAGAGAAGAGAAGAAACAGGACTCCCAAGGGTGAAGAAAATAAGCTCAGGTTGGAGGGCCTGGAACCGTCTCTTATTTCTAACCGTCATGCCTTCATCCCATAGACCCAAGAGCAGGCAGAACAGGCCTGGAGGCCAGGAGATTGTAGTAGCCTCCAAGGGCTCAATAACAAATGACCACAACTGGATCGTTTAAGACAATAGAAATGGTTTTCTCCTGGTTCTGGAGGCCAGACGTCCAAAATCAAGGTATTGGCCTGGTGGGTTCCTTCCTGAGGCTTTAGGGGAAAGTTGGTCTTCTTTAGGGGAAAGCCTCCCTCTCTTAGCTTCTGGTGGCCCCAGGCCATTCTTGGGGTTCCTGGGCTTGTAGCTACAACACTGCCGTTCCTGCCTCTGTAGGCACGTGGCCTTCCTCTTTTCTCCTCCACATCTTCCTTAATTCTCAGACTCCCGTCGCTGGACTGAGCGTCCGCTCTAAATCCAGGATAATTTCATCTCAATAGCTTTCACTAATTACATCTGCCGAGACTCCATTTCCCAATAGAGTGACATTCTGAGGTTCTGGATGGACATGAATTTGGGGGCACCTATTCAATCCTCCTAGCTGCTGCTGAAACCCTTCCCTGCCTTCCCCTGCTTTCCCACCGTGAGACGCATCGGCAACGGGGCCTCCACATGCCTCCCTTCTGCCAGGCCCCAGGGCCCCTCCCACCATATCCACCCTGCCCTTCCTGCCCTCCTGGGGCTCCGTGCAGACCCCTGCCTGCCTATGGGAGATGCACAGGGAAGGCAGAGTTCAGGATCCCAGTGTGAGAAGAAGGAAAAGTGCTGACTTAAAACTTGAAGCCCTGACAGATGTAGCACTTTTTAACGCGGCAGCCGCAGGCCTGTGGGCACTTGTCAGATCCCAGCGTGTTTGTTAATGTGCATTTTCATCAAAGGGATGAGCCTGAGTGGCTCCCATCCTTTGCCCCTCTTGGCGTCCACTTCCTCTGCTGGGTTGGTCCTGCCTGTGGTCCATCCCCCCATCTGTGCCTTTCAGCCCCTCCCTTTCTTGATTACTGTCCTGCTCTTCCCTCCCCTCCCCCTTGTCTCCCTCAGGGTCCGAGTCCTCATCCCTAGGCTCTCTCCTGGGGCCCCCATGGGGAGCCATGGCCTTCTTCTGTCTTCTTTCCCATTGGACCCTGCTCCTCTTTGTCCTTCTAGACAGCGACACCACCAGTGGAAGGGACAAGGCTAGGACGGAGCAGAGAGAGCCATAGTCCCGCTCCCTGTCCTGTCAGGGGATCTGTTCTCTTTCCCCTTCCCTCCCTTCCTCCCACCCTACACTTTCTCTCACTTCTGCTTTGCAGGCAAGTTCAACCAAGTGTTCCTGCCTTGTATCAGACATCCCGTTCAGTGCTGGGGACACGGACAGGAGCGAGACGAGGTCCCTTTACTGCCTCAGGTTCTCCTTGTGTCCTCTCTCTCTCCTTCTTCTTCCTCTCCCCGCCCCCCCCCACCCCTCCACTCCTTCCCTGGACCACCCCACTGTCCTCTTGCTGCCATGCACAGCCCCAGCCCCAGGTCCGGCCTCCTGCTTAGGCCCCCGCTGGCTTCCCCGCTGCTGGGGGCCCGGCCGGCCAAGTTGCGGGCCAGGAAAGGCTGATGCGTGCGGTCAGACAGCCAATCCAAAAGGTCCCTGGCCCAGAATGGGAGCCGTTCTGAGAGGCCGCAGCCCTGCAGGCGGCCGGGCAAGCCTGATGTGGGTGGACCTACGATCTGGAGCTGACGGAGAAGTTCTCTGAGCCGGCTCTGAGCTGGGCTGGTGGGCTGGATTGGACTTGGGGGGATTCACCGATAGGCCGGAGGCCGGGGACGCTGAGGGAAAACCGAAGGCGGCTGAGGCCCAGGTGCTGGAGACCCGGGTGGAAACAGAAGTGGGGAGTGGAGGCGGCCCTGGGCCGGGGGTTTGCAGGACGAGCCCTGCCAGAACTGTGTTTCTGAATCAGGCCGGTCAAGAGGAAGGCAGCTCTGGGTTCAAACTCGGGCTCTGTTCGCAGTGGTTGAGCCCAGCCCTCCCACATCCTCAATATCTGTTAACCCAAAGAATGACTCCAGGCAACTCTCGCTCCCCACCATTCTCCAGGCCCAAGACTGGTTCACTGGTGACTGCATGATCCAGCGATAGCAGAGGAGACACGGGAAAGTCCGCGGAGCCTCTGGGAAACCTGTCTTCCCAGCTAAGGGGATAGTGCATGGTCCATGTGCCCTTCCTTGGATTTCTTATAGGATGAAATGACTTTTCGTATTGTGTAAGGTCATTTGAGCCTGTCTAGGTTGTGTTGTCTATAACTTGGAGCCCCGAGCGTCCTCAATAGCAGGGAGCAGGGTACCGAATTTCTCCGAGGGCCATCAGAGGTCATTATGCCTAGGCCCTGGGATTGCCAGGGATGGACTTCATGAGCAGTCATGAAATGATGGATTTAGCACCGTGCCTGGCAGACAGGAAGCAGTCCCCAAACATTTTAATTATTACTTACATATCAATATGTTATAGTCAATGCATTATTTACAGTCCGCATATGTGACAGTCATTAGGGCCTTTGGCCAGATATTTCTGGTTCTCTCCCCTTCGGAGCATAATATGATTATAGCTTTTGGTCCCTTTGGGGAGTGGGAAAAGCCGTGTGACGATCTGCACAGGCTGATCCCGTTTCCACCACGGCGCAGTACCTGTGTGGCCCCTCATTTTGTCTGCACCGCCCTCTTTCACCTCACCCAGGCCACCGGTGTTCCGCAGGGCTGGTGGAACGCTGCCCCCTCGGTGACACTCAGTTCCTGGGCTCCGAGGATCTTAGACCCACATGCCACCCGGAGGCAGCTCGTGACACCCAGAGCATCAAGGGGCCCTTTAGGGCTGCTGCAGCCTGGAACTGGTCTTCCAAGGCGATGCATCCTTTCGGGGGGGGGGGGCGGTGCACGGTGGTCCTTGGCTCCTGTGAAAAACCAGTGATTATTTCACTAAAAAAGGAAAGAAAGAAAATAAGTACTAGGAAGGATGCTGAGGAATCGGAACCCTTGTGCATCCCTGCTGGGAACAGCATTTAAGGACGCAACTCCGCGGAAAACAGCAAAGCACTAGGTAGAGAGTTGCCCTCTAACCCAGCAGTCCCGCTTCTGGATGTCAACCCAAGACAACTGAAAACATGTCCACACGAAAACTTGTAGACGGATGCTCATAGCATTAGTCACGAAAGCCACAAAGCGGAAAAGACCCCAATGTCCATCCGTGAATAAATGGATAAGTAAAAGATGGCATATAAGCGATAGAATATTATTTGGCAGTAAAAAAGGAACGAGGCATTGTTACATGCTACCACGGGAATGAGCAGCAGGTACACGAGGCTAAGGGAAAGAAGCCGGTCCCGAGAGGTCAAATATGCTATGATTCCATTTATATGTGATGTCCAGAATGGGTAACTCCCTAGAGACAGAAGGCCACTTAGTGGTTGCCAGGAGCCGACGGGGTGGAGGAAAGACGTGGAGGGGTTGGGGGTGGGGGGACACATGAGTAACAGGTCTGGGGCTTCCTTTTGGAAGGAAAAAACATTCTGGAACTAGATAGAGGTGGTGGTTGCACAAGATTGTTGCACACAAATGCCACCGAATTGTTCAGTGTAACACAGTTAATTTTATGTTATGTGAATTTCACCTCCGTTTTTAGAATAGTAGTAAGGAAAAATATCTGTGAAAGAGGGGAGGGCGGGCAGGGGAGGGGGTGATGTCCAACTCCACTCCCAGAAGTGCCCAAGCCCACGTCCTGCCTGGTCCCCAAGCCCTTTCTAATAGTGTCAACCCAGCAGCAAGTGTGGGGCATATCCCATGTTCTTTTTTTTTTTTTTTTAATTTATTTATTTGTTAGAGAGAGAGCGAGCACAGGCCGACAGAGTGGCAGGCAGAGGCAGAGGGAGAAGCAGGCTCCCTGCCGAGCAAGGAGCCCGATGTGGGACTTGATCCCAGGACGCTGGGATCATAACCTGAGCCGAAGGCAGCCGCTTAACCAACTGAGCCACCCAGGTGTCCCATATCCCATGTTCCTCCCCACCTCCGCTCCCTCCCCCCAACCTGCTCCCTGTATAAAGGAGAAATAAAATTTCTTCTAATCATTGTCACAGCTGCACTTGAACCTTTGGACTGAATCAGGTCTGCCCTTAGGGAGGGTCTTGTTTACCCTTGTGTCCTGGCCACCGCCTGCACTTTGGATTCTGCATTAACTCCAGGCTGGAGAAAACCCTGCCCGGCTCCCGCTCCAACAGCTTAATTACCCAATACGCTGGGTCTCCCTCCACTAGGCACAAAATCAGGAGGATAATTAGCTGTTTACTAGGGTCTTTGGGGCCTGCCTGGGACTCCCCCCATTGCAGCGAGCTGCAGTGACTCACGGTTATAGCTCACTCTGCCCACCATTCTGGAGAGACCTGGTTTTGGTGGCCACTGGCCAGAGTTCCCAGAAGGTTCCTTTTCCAGCAGTCCTTGGGCCTCCCTGGGCTGGAAGCTGTTCTTGGGGGGTTGAAGGGAAGTGGGGGCAGGGACAAGAGCTGTGGCTCTGGTCACCTCTGTCCCTCCTGGCCAGAATGTGAGCACCTGCTACCTGTCCGGCATGGACCAGGGGGGATGTAGAGAGAACGTAGCTGAGATCTTAGATCTCAGGGAGCTCACAGTCTAGGTAGGGAAGAAGGAAGAAAGAGAAGTAAAGGATTAACACCCTTTAAGATTCTGAGCAAGACGGGCCATGTAATTTTGGGGACTCAATGCAAATGAAAATGTGGGGCCCCTTCGTAAAATGACTTAGCATTTCAAGAGCGTGACAGCAGAGCATGAACAAGCATGACCCTTCTCAGTGCCAGGCCGTGTGTAACTGCCCAGGCAGGACACCCATGAAGCCAGCTCTCGCTAGGAATGTTAGTAGCAGCAACCATGAACCAGGCACTCACCATATGCCTTTGGCCTTAGGCCGCAGGGGTTAGGAAGAGGACTCCTGGACCGGATTTCAGTTCTGCCTCTTACTCTCTGTGATCTTGGTCTCTCTGCCTCAGTTTTCTCATCTGTAAAGTGGAGCTGATACTATCGAAGAGAGCAGACTTGTGTCTGGCGTGTGGCTGCTCCCTCTTCAGCATTCCCTGTTAGTATGCACTTGCATGGAATCTTCGAGATGGATGTGATTACCATACACATTTCTGGGGTGGGGGGGTCAAGGCGCACATAGGTGGGATCATTTAGCCTCCGTGGCTTGGAGGCGAGGCTCAGATTTGAACCCTGATGATAGCACGTGGGCTTGGGTCATGAGGGTGTCATCCGAGAAGAAGAGCACAGAGGGGAAGGCACCGGGCCCACTCTCGGGGAACAAGGGAGGCGGAGCTCACCCTCTGCTGAGCATGGCTAGGAGTCGGGGCTTGATAGATGCGTGTGGGGTCGAAGCCTTGCTTTCGTGGGTGGATCTGCTTTGTGCCGGGCACTTCCACAGCACTTTGTATCTCAGGTGCGTTTGATCATTTCCACTGTAGATAGAGGGCCTTCAACTCGGCACCAGGGCAAGTATGACCCAGCCAGGAAGTGGTGAGTCAGAGACTGCCCTCCTGGGTCTCTAGGATCCCAAGCTCCTGGCTTCTTCTGGCCTAGCCCACTTCACTCTGGAAGCTCTGCCCAGAAATATGCATGGTCGGTCCGCATCCCTGAGCCTGGCAGCCTTGGGGGACCCTGGTCAGGGGGACGCTGCCCGTGCTGCTCCTGTGGGCACAAACACCCTCTCCTCTCTCACCCCTGACCCCTGGCCCAGGCATATATAATACAGTGAAACCGCCCCAGGGGTGTGCTCTCGGCAACGCTTGTTACTCGAGATGGGGCTCCTCTAGCCCATCCGCCCCATCATCCTGTGCTTTGTGCCGCTGGATGGGAATCCTCAAAATTCAGATGAGCAGGGAAGACGGCCTTGTAACTGAGGCCTGCGCCAAGTGCTCCAGAGAGCTCCAAGGAAAGACTTTTTCCCTGCGGTCTCCTCGGAGTCTATGGATTGTTGTGAAAAATCCAAAACCTGGCCTCACCTTCAGAGAAGCTGGGATGTGAACCCGGGGCGGGGAGGATGAGTTCAGTGGTAGTTGTGGATCCCTGCCAGGTGCCACGAGGCCTGTGGGACACACATGCCACCGGAGGGAGGCGAGAAAGGGGCAAGAGTCGGGTCTTGGCGTCAGGGATTTCCAGGGAGAGGCCCATCCCGGAAGTGGATGGTTCAACCAGGCACCTACCACGGTGTGCTTCTTCCTTAAAAACAAAAAAAACAAAAAAAAAACCTTTTTATTTTAATATGTTTTCAGACTTCCAGAGAACTTGCTGCAAAAACATCACAAAGAATTCCCTTATACTCTTTCCCCAGATTCCCCAAATGTGAACACTTTGCCACCTGTGGTTTATCCGTGTCTCTTTTTCTCTCCGTAGCTACAGGCATAGAGAAGAGAATGTGTGTATGTTCTTTTTTCAGAGCTATTCCCCAGGAAGGTGCAAACATCTTTATTTCTAAATACTCCGTGTTTATTTCCTAAAAGCAAATGACAGCCTCGTGCAATATTGTATCGTATAATATAATTATCAAAACCAGGGAATTAACACTGATACAACCTCTTTTTTAAAAAAGATTTATTGAGGAATGCCTGGGTGGCTCAGTTGGTTGAGCGGCTGCCTTCGGCGCAGGTCATGATCCCAGCGTCCTGGGATCGAGTCCCACGTTGGGCTCCTTGTTCGGCAGGGAGCCTGCTTCTCCCTCTGCCTCTGCCTGCCTGTGCTCTCTCTCTCTGACAAATAAATAAAATCTTTTAAAAAAAATAAAAAATAAAAAAGATTTATTTATTTTGAGAAAGAGTGAGAGTGCGGATGGGGAGGGGGAGCAGAGGGAGAGGGAGACCCTCAAGCAGCTCCCCCTGCTGAGCTGGGAGCCTGATGCGGGGCTCGATCCCACGACGACGCTAAGATCAAGACCTGAGCGGAAATCAAGAGTCAGACGCTCAACCGACTGAGCCACCCAGGCGCCCCCTGATACAGTCTCATTATCTGATCTACAGACTTTATTCAGACTCACTATTTGTCCCTACTATGTTCTTTATAAACAAAAGGAAACTCTGTGTCACACGTGGCTTTCAGCTGTCAGGTCTCTTCAGCTTCTTTTCATCCAGAACATGTCCTTGGTCTGTCTTTGTCTTTCATGATGTTGACAGTTTTTAAGAGAACAGGTCCCTTATTTTACAGCATACCCCTCGGTTTGGGTTTGTCTGTAGTTCTTCACGATCAGGTTACGTACTCTCAGCGGGGTCACGGGAGATATGTTTCATTCTTCCCAGTGTCTCCTGATCAGACCGATGATACACGCGGCCAATTTGGCCCATTCTGGCGATGTCAACTTGGACCACTGCCTCAAGGGACCCTGCAATATTTTAAAATTAAAAACAGACCCATAAAAACAGAAAGGCTTGAATTCTGGTATCCCCTGTCCTACTCCCAGATCAAAAGCCACAGAAAGCCTCTCACCAGATTCTGGGCTTGCACGGAGTCAGCGTATGGGTTATCTGTTGCTGTGTAACAAGCGATACCAGAATACAGTGGCTCGAAAGAGCAACGATTTTATTGCTCCTGCTTCTGTGGGTCAGGAACCCCAGCTGAGCAGTTCCTTCTTTTCACATGGTATCGGCTGGGTCCACACACGTGGCCACGTTCTGCCGAGAGCTTGGCGGGGGGCTGCGAGAGCCAAGGTGTCTCCATTCACAGGTCTGGCAGATGGTGTTGGCTGCCGGCAGGGGGGCTTGATTTCCATCTGGGTGGCCTCTCCAGCAGGATTGCTTGGGCCTCTTTATATGGTGGCTGGGTGTCAAGAAAGTGGGAAAATGAAAGCTGCAAGATCTCTGGGGGCTGCGACCTAGAAGTTGACCAGACTCAGTTTTGCTTTGTTGGAAGCAAGGCAGGGGGTCAGCCCAGATTCAAGCAGAAGATGGGAGCAGGGGCAGCGTGCACTGCAAAAAAGCAAGTGAGGGGTACCTGGGTGGCTCAGTGGCTCATACACTATATTGTATGAAGCCTCTGCCTTCCTGGGATCGAGCCCCGCATCGGGCTCTCCACTCAGCCCCTCCACTCAGGTGCTTCCCCACCCCTCCCTCTGCCTGCCTCTCTGCCTACTTGTGATCTCTGTCTGTCAAATAAATAAATAAAATCTTAAAAAAAAAAAAGCAAGTGAGGTAGGAATAACTTCCTCGGCCATCTTGGGAAGCAGTCTACCCCTTCTGGGGATAGCGCACACCACAGTACTTACTTACTCACCCAGAATGTACAAGAGAGCTAGAAATGAGGGACCGGACCATCAGCCTTTGCCGCGCCTTTCCCAGAGGAATAGCAGTCCCAGTCCCTGTACTTGGAATGTTTCTTACTCTCCTTTTCGATTCACTGCCAATTCCCCAAAACCTTTCCTAGGCATCTACTATATAGCGATATTTATTGAGCACCTACTGTGTATGTGAGGCTCAGTGCTGAGGGTAGGGAGACGAAAGTGAGTTGGTCCTTGCCCTCTGGGAGCTCCCTGTCTACAGATAAAACTGACCTCTAAACAAACTTTGCAGGTCATTGCCAAGGATAGGTGCGCTGAGAGTGGAATGCAGGAGGAGCAGTTGGGATGGGGGGTGGCACTAGGGAAAGGACACAGAAGGGGCAGTGCAGGGGTTGGCTCCTAAAGGAGTAGGTGGCCAAGCCAGGCAGAAGGGACAGGCTAGGGTAGGTGGTGGGTGCATTAGGAACCATCCTCAGCTGGGAATGGCTATACACAAGGTGTCCTGTGGCCCAGAGGAAATGCAAAAAGGTCATTGCAAGGGGATAGTCACGGATTAGAACTCTACAGTCTACTGATGTGGGTGCTTCTCACCTCCTTCTCTTCTTCTCCCAAGAGAGATCTTTAGTCATGTAGACTCTGTAGAATGCCGTTGAACCCAGACATGCAGTGAGGCGTGTGGAAAGGTGGGGAAGAGGACTTGGTAGAGAAATGCAATTTGAAAGCTAGACTGAAAAATTTTTTTTAAAGATTTTATTTATTTATTTGACAGAGAGATCACAAGTAGGCAGAGAAGCAGGCAGAGAGAAAGGAGGAAGCAGGCTCCCTGTGGAGCAAAGAGCCCAATGCGGGGCTCGATCCCAAGACCCTGGAATCATGACCTGAGCCCAAGGCAGAGGCTTTAACCCACTGAGCTACCCAGGTGCCCCTAGACTGAAATTTTTTGTATGCAAGAATTGCATCTTTGTATGCATGTAAGTCTATGAAGGAGTTACATATTTTATACGGGTTACATATTTTTATACACGTGTGCAAACAGTCCTGAGGGAGGTCGCAGGTGTAAAAAAGGAATGTATTCCTGCATAATTAAATCCTCAGATAACCCAAGCAAACCCTTGCAAGGGGGTGGTGAGCCTGTCTCTTTATCTATTACAATGTCGCTAACCTGTGGCGGATAGCACACCACCATTTCAATTTCACTCGGGCCACTTGGTTTTGAAATGATGCAATTACGGATGTCTTTTTTTAAAACGGGAGAGATTTGCATTATTCCACATTTTGCACCTAACAGGAGGCTCTATTTCATACATAGTTTTGCACTTCCAGTACGCAGTTCTCTCTCATTTCATATTCTCGTTAGACCCAATTAGACCCGAGCGCACGAGAGAAGCCCCTCGTTGGAACCGTGGGCTGATCTTCTAGTTCCAGTCGAATAAGAGGGCAGCAGAGAACTTGGGTTTTGCTGTCCTTGCCGCTTTCTAGCTTTCTGCCCCTGAGCCATGCATATTATGGCCCCTCTGACCCTCGGTCTGCTCATCTGAAAAGAGTGGTTGCTAACAGCCACCTCCAGTTAGACGGAACAGGTAGGAAGCTTCTTAGCCCAGGGCCTAACTCGTTGTCAGTGCTCAGTAACAGGTGCTATCCCTTGGCCTCTGTGTCCCTACTTAGCTGTTTGCATTTGGTTTTCCTGCCAGACTGTGAGTCCCTCGAGGGCAGGGCCTGCATTCCCAGGGTGCTTATAGTCCCTGCCCAGCACACAGAGCAGACCCCGTCAGGGCGGGCGGTCCACTGGACCCCACGCCACACTGAGCACTGAGAAATTCAGTATGCCCTTGAGGCTCTTAGCCACCTTCCTTCTGAGTTCAGTCCTGGGAGCTTCCTAGCTGTCTCTGGGCCAGGGGTGGGGGGTGAGGGGTGTACAGCCCTACCTCCTCCCTTACAGCACAAGGTGGGCAGGCCCCCACCCTGTGTGCCCCACCCTACTGCTCCTGGGTAAATGGAATCTGCCGACAAAAGTCATTTATCGGTTAACCTGAGGCACTGGGGACTCAAAGAGGGCGGATTTGCATTTTAAAAGACCTCCGAGGAGCCAGGGTAATGCTAAACACAGAGAAAGTGCTCTCGGATGCTAATGGAGGGCAATGTGGAGACCGGGGCTAAACTTTCTAGGGACTTCCAGAAATGAGAATAATCACCCACTCACTCAACCTACAGAGGACTGGTGCTGTCTTCCTAATTGTTGGTGTCTGACTCTTTCATGAAGGCTGACAGAGACCAGACCTACTATGTTTCTGACTCTGTATTTTGCCAAATCCCCCAAGCCCCAGTGGGAGACATGACTGTGATCTCCGTTTTGCGGGCCAGGAAAGTCCTGCTCAGAGAGGTTAAGTGACTAGCGGGACAGCACACAGCCTACAACCCACAGAGCTGGGATCCAGACGGCTCTAGGCCATAACAAGGGCAGTGTTCCTTCTCGCATCTCTCCCTGGGGCAGAGGCTGGGAGGCCAACTCAGAGGAATGGAATGTCTGACATCCGTGGACCTCTCTGACTCCCTCACCAGTCCCTGGGAGATCTTGACTCAGTCCCCTCAGCCTCACTGCCCCCAGCCTGCCTGCCTCCTCTCCAAATCCGCCAGATGTCTCAGCAGTCACTGAATATACCTCCTCACTAAACGTCTCCTCCTCCATGCTTCGGTACACACTGTTCCTGAGTCGGATAGTCCCTTTCTCCCACCCCCTTTGCCTTGAAAATTCCTTCACCTCCTTAATGATCTAGCTCACATGCCTCCCTGACCCTATGAGTATAACTCATGTCCTTATTTTCTCACCCATAAAGTAAGGCTGACACATACCATTGTACAGGCTGTGCACTGCACAACACCAGAGGCACCATTTGCATAGACCACCCTGGCACTCTTTAGATGTTTCTTTACTGGAATTGTATCTGTTTATAGCTGCAAGCCTGAGGGTAGGGATGAAGTCACGATCAGCTTCATACCCAGTGCCTAGCCCACGGCCTAAAGCTCCATAAACGTTGAATGCATGAATGAACCCTATAAGACATGACTATAACATACAGAAAGCACCCCAGATCTTGCCCTTCCGTTCAGGTGTCTCCCCCCACCCCCCCCCCCCGCCGTAGTCGCCCGGCTCCTTATTCCCACAAGGCCACGGCTGTTCAGAGCCCTGTTGGAAGGCCTCTCCGGGGATTTCCTTCAGAGCCAGGTTCCAAGCCACCCAAGTAACCCCCGCTCATTATTTTGCAATCACGGGTCTTTTATCACCCAAAGTGATCCCAGCCAGCTCCATCTTCTACCTTGTTCATCAGACCTGGCTCCATTTAACTTTGGGCTCTGTCCAGAAATCCAGTCCCCTCTCTAAGAACGACGGCCTGCCACCACTGTGGACAGTCAGAGCAAGCTGCCAAGGCTCCAGAGGCTAATCAGGCCCTGGCTCCTGCACCTTGCTGTGCCCCGGCAGCCTGGCTGGCCTCCCAGGGGCCTCCTTTGAAGAATTACACTTACTTTGTTATATACGTTTGGGTGTGCTGATTTTCACAGGTTCAAGTCTGTGAAATTCAGGCTTGTCAGGAACTCACCAAGCGTGAGTTTCCTGAGCATTCACTAGGTGCCACATTTTTATAAATATTATCTCATTTCATCCTCACAAGCGTGCGGTGGGATGAAACTAACTCTCCCCATTCTACAGATAAGAAAATTGAGGTCCAGAGAGGTGATGATGCTGGCCAGCTGCTTTATTGGCTCACTGGGGTGCTGTCACCAGGGATTAGAATTCAGACCACATTAGCTAGCCCTCGGCTCTAAAACAGGGAAAACTCTTCTCAAAAACTTGAACTTTGTTGTTGTCAGACACAATTCTTCAGTTCTGTCTAATTTATCCAAAAGTGTGGGTCACATTAGAGCATTAGTCATGTTCTAATCTACTAATTTCCTCCCTGACTCAGTCATCCATGTTCGATGCATTTCTAAGACACTGAGGATGGGAAAACTCGGGCCAACTTACTGAGCATTCACTCGCTTTGTGCCGGGCTCCTGCATGTTCTAGATCAGGGGTCGGCAATCTATGGCCCTTGGGACAAATCTGGACCGACACCTATGTTTGTAAATAAAGTTTGATTGGAAGACAGCCACCCCCTTTGTTGACAAAATACCTACAGCTGCTTCTGATCTGGACAGCAGAGGCGAGTAGCTGTGACCCTGTGACCTCGAAACAAAAAATATTTTACCCTCTTACCTTTTACCAAAAACACTGGAGACCCCAGTTCTAGAAGACATGGGATGTTTTTCAGACCTCCCAGCCTCCAAAACCCCTCATCATTGAAGAATCGCCCATCCAGTGAGGCAAAGCTCACTGCCTGTTCTAGAAGCTGAACATACAGATACTCACTATAGTGGGTTGAATGGTGGCCCCCCCCCAAAGAGATGCCCATGTCCTAAACCCCAGAACCTGTGAATGTGACCTTATTGGGTGAAACAGTCTTTGCTGGTTAAGTTAAGGATCTTGAGATGAGCTCTTCAGGGTGGATCCAAAATGGACCCTAAACCCAGTTAGTGTTCTTATAAGAGACACAGAGAGAGAGAGAGGACAAGGCCAAGGGAAGACACAGATCCAAGCATTGCGGCCACCAGAAGCCAGGAGAGGCAGGGAGGAGTCCTTTCTTCCCTAGAACCTCCAGAGGAAGAGCAGCCCCGCTGGGACTGTGATTTTGAACTTCAGGCCTCTAGAACTACACATAATTCCGTTGGTTTGAAGCCACCTGGTTGTTAGTGATTTATTCTAGCTTCTACATAAACAAATACACTCACGGTCCCTCATGGCAGGTGCACAGACATGTGACTTGGCTCCACCAATCAGATGCACCTTCCGAGATCACGTGGGAAGCTCCCGGTGGGAGGGAACAGGACTTACACCCTCCCCGGTGCCTTCTCAGGGCTGGCCAGGCTGGGGGCAGCAGGTCTGTGGTTTCCCGGGTCTGCATTTTTCGTGGGCTTGGCCAGTGTCCAGAGTTGTTGGTGAGGATGGAGCTGTGCCGGAGGGGACAGCGACAGCATCTTCGCTATTGGCCTGTTTCTGGGGTGATTCGGGGGTGTAACTCTGGGCAGCCCAAACTTCAAGTCTGAGTTGCCAGCTGGGAATTCTGCAAGCTACCTCCTATCCTTTGGGTACTTTTTTTTTTTTTTCCTCCCTGATAAAATTAGCCGGAGTTGGTGTCTGTCGTCTTCAGGGCTGTGCTGGAGACACTCAGGCCAGCCGAAGAGATCCAGTCGTTCACTCCTCTCCTAGCTCCTTGCTCCGTGATGTCGTGTTGGTGGCTTCAAACCAGCTGCGATGGACGTATTTACACCACGGGAATTGGCAAGTGTTACAAACCAGAGTTCCCTGTTTCTGAACAGCTGATTTATCAGCGAATCCACAGGTTGTTGCCAACTAAAACTCTGATTGATAGCCACAGACGATCTCATTTCATCATCCTTGTCTCCAGTGGAGAAGAAAGATTTGATCATCATTTTTCTACAACGAGGAATTCAAAAGCGATGAAGTGATTGTTCGAAGTCATACATCTGTGGGGTGATGCATCAGGGACCTGAACTTCTGATTTCACATTCACAAGAAAGCATATGACCACTTTTCTTGAAGGTGGAGATTTAATGACAGACTGCACTGGGAAGCAAACAAACACACAAAACAAAAATCAGGCAGACCTCCCTGGTACCCAAGGGACACTGTCTGGCTTCAAGTGAGCCAAATCATCCCATGTCTTGAAGAAGGGCGTGGTGGGTGGTGGGGGGTCCTCCTGGCAGAAAGCTGGCAGGTCAGAGCTCAGGTTCAGGGGCATTTGGACTGGGTTTGAAGCACAGCCTGGTTTGCCGTTCAAACTCCCTTGATGCTGTCAGTATAGAAAAGGACAGCCTTCCCCATTTGGAAGGGAAGAGATTGCAGGTACAAGGAACAGGCTTGAGGGAGGCAGACAGTCTCACCTTGATGCTTTCAGAGTCCAGAGCTGGTGCTGTGGGCGCTGACAGATTTACCATTAGCAGGACACGTCGGAGCCTCTGTGCCTCATCTCCAGGAGAGAGATTTATAATGCCTACACAGCTGTTGGAGTGCAGCTCCAGCCAGATCCCGCAGTCTGGGAGTGAGGCCTCCTGTCTGAAGACAGCCTCACTCCTGCCCACTCCACCTGGAAGCTTGAACCTGGGGAAAAATGGGAAGAATCCTGTGGGATGTTCTCCAGCTGGAATCACACTGTGCTGCCCCCTGGGATCCCCCGGGCACACGTTCTCCCTTGTAGGGAATGCCATTTCCGGGCCTCTGCCTGGAAGATGGGCAGGTGCCCCAGAGAAGCAGCAACACCCACGGTCACCACCACAGGAGGCCTGGCGTGACACCTGTGCTTGTCCACTAGGGCTCCCAGGAGGTATAGGGGGTGCTGGTGTGAGTCGGGCTGGAAAACCTGGGACCAGAGCTGCAGGGGGTGGACAGATCCAGGACAGCTTTCCACAGCAAGAAAGATAAAGACCTCTTCTGGGGGCACCTGGGTGGCTCAGTCGTTAAGCATCTGCCTTCAGCTCAGGTCATGATCTCAGGGTCCTGGGATTGAGCCCCACATCAGGCTCCTTGCTCAGCGAGGAGCCTGCTTCTCCCTCTCCCACTCCCCCTGCCTATTTCCTCTCTTGCTGTGTCTCTCTTTGTCATTTGTAAATGACAAAGATTTGTCATTACATTACAAAAGATTTGTAAAATCTTTAAAAAACAACAAAAAAGACCTCTTCTATTTTGTGAGACCTACCATCTGTTGAGCTATATGCATTAGCTCCAGTCCTTACAATGATCCTGCTGGACGCGCGTTATGTTCCCATTTCTCTGATGAGGAATCAGAGGCCTGGAGAAGTAAAGAAGCAGACCCAAAGTGTACAACCCATTAGTGACAAAGCCAGATTTTGAACCCAGGACTTTATGACGCTAACGTTTGTTTATTGGACAGAGTCCCCTAGGGACCCTCCCCTCTCGCCCCACAAATTGATGTCCAAGCTGAACCTGTGACTGGGACCTCATTTGGAAATAGAGTATTCCAGTATTCTCTTACTGGAATAGGGTGGGACCTCATCTGAAGAGGGAGGTTTGGACCCAGAAACCAGACACACACAGGGATTCATTGCTGGGACGATGAGGCAGAGATCTCAATGAGACAGCCACAAGCCAGGGAACGCCAACTGCCAACACCAGGAGCTAGAAGAGGCGAGGAAGGATCCTCCTCCTGAGATGCTGGAGGGAGCGTAGCCCTGCTACCATCTTGATTATAGGCTTCTGGCTTCCATGACTGTGAGACAACAAATTTCTGTTGTTTTAAAACACCCAGTTTGTGGTATTTTTGTTACAGCAGCCCTAGGAGACTAATACAGGCACTTGGGCAAGATGGAGTTTCATGCCAGGGAGCCCAGGAGAGGCAGGGGAGGTGGCGCACACCCTTACCCTGTCCTCCTCGGTCTTAACTTGATCTGTGTTACGTGTCCTCTCTGCCAGGGCCTCTCTCACCCAGGAAGCTGCACCACAGGCTGCTTCCTGGCCCCAGATGAGACAGGAACCAGAGTCCTAAGTGACCAGTTCCTTCCCTCCCGGTTCCTTTTCCTCCGGAATCTGTCCTCAACTAGCCCTGCAGGCCGCCGTAGGGTGTGTGCAATGGGGATGAGGGAAGCTCGTTTCTGTCAGTAAATGACACCGAGGGTTTCTTGCCTGGTAGCTGGTGGCTTGGTGGCCCTTGTGCCAATTTCATGTGATGCTGGGGGAGTTTTACCTCAGAGAGTCTTATGCCGTGAGTTCCCTAGGTTTCTGAAGAACAAGGCTGCCCTTCAGTCTTCCAAAACACAGTTCTGTATCCGGGCACACCCTCCCAGCCAACAGCTCAGAGACATCTTTCTTTTTCTTCTGTCACCCCGCATCTTCAGGGATAGCCAAGTTCCCTCAAGACCCTGTGGTTGGGTCCACCCTCCTAGGAGGCCCGTCTGCCAGGGAAGCGTCTGAGCGGGAGCGTGTCAGCCTCTGCTGCAGTGAATGTCTCTCGGGCGTGAGGATCAGATTACGTCATCACTGTCCAGTTGCACCCTCCTCTCGTTGGACAGTGGCCCTGTTTCATATCCCAGTGACTTCCCAGGAGCTGGCACAGAACAGGGTCTTTGTCGGTGTTCAGGGACGGAACAAACCCCCAATTCACTGTAGAGAATCATTTTGATTGTGTCAGGCCAGTCCGCTCATTGACTGAATGGATTCAACCAACAGAGCCGCCATTTTGGAGCTCCTACTGTGTACCTGCGGTCTGCTGTCTGTCATCCCATGGGAGTGTATTACCACAGACGGAGAGACCAAGGCTCAGAAAGGCGGCATTGTTCTTGCAGAGTTCACCCCACCCCTCAGCAACTCTGAGCTGGAGGGTCCAGGAGTGTGGGATGAGTTTTCTTGGCCTCCTCAAATCTCTGCGCTTTGAGATTCTCGGGATCTCCATTGCCAGGGAAGTAGTCTTTTCTTGGGGAGATGATGATGATGGTGATATTGTAACTCTAACGATGAAGCCTTCTTGGGTATGTGCCATCCACTGTGCTGAACTTTCCCATTTCACAGACAGGAAAGTAAGGTCACATTCATGGGACTCACCAATTAGCTGCCTCTTAACTCCATGACACTCTGCTGCCTTCAGACAGAAGTGTCTTCTGGAATGTTCTAAGGGCAGTCTGCCCCCTCAGCCTGCCCCCTCAGCCTGCAGGGTTTGCCCTCCAGACATCAACAGGAGACTCAATTTACTTCTGTCCAGAGCCCAGCAGGGCCTCCTTGTGCTGTGGCCCCCAGGTAAGTGGGACCCAGCGTGGGGCCGAGCTTTCTTTGACCCCTGGGGTCACCTTGGCAGGGAGGCTCCAGCCTCCCTTTGACTTGTCGGTGGAATTCCTTCAAGTCACCCCAGTTTTCCTGTGTTTAAAAGGGGACTAATCATAGCTAAGCAGTTTGAAGTCGTAGTCTGAAAAGCATCATTATTACTTGCCGGAGGATCTTGGCATCTCAGGGCCTCAAGAGAAAAAAGAAAGAAACCCACATTGATTTCTAATGCAAATTGGGTTTGAAGAGGGTCGCTGGGCTCTCTGGAGTTCCCAGTTACCCACAGAGGAGGGCACACCCCAGGGGGGACTGTTGCCTTGGGCAAAGAATTTCCTCTCATCAAGACAAAACCCAGACGGGGCCATTTCCCCTTTCCGACCCCACCCGCGCCGCCCCCTAACATCCCGCTGGAATGTGGCTCCAGTCAAAGCAGGATTCCTGAGCTACTGTCACCTGGCTGCTCTCCTCTCCCTCCTCCAACCCCTTCCCTTCCACCACCTCCACCCACGGTGTGCACACTCACAGGGGCACGCAGACGTACACACGCATATGCCCAACACGCTCATTCTCACACACAAAAACCAGACTTACAGACCCTCACACCTCCCCACGTGGACACCCCTGCAACCTCAAGGTGCACGTGCACACATGGTACACACATACACACACACACACACAGGTGCTCACACTCACAGACCCTTCCTCTGGCAGCACTGGCTTCCTGCTCATTGTCTGGGTGGCTTTCCCTGGCCAAGCGACCCCTCTCTCCGGACCCTGGCTGTCCCCCGCCAAGATGTCAGAATGTCCTCGGCGCCGTGAGTCTCAGAGTTGGAGCAGACACACTCCGGGTTTGGTGGAAGTTGGTTTCTCTCGGAAACAGGCTATCACCTTCATTCTGGTGGAAAAACCGGGGGGAAGGAAGAAGGTTCCAGAACGCTCTTGCCTTCCATACCACCCTCTTCTTTCTCTCAGGTCTCAGATGATGAAATCAAGGCACAAAGAGGCTCAGTGACTCATCGCAGATAAATCAATTTTTTCCAAAAACAATGTATCAGATACTTCCTAGGTGCCAGGCCCCGAGCTGCATGGAACAGGACGAACCACAGGGCACTGCGTGTATGTTCTCGAGGCTGACAAGTGGACCAGCCAGGAGGCCCCCTGTAGTTCTTCCCACTCCAGAGTCCTGGACGGTTCTGTGGCCCTCCAGGGCCCCTTGTGCCTTTGTGGGCCACTTCCTCCATAATTGTATTTTATGGCTGCGTTGGGATACAGACAGATGTCATCCAGGCCCAGTGAAAACATTCTCTTCAACCCTAAAAGGCCTTTTCCTTCAGATTTTGAAAGGAACCAAGGCCCGTTGGTGGGCAGTAGGCGCTGTGCCTGCTGTCCATAATGGGTCAGCGGGCCCCATGTCCCTGAGCAGCACAGAGGGGTGAGCTCCCCTTAAAAAATGAGTCCTGGGGCTGTTCGCCACAGCCAGAGCTAGACACACCCGGATATCCATTGATGGGTGGATACACAAAATGTGGTCTATCCAACAATGGAATATGATTCGGCCACAAAACGGGACCAGGCCCGGAGACCCGCTACAACGTGGTTGAATCTTCAAGTCGTCCTGCTAAGTGAAAGGAGCCAGACGCAGAAGGTCACCTGTTGTAAGATCCCGTTGGTGTGAAAGTGCAGAGCAGGCAAATGTGCACGGACTGAAAGATGCACGGTTGCCAGAAGCTGGGTGGGTGGGGGGCTGTGACTGCTGGGTGGGACAGGGTTTCTGTTGGGGGCCGTGAGAATGTTCTGGAATTGGGTAGAGGTGGAGGGTGCACGATGCTGTGAGGACGCTGAACGCCGTTGAGTGGCCCACTTTAAAACTGTTCGTTTGAGGGGCGCCTGGGTGGCTCAGTGGGTTAAAGCCTCTGCCTTCAGCTCAGGTCATGATCCCAGGGTCCTGGGATCGAGCCCCGCATCGGACTCTGCTCAGAGGGGAGCCTGCTTCCCCCTCCCTCTGTCTCTGCCTGCCTCTCTGGCTACTTGTCTGTCAAATAAATAAATAAAATCTTTAAAAAAACAACAACAACAACTGTTCGTTTGATAGTACATGAATTTCACCTCAATTAAAACAAAATAATAGCCTTGCCATGGGGTTTCCCCTTCCAGATCACACTGGAGACTCTGGATTTGCACCCCTGGTGGTTCTCCTCATCTTCCTACTCCCATTTCCCTCCTCGGGGGCCCTCATCTTCCCTCCACCCTTGTCATGTTTTTCCTCTCGTCCTCTTACTGGTGTGACGGAAAGCACGTTGGCCCGGGCAGCCTGGCTGTGTTAGGATGAGCCGTGGGCCAGGATTACACACTGGTGACTCCAGGGCCCCGTCTAGCCCTATTGACATATTTTCCTTGGCTTGCATGTTGTTCTTAAGAATCTCCACTTAGTTGCCAACATTTCAAAACAGAGATTTTTCCATGAAACTCACACACACATTTCCAGCTTCTCTGGAGAATTTCAGAGGCCCTGACGACTCTAGGTCTTTGTTCTCTCAGGGCTGTGGGAAACCGGGTCCTGCTGTCCTGTTAGAAGGGCCCTTCTCTCCCGTCTGCCCTGTCTCCACCATGCCTTATAGTCTTAGACACCATCCGTTTCTGCTGGCTCCAGTGCAATGGAGTTCGTGACCCGAACCTTAGGCAAAGGTTGGAACTTCTCCAGGCCTCACCTGCAAGACCAGAAACGGACTAGGTGATCTGCATGAGTCTTTTCGGCTGAAAGTCTGTGATTCTCAGCTGGCAAACTCCACTCCTCCACCTGCAGTCTCTCTGCGCCTGGAAGCCGACCTCATGTGAAGGGTCAGGGGTGGAGAACGAGAAGTTCAAGGATGCTTTTGGTGCCTGGTCATCACCCCTTTACGGGACCAGTGCAACCCCCGCCATTGCGCTCAGCCGAGTGGGAGCTGCCTCGTCTGCTCTGCCCTCCCAGAGCAGCCCATGGTGGAGGACAGACAGACAGACAAGGGTGCAGAAGGCCCACCCACTTACCTGGTCGCAGAGGAATAACTGGGCGGTGCAGCTCATACTCCAGAGCTCCCCAGAGACCAGGCTGAGACCGGCTCTCTTAGCTCCTTCCACAGCCCAGACCTGCTTCCCTCTCTCCCTTCTCACGACAGCATGGCTCTCAGAAAAACCTTACCCCCCAAGAAAAGACACGGATCTGAATGTCTGTGTGTCTGAGGTTCGGTGTTTTTTTTTTTTTTTTAAGATTTTATTTATTTATTTGACAGAGAGAGATCATAAGTAGGCAGAGAGGCAGGCAGAGAGAGAGGAGGAAGCAGGCTCCCCGCCCAGCAGAGAGCCCGATGCAGGACTCGACCCCAGGACTCTGGGATCATGACCTGAGCCAAAGGCAGAGGCTTTAACCCACTGAGCCACCCAGGCGCCCTGAGGGGACAAGTGCCGAGTCGTGTTAGCCACCTCTCACCCCGGGCTCCTGTAAGAGCCCGAGTCTGTGTCTACCTATGCACCAAACACCTGATAGGCTCGTGACCTCTCCTGTGGTTTCCCTTCTCGGTTGTGAGCTTCAGAAGGACAAGAGCTATGTATCATTCATTTCTGGAACCCCAGCACCAGCACAGTGCCTGACCCATCATAAGCACAGAGATAACGGCTGTTGCATTGGGCTAAATGAAGATGGTGTGTGTGTATGTGTGTGTGTGTGAGAGAGAGAGAGGGAGAGACCATCTCTCTCTGGGTTAGCATGAATAATTAATTCCTACTGCTAATATCTCCATGATGAGTATCAGACAGTGTGCCTAGTCCTGTTCAGACGTCATATCTAAAGGGTTAGACTACGACTCTCTCTGGGAGATGGCTCACTATCACCCCAGAAGAGAACCCCGAGACAGCAAAAGCAAGTTGTGAAGTTGTGATGGAATAAGAAGTACGTATTTGGTCTTTGTACTGTGCCCTGTTCCTGGCACACATCTCCTAAAACCCTTGTAATCTCCTAAGCGATGAGAGCCAGAGGAGTATCTTTTGTTACCTTACCCCATCTGGGTTCTGTCCCCAGGTCCCAAAAGCCTCCAGAGTGGTACAGCCTAGAGGAGCATGTTTGTTCTTTACCACAAGCCCCTCTCAGCCACACCTAAATTTGTTTTAATAAGGTGACTGAGGGTGGGGCCCCTACATATCCTCAGGATGGGGCTGGTCACCAGAAAGACCTCGGGATTAGAGGGAGGGAACTTCCCATCCCGTCGCCCAGACTTCCGGGAAGGAGGGGGACTGGAGATTAAATATCTCTTGAACGGGGAGAACTGATGAACGTCTAGGTTGGTGAAGGCACCCCTGTACCAGGAGGATGGTGCACCCCAGCTTTGTAGGGACAGAAACCTCTGCACTCGGGACCCTTTCAGACCTCACTTTTTATGTACTGGTTCATCTGGCTGATCACCTGCATCCCTTATAAGAAACCTGTGTGTCCTTTATAATAAGTAAATGTTTCCCCGAGTTCCCTGTGAGCCATTCTAGCAGGGGAGGGGTCACAAGGATCCCTGATATCCTGATTGGATATTCCGACCTGGTTGGTCGGAAGCACACGTAGCACCCTTGGTTCAGGTTGGTGTCTGAAGTGGGGGCGGTCTTGTGGGCCTGAGCCCCCTTAACCTGGGGGAGGGATCTGTGCTAGTTCCAGGTTCTGAGTATCAGAGAATTGAATGGAACTGTGGACACCCGGCAGGTACAGAGAATCAGAGAACTGGTCGGAGGTGCTGGAAAACATTGCGGAGAAGTCTCTTGCCCAAAGTCACATGGTCTACGGGAGGTCAGCTTAAGTCTAAAATCTAAATCTTCCTAACTCTGACATCCAGGCAGGGCAGCCACCGGAAGGCCATGGGTGAGTGCATACCCTTGGTGCATACTATCGTCTCTCTGTGCAAGACCCTTCTTGTTTTATTTTGTATTAATACGATTCCTCCTCCATGGCTGCCCTCCTCCCCAGTAGCTGCCCTCAACCTCAGCACCCACTTATTTGCTACGTGTCCTTCTGGTACATCCGCCACCGGCCAGAGACAAGCACTCTATAACTTTACTTACTTGTAAGTGAAAATCCATGCCATTTTGGATGCATTTAATTTATATAAATGTTAAGGAGTGGGGAATCCCGTTCTATTGCCTTCTTCACTCAACACCATGCTCTTGAGAGGCACCCATCAAAACCCATCACAGTCTCCCCTTCTAGGGTTGCGAGGTTTAGTGAAAAAACAAAATAACAGGCATCGAATTCAATTGGAATTTCAGAGGAACAATGAATACTTAAATTTTTTTAAGCATAAGTATATCCCAACTATGGCCTGGGATATACTTATACTGAACAGGCAACGCCTGTTTTATCTGACAGTCCTCCTTCCTGCAGATGAGAAAAAGGAAGCTGGGAAGGTGAGTCACTTTCCGCAGCAAGTTGCAGAGCCAGGAGCCACAGCTGGATCAGTGTGAGTCTAGAAGATTCCTCAGCCTGTGGCCTCTACGGCATCTGGGAGAATGGGATCAGCAAGAGTCAATGCTGCTGGGGTGGGGAAGGTGGCTACTTGTTTTTGCATCTGTCTCACTGCCCAGACTCTTCTGTTGATTTCCTGTTGGCATGGCATCCCACATGCTGCTATGTATAGCCTGGGCACGCACGCGGTATTTTATCTCAGGGAAGTGAATGACCACTCCTGCATAGCCCTGGCATTTAGCGCAGTGCCTGGCGCACCGTGGGTGCTCGATAAATATTTGACGATCGGGTGATCATTTTTACAAGGACAAGGGACAGTTCCCTCTCTGGCCATGTGTCAGAGGCCACGGCAGCTAGGGAAGCCTCCCGTGGCCACACACGGAGACCCATAAATCACAGGACACCTTCCTTAATGGCTGCGCCACCACCAACGTCCGTCTCCCTCATCTGTGAACATTTTCTGAAACTCACTCGTAATCATGACTGAAAGCAACATGTTTCCGATTTCCATATTATTAGAAAGAGGTGGAGCTCGCCATAAATGATTCAAGACGTGTCAATCAAATGACAATACAAATGATGCATTTATTTATCTTCGCCTCTCCTGGCTGGCTTGCTTTGTTCCAGCTTTCTCCTTCTGGGGAGTTTCTCGCACCCTCCTTTTCTCTTTGAAGTGTGTTGGCTAATATTTTATTCATTATAGAATTTAACAAAGCCTGCATGGCAAAGGAATCCAGGTTGGTGTTGATATAAAGCGGCGAGCAGAAGTATATAGAGACCTAAGGACCCTAGTTGGTCCCAGTTGGTCCCCAGTAGTCCCGGTTGGCTCTTCTAAGTCTTTGCGGGAGGCGGTGGGGATCCAGCAGTGACTGGGATGGGTACTATCCCTGCCCTCATGGAGCTGACATTCTAGTCACGACAGTCAGTGAGAGGCCCAGGCTGGAGGTCTAACCCCCCGCCGGCCTCTCCTCTCTGAGGGCAGCGGCATGTTTGACAACTTCGACAGCGGCACCCGTTCTCACTCCAGCAGAGGCCCCAGGTAGCCTGTATTTAAACCCGTCTCCTGACTTGGAAGGGGATGAACAAAGCCATCAAAATATGTATCCTCTTTGATGCTATCGTTGCTCTCCCAAGAATTCATCCGTAAGAAACAATTAAGGCTGTGCACAAAGATTTAACCACAAGGGTCTTCCTCGTGGGCCCCTTTCACAGGGGAGGAGAATAGAAATCCTCTATCCTTGTAGCAACCTTGCCAAGTGGTTGCTATTGGTATCCCCAGTTCACTGTTGGGGAAACCACAGAGTGGTGCTCCCTGGGGCTTGGACTCTGAGTGGTTTTGATTCTTTTTCCCCTTTGGCCCATGTGTATTCTGAGTCTCTTTTTTTTTTTTTAAGATTTTATTTATTTATTTGACAGATAGAGATTACAAGTAGGCAAGAGAGGCAGGCAGAGAGAGAGGGGGAAGCAGGCTCCCTGCTGAGCAGAGAGCCCGATGTGGGGCTCGATCCCAGGACCCTGGGATCATGACCTGAGCCAAAAGCAGAGGCTTTAACCCACTGAGCCACCCAGGTGCACCTGTATTCTGAGTCTTATACTATGACCATCAATACTTATACCTCTTGCCCCAAACAAAAAAAAAAAGTAGAAAGAAATCTCACGATTTCCATCCATCCGTCCATCTGTCTGTCTGTCCACCCATCGGCTATGCTATTTCAGTGTGTCTTCTGTTGTGAATGAACCACCCCAAGTACAGCTCCAGGCATCATGGCCAGAGCCCCCCCACCTGGTCCCCCGCGCCGTGGTGTCAGCCAGGGCGTACATCTCTGTCGGCCTCAGTGACGCCTTGCAGTGCCATGGAAGGCTTGTGAAATCAAAGCAGGTTGTGTAAGAGTGGCTTAGCCTGGAGACGTGGGGCTGTTTATCACCCCTGAGTTATTTTTATGGGTGTATAAATCGAGTTGTCCTCCTTGGGAACTTCCTGGGGCTGCTGAGGATCCCACAGCCCTCAGAGAGAGGAAGGAGAGCGTTGGCCAGGGCAGGGCAGGGCTGTGGCTTGGCGTTTTGCAAGGGGCCCCCTGTCCTGAGTCAGAAAAGGGTGTCGGAAGGAGCTAGACGTCGAGCCTGGCATCCCGGGGCATCTGCCAGGCCTGCTCGGTGGCAGTGTTGATGGGGATGTGATGAATGAAGCAGACAGTCTTGGCTTTGCGCGGCTCTGCGCCCTGGAAGGATCACTGTATGAGCTGAAATGGCACAGAACGATCTTAAGAATCACTGGGATCAAATCAGATTATGGTGTGACCTTTAACATTTTTTTTTTTTGTCAAAACATCGAAAACTCTTTTACCGTCAGTTACGAATGTTGAAAGAAATGAAAAGATGGCAAAACGAACATGTATTTAATATTTTAGAACATTGGAAACCCCGAGAATGGAAGTATTGTATTCCTTCGTATAAAAATTGTTGAGAACGGTTTGCACAGTGCCTGCCTGCTTCTTCTGGTTGTGTAACTAACCCTACAGAGCGAGCATCTTTTATACACCTTGGCAAATGGTCATCATCCTTTCCAAGATCGGATTAGCTTCCAACCTTTTATCCTTTGTACTTTCGGTGTCATGAAATTCTGAGAGTTCCCGCTGGCCTCACTTCCTCTGGGATGTCTTCATCCTTTTCTTCACAACTACTTCCCTCGTTTACATTGGTAAGTCTGTCTTCCTCTGGCAGCAGTTCTAGAGCCTCTGAAATACACACGGTGTCAACATTCCCGGGATCTTCTGTTTCTTCTATGAGCTGATAATCCCTTAATGGTTATTTTGTGTCAACTTAGTTGGGCCACAGTATCTGGATATTTGGTCAAACATTATTCCGGATATGTCTGTGAAGGTATTTTTCAGCTGCAGTTACCATGTACTTTGCGTAAAGCAGGTTGTTCTCCATGATGTGGGTGGGCCTTGGTCAATCAGTTGAAGGTCTTAATAGGAAAAGACTGACCTCCCGGGAGGAAGAGGGAATCCAGCCACCACGTGGTGGCCTTTGGACTCAAGCTACAGTATCAGTTGAGTCTCCGACCTGCCAGCCTATCCTACAGGTTTTGGATTTACCAGCCTCGATTTGCTATCTGTCTGTCTGTCTATCTATCTAGGGAATGTACCTACATATCATATCTGTGCATCATAGCTTTTATGTGCGTCATAACGAGCAGTTGGATAGATAGAATTCCTATCGGTTCTTTCTCTCTGGAGAAGCCTGGCTAAAACGAAGCCCACTGGGGTTCCATTCAGCTTCCATTTCCAGCCCTGCCAGAGTGTTGTTTCATTTCCTTGCCACACTGCCCTTGCATCTTTGCTGGCCAGGTTCTCCTTTTCATTACCTATTTGTGGGAAGCATCGCATGGGTGATCTCTGAGAGACAAGGAGGAAACACAGTGACACGCCTCGCTTTCCCTGTATGACCTGAGCAGCAGGTGCCTGGTGACCAATCACGAGAGGACTTTGAAAGCAGGTGACATGGTCGGTCACTGATGATGACACACATCTATTATTTACGGAGAGCTTGAGGGACTGAAGGACTGGCGGGAAAAGTCTGTGCTTTGTGGGAGGACTCCTGTGCCCTGCTCAGTGCCGTCTGAGCCATGTCGTTGGAGGGCCAGTGTTACTGTTTAAGCGAGGCTGCTGAAATTCATGCGTCTCCAAACCATGCAAAAGCCAGGCCTGTTGGGGTATTCCACAGCGGCTAGTACTCCAGAGCACTGACTTTGGGCCAGGCATAAACTCAAATCCACACCAAAGTCCAAGCCTAAACCTAAGTGCTTCACATATGTTAACCCATCTAATAAATGTAAAACACTCAACACTGATCAGTTGTGGGGCGCCTGGGTGGCTCAGCTGGTTAAGCCTCTGACTCTTGATTTCGGCTCAGGTCTTGATCTCCGCCCACGTCGGGCTCTACGCTCAGCACCAGAATCTGCTGGTCCCTTTCCCTTCCCCTCTACACCCTGCAAATAAATAAATAAAATGTTAAAAACAAAACAAAACAAAACCTTATCAGTGGTGAGGCTAGAACTTGGGAGCCAACTGCTTGCTTCACCCCGGTGGCTTGGCTTCAAGGCATGAATGACCTGCCAGGGAGGGGCCCATAGTTGGAGGCATTTTACATATTGTGCATCCTGACTTCTCTGTGATGTTGCAACCCCCACCCCCAAAAACTTTACATGTGTCACAACCTTTGGGGAATTCTCATACGCCCTGGATTGGAAGCCCAGATTTGCTACCGCTGGCCATGTGACCTTGGGCATAAGACTTGGCCTTTCGGAATCTCGTAGACCTCAGCTTCCCCATCTGTAAAGGAAGGCTCTCGTATGGATCAAATGAGATAATCACACGTATAGAGTGCATCATCACTGGCCCGTGGCACGTACCATAAATAGTAACTAGCCTTGTTGTTACCAAGCAGACATTCTAACACAGCTGGAATCGTTTTCGATTCTGCCTCCCCACAGACCAGGAGCTGCTTGAGGAAAATCCACTTTTCAACCTCTGGTCCTAGCTCCCAGGGCAGTGGCTGGCCCAGAGTAAGTGCCCATTAAATGCTCGTTAAATGAGTGAATAAGAACCCAAAAAGACCTTGTTCCCAGCCTGCCCACGTTGAATGCGGCCACAGATAGTAACCAATAACTTACGGAGCTCATGCCACGTGCCAGAAATGAATGGCACCAGGCCCTTTCTGTGCACTATCTAGCTCATTCTCTAGGCAGCCCCATTAGGTGGATGTTGTTACGATCCGAGCATTTAAGGAACAGATCCGCAAGCCTGGGATTTCACCCCAGTCTGCAGGATGGTCCATCCTGTGGTCTCTGTCCAGTGGAGTCTGGTGAGCCAGCAAGAGGTAGGGGGCTAGGAGGAGGTGCAGGGGGGTGGGGGAGTGCTTTTCCAAAGGTGAGCCCTCATCTACCGGGTACAGACCTGCAGTGACCTTGGCAGAATACCAGACTCTGGGGCGCCCTCCGTTCGGAGGGGCAATTCTGCGCCTAGCCAGTCCACAGCACCTCGCAAAAGTGTCTTCCTTGTGTCTCCGCCCTGTTCAAACTTGCCCAGCCTGGGTTTCATCACCCCAGGCTCCTGCTCCCTGTTGCTGATAATGGGTGGTGCTGGGTTACTCAGCTAAGCAGATCTGCACTCTCCCTTGACCACCCAAGTCACTGCAGAAGCAATTAATTAGGGAACCAGATGCAGCTGTGGGACAGCTCATCTGTTGCTAGACAGAGCCGTTACTTTATTTTTTATTGTTCTTCAAGTTTTCACAAGTGGGTTGTTTTGTAAGCTCCTCTTACAGTCCCTGAAGTGACGCCCCCCTCCCCACCCCAGGCTTGATGCACAATATTCAACAGACTCTTGGTTGGTTTCACTGTCGTATCACATGCCTTGGCAAATCGAATGCTTTCTACCTTTAGAGACAGAAGAGAGCAGGGAGGACCCGCTGAAGGTGTGTGGGGAGCCCAAGGCTCATGGCCACCCACCCTGTCAACCCCCTTCTGCCTTCCAGCATCCCAGGGACCCCTTGGACACCAAAGAACCAAGTCTGAGAAGCCCTTGACCGTTTTCTCAGTTGGCTGAACTGTTTTCTATAAACTTCTGGAGAGCAGCTGGGATGAGTGAGAAAACACCAAGAACCCAGAGCCAAACCTAAGTTGCTTTCCCGCTCTGCCATTTACTACCTGCCTGACTCGCAGTGAGCCCGTAACTACGGGCCTCAGTTTCCTCCTCTGCAAAATGGGACTAATCGTAAATACTTACCTCGTGGCATTGTTGTAGTGACCAGATTAGCTACTAAAGTAGCTTATAAAGCACAGACAGATATGCAGTGAATGTGCTTCTCAAAATCTCAGGTGTAGTGAGAGGCCTGTGGGTAATTTGGGGGTGGCCATTCCGTGTACCCCTCCAATTACCTCAATTGCACAACCACGACTGTGTTTACTTGTCAGACTGGTCCTGTCTCCTGTAATTCTTTGGGCCCAGGCAGCATTTCTCTGAGAAAGAGAAAGAGGAACTTATGACTTCTGCGCATTATCCCTCCCTTTCCCCCGCCCCGAATCCCCCACTGCCCAGGCTTCCTTCCAAGTTTCCTCTTCTCCTTGGCATGTGTTAGGAGGAGCCAGTTTCCTGTGGCCCCAGGAAAGAAAACTGCACTCCAGTGTACACATCACTAAAGACTCCCCACCAGCTTACCCAAAGGTGAACTGTTTGAGTATGTTTCTCATGAAAAGTGTTAGCTGAGTATTTACCATGTACTAAGAATTTTACATATGTTCATCAGTCCTCACAATGACCCTGCAAAGGAAGTATGAATATTAGCCCCATTTTGCAGATGAAAAACTGAGGCTTAACAATGAAAAGGAACCAGGATGGGGCTCTTGGGCCAAATCTGATGGGCTCCAGAGCCCTTGTACTAACCACTGCCCTACACTTCCCTGATGCCTTCATCAGGACCCAGTGCACACCCAAGGTCACAGTCATGGTCGGGGTAATGCTCATGCTTCCCATAGGGCTCCCTTCTTGTTCCTCATCAAAAGAGACCAAATGGGCTATTTCAGCCTCAGACTCTGACCTTTTTCCTGAGGATCTTTGTGTTTGCAGCTGGGCTTCTGCTGATCCTCTGAGGGCTGTTGGATCTCACTCATCAATATATGATTGGACATTTAATGATGGCTCACCTGTGCTGTGCCACACACTGCACAGGGCACTAGGAATATAAACATGGCCCCCACCTACAGGGTTGTGACATCAGGGAAACAGAAAACTAGAAAGATGATGGTCTTTGAGACTTAGTTCATCTCTTCTACATGGGATGAAGCCCAGAACCGCTAAGGGAGACCCACAGAATCCCAAAGGTTGTCAACCTGTCCACCCCTCCCATATTATCTATTGCTGCATAGCAACATTCCCACGAGCTTAGAGGCTTTGAGCAACACATATTTCTGATCCTACAGTTCCTGTGGATCTGGAGGCCAGACAAGGCTTATCTTGGCTTTCTGCTTAGGATTTCACAAAGCTACAATCAAGAGGTCAAGGGGGACTGTGATCTCATCTGAAGCTCACCCGGGAAAAGATCTGCAGCTTTGAGAGGAGAGGGGGCAGAGTTGCCCATTAGGGTCTGGCCTCAGAGGGACTAGCTAAAAGAGACATTTTGCACTGAGAATACTCACTCTCATTGGCTTTTCTACACCTTGCCAGGCTAATATCCACCTCCAAATAGAAATTAAGAAACAACGAGATACCATCTCATACCCATTAGGTTATCAAAAATGAACAAAATCTGATGATTCCAAGTGTTGGCAAGAATGTGACAAAAATTAGAACTTGTTCCTGGTGAGTTGGCATTTTCTGGTGGACCAGAAATTTGGAAATATCAAGTAAAATTAAATATACACATACTGTATGCCTCAGCAAGTACATTTCTAGATGTATGCCCTAGAGAAGCTCTCACATGTGTACACTGAGACCTGCACAAATATGTTTATTATAGTATTATTGATAAGAACAAAAATCAGAAAACAATAACTGTCTTTACTAAAAGGGTAGATTAATGAACTATGGTTTATTTACAAATTAGAATACTATTCAGGGGCTCCTGGTTGGCTCGGTCAGAAAAGCATGTGACTCTTGATCTCAGTGTGAACCCCGTGTTGTGTGTAGAGATTACTTAAAAATAAAATCTTAGAAAAAAACAATTCAGCAGTTAACTAACAATGGATAAAGTAGGCATCAACATACATAGAGAAAGGCAGTTATAAAAGAATAAAACAAGTTGTCCAATTTCATATATCTATGGAAGAACTTTCAGAATGGGAGAGAAAGGATAGCTAAAATTTTGCTCCTCCATAAAAGCTATGGGAACACTATCAAGAATTAACTTTTTTAGGACTCTGGAAATTAATGAAAGACAACAACCCAGAGAGAGAGAGAGAGAGAGAGAGATAAAAAAAAATTTCTTAATGGCCTAATCTCAGTGAGAATAGTGAGTTTTTAAAAATTTTAACTTAACCTAATCCTATCCTCCTCCCCAAGTTCTGTGGTTGGCCTTGGAAACCAACAGCCTTGCAACTATGATAGCTAGGGAAACCAGCAGCCTCACAGCCCAGGAGTCATTGCAGGGGTGGAATGGGTTTAGAGCTTCCCAAAAGTCCCATTCCCAAAGAATTGTCACCATTTGGCCTGACAGCTAGCTGGAAAGCTCCATTGGTAAGGCCTGTCTTTATCTGACCTGAGCACTCAGTATATCCCCAAGGCATTTGTCAAAGACAATCAGTGGCAATTCTTTAACATCACAGTCACTGAGGCAGTTTTGCCATCTGGGGATAAAAGAGGCTAACCAAACAACTAAAAGGAAAAAAACTGGGCTATCAGCTATCCATGAAGAGCTCTGATATAGTCCTGGGAATCTAGAAGGACTTGCACACATGCAAAGCTGTGTAGATGCCCAAGAAATACCTAAGAAGGCTCTCATCTCTCAACTCTGGCTGACCTTGAAGATCTGTGAAAGCAGAAATGAAAGCTAAGGCAATTATAAACTGCCTGCCACAGCACAGAAAGTATGCCCAACACACATACAGACCCTCTGCAAATGCTGGGAGACTAACTGATTCAATGCATTTAAGAAACTCTTTGTGCAATAAGAAGCTTACTACTAAGATAACCAAGTAGAGATTTCAGTGGCCATGTGCAACAAAGAATAAAGACTTTATAGGATTAGTCCAGGAAAGTCACTAGACAAACAGTAACAATAAACAGCAAAAGCAAAAGCTGTGCGGAGGAGGGGAGTCTGATTTTCCAGAGGTACCACAAAGGATTACTAAAAATTTCCAGTTTCAATTAAAAAAAGACATTAAGAAAATAGGAATAGACAGGTTATACACAAGAACCAGTCCCCTTGGGAGCGAAGATATTGGACTTAATAGACAAAGAATTTATCGGCTATTTTAAATATGTTCAAAAAACTAAAGGATGGTATGAGATGATGTATTACCAAATAGGGATAGCAATAAAGGGAACTTATAAAAAGAACCAAATGGAAATTCTGGAGTTGAAAAGTTCAATACAATAATTAGAATGAAAAAATCAGTAAGGAACTCAAGAGCAGAGGTGAGCTGGCAGAAGAAAGAATTAGCCAACTGGAAGACAGGCAAATTGAGAGCATCCAGTTTGAGCAACAGAGAGAAAAGAAAGAAAAGAATGAAGATCAATGAACAGAGCCTCACAGATCTGTGGGATACCATCAAACAAATCAACATACGCATAATGAGAGTCGCAGAAGAGAAAGAGAGAGAGAACAGGCCAGAGGAATATTTGAAGACAAATCATGGCTGAAAATCTCACAGATCTGATTTAAAAAGAAAAAAATTAATCTTCACATCTGAAAAGCTTAACAAATTCCAAGTAGGATAAGCTCCAAGAGATCCATATCTAGACACAGATATGTCACAGATGGTTTAACTGTCTAAAGCAAAAGACCAAAAGAGAATCTTAAAAGCAGAGAAGAGTGACTCCTTGCCTCAATAAAATTAACAGTGAATTTCTCATCAGAAACCACAGAGTTCAGAAATCAGTGGGATGGGATATTCAAGGGGCTGAATGGAAAATACTGCCAACCAGGAATTCTATATTCAGTAAATTGGCCCTTCAGAAATAGAGATGAAATGATGACATTGACAAATGAAACAAAGAGTACTTATTGGAGTATTTGCTAACCAAGAATATTTACAGGAGACCTGCCCTACAAGAAAACCTAAGGGGAGTCCTTCAGCCTAAGATGAAAGGACCGTAGACAGTAACTTGAATCCATACAAAGAAATAAAGAACACAAGTAGAAGTAATTGCATGAGTAAATATAAAATAAGGCATAAATATATTTTTTAGTCCTTTCTTATTTAAAGGACAACTACATAAAATAATAACTACAAGCTTGTCCTGACGGGCTTATCATGTTTGAGAGATGTAATTTGTTCTTTATATTTCTATGGTACAACATCAATAACACAGAGAAGGGGTTAAGGAGCAGAGGTATACAGAAGTAAAATTTTTGTTTACTGTTGAAATTAAGTTGGCATTAATTTTGTTTTAAATTAAGATGCTATTTATAACGCCCAGGGCAACCACGAAGAAAATAAGCACCCCCCCCCACCCAAAAAAAATGCAGTAAAAGAAAGAACAAGGAAATTCATTGATACACTAAGAAAGTATCTTCGTAACACAAAAGGAAGCTGTCATAGTGGAAGAGAGGTAAAAAACAAGACATAGACGCAGGGGAAACAAATAGCAAAATTGCAGAGACCTTATCAGTAATTACATTAAGCCCTGGCTTATCAGTAATTATATTAAATGTGAGTGAACTAAACCCTCCAATCAAAAAGTTGAAAGGAGCAGAACAAATTTAAAAAGAATCCATCTGTATTCTGTCTACAGTAGGCAAATTTAGATACAAAAATACAAGTAGATTCAAGGTAAAAAAAAAAAAAGTTAAAATGATATACATGCAACCAGTAGGCAGAAAGGAACCGGAATGGCTATACTAATAACAGAGAATATTGACATTAAGACAATTACTGTACTTGAGACAAAGGACATTTCATAATGGTGAGAGTCAATCAATCAAGGAGATATAATCATTATAAACATGTAACAACAGAGCTCTGAAATTCACGAAGCAAAAACTGACAGAATTGCAAGAAGCACTAAGCTATTCTAGAATAATAGTTGGAGACTCCCATACTATACTTCTAACGAGGCAGAAGATTAACAAAGAAATGGAAGACTCAAGCTATCCTATAAACCGACCCAATCCTCACAGACATGCATAGAACACTTCACCCAACAAGAGCAGAAAACATTCCTCCCAAGTGCACATGGAACATTCTCCAGGATAGACCATATGTTAGGCCATTGAAAAATCCTCATTAAATTTTAAAGGATTGAATTTGTAATTAAAGAAACTTCCTTCGAAGAAAAGCCCAGGCACAGATGGCTTCACTGGTGAATTCTGCCTAACATTTAAAGAAAAATGAATACCGATGCTTTATACACTCTTCCAAAAAATACAAAAGGAGAGAATGCCTCCCAAATGATTCTTTGTGACCAGTATTACCATGATATCAAAACCAAAAACATCAAAAGAAAACTGTAGAGCAACGTCTCTTAGGAATATAGACATAACATTTTTCAACAACAAAGAACAAAGCCAGCAACATGTAACAGGGGTTATGTACCACAACCAAGTGAGATTTATCCTAGGAATGCAAGATTGTTTTAGCATATCAAAAAACACAATGTAATATGCCAAGAACCACACAATCATTTCATTAGGTGCAAAAGGAATATTTGACAGGGGCCCCTGGTTGGCTCAGTCAATAGAGCATGCAACTCTTGATGTCAGGGTTGTGAGTTTAAGCCCCACGTTAGGCATGGAGTCTACTTAAAAAAAAACAAAAAACCAAAAAACAGGAAGACATAAAACTGCCGCTATTTGCAAATGGCATGATCTTCTGTATAAAAATAGCCTAAGGAATCCTCAAAGGCAAACAACAACACCACCAACAGCAAAAACCATTCAAACTTAAGAACGAGTTAAGCAAAATTGCAGGATGCAATGTCAGATATACAGAAATCAATTATATTTTTACATATCAGTAGTAAACCATCTGAAAAGAAAATTCCATTTATGATAAACATCAGAAAATACTTAGGGGTCCAGTTAACAAAACTACAAGATTTATTATTTACCAACTATTTATTTATTCATTTTTAAATATTTTATTTATTTATTTATTTATTTGTCAGAGAGAGAGAGAGCGAGCACAAGCAGGCAGAGGGAGAAGCAGGTTCCCCACTGAGCCAGGAGCCCGACGTAGGACTCGATCCCAGAACCCTGGGATCATGACCTCAGCTGAAGTCAGATAACTAACGAACTGAGCCACCCAGGCATCCCAAAACTACAATATTTAAATATTTAAGTCTATAATACATTTTGAAAAGTTAAAGAAGATCTAAATAAATTGAAAAACATCCCATGATTATGGGTCGGAAGACATAATACTGTGAAGGCAGTACTACCCAAATTAATCTACAGATCCAGCACCATCTCTATCAAAATTCCAGATGCCTTTGTTGCAGAAATTGACAAGCCGGTCATACTATGCATATGGAAATGCAAGAGACCCAGAGTAGCCAAAACGATCTTGAACGAGAAGAACACAGTTGGAGGATGCACGTATCCTCATTTCAAAACTTACCACAAAGCTACAAAAATCAAGACAGTGTGGCACTAGCATAAAGACTGGCATGGAGATCAATAAAAGAGAACTGAGAGCCCAGGATTTAACCTTTACGTTTGTGGCCAACAGATTTTCAACAAAGGTGCCAAGCCAATTCAGTGGAGAAGAATAGTTTTTTCTGTCCATTGTTCTGGGGCAACCAGATGTTCACGTGCAAAAGATCGAAGCTGGACACCTACTTCACACCATATACAAAAATTAACTCAAAATGAATCAAAGACCTAAGTGTAAGAGCTAAAACTATAACATTTTTGGAAGAAAACATATGCATAAATCTACATGACCTTGGATTGTGCAATATTTTCTTAGAAATGACACTGAAAATATAAAAACAAAAGTGGCAAAAGAAAAAGATACATTGAGCCTCACCATCATTTACAATTTTTGTGCACGCTCCCGTAGAATGCGTGGAAATACCTGCGAATTGTCTATCTGATAAAGGACTTGTATCTAGAATATATTTTTTAAAACTCTTACAACTCAAAAATTTAAAAAATCAAACAAGCCAAAATTTAAGTGGACAAGGGATTTGAATAGACGTTTCTCCAGTGAGTCTACACAAATGGCCAACACACACATGAAAAGGTGCTCAGTATCAGCTGCTATCAGAAAAATGAACATCGAAACCTCTGTGAGATACCACCTCATGCCCACCAGGATGGCTAGAACCAAAAAGATAGCCAATGACAAGTATCGGCAAGGATAGGAAGAAATTGGAGCGCACAACTTTGCTGGTGGTGAAGTGAAATGGTGTAGTCACTTTGGATAGCAGTTCCCCCAAAGTTACACAGAGTTGGCCTATGACCCAGCAATACCACTCCAGCAATAACACACACACACACACACACACACACACACACACTGGAATATTACTCAGCCATAAAAAAGAATTAAATCTTGCCATGTGCAATGACATGGATGGAGCTAGAAAGTATTATACTAAGTGAATTAAGTCTTTCAGAGAAAGACAAATACCATATGATTTCACTCATATGTGGAACATAAGAAACGGGCAAGCGTAGGGGAAAAAGAGAGAGACAGAGACAAACCAAGAAACAGACATATGAAAAACAAACTGATGGTGACCAGAGGGCAAGGGGTTAAGGAGATTCAGGAAGTAGGTGATGGGGCTGAAGGAGGGCTCTTCTCATGATGAGCGCTGGGCATTGTAGGCAAGTGTTGAGTCACTATGTTGTACACCTGAAACGAATGTGACACTGTATGTTAACTAACTGGAATTTAAATAAACAATTGAAAAAAGAGAGAAAAAAAAACAACACCCAACCCAGCACTCCTATGTCTGTACCCAAGAGAAGTGAAATATAATGTCGACACAAAAACTTGTACGTGAATGTTCATGGCAGCATTATTCATAATAGCCAAAAAAGTGGAAACAGCCCCAAATCTCCATCATCTGATGGGTAGATAAACAAAATTTAGCACATTCCTGCAAGGCAATATGATTCAGCCCTAAAAATGAAGGAAGCATTGATGCCTCCCACAACACGGATGAACCTTGAAACCACGACGCTAAATGAAAGAAACCAATCCCCAAAGACCACATATATTTTAACGATATGAAGTGTTCAGAATAGTCAAGTCCAGAGAAGCAGAAAGTAGCCGAGTGCTTGCCAGAGGTTGAGGGGAGAGAAGAGAGGGGCTAAGAGGTACGGGCTTCTTTTGGGGGTGACGAAATATTCTGGACTTAGACGGTGGTGATGGTCACACAATTCTGTGAATATAGTAAAAGCTACCGACTGGTACACGTTAGAAGGATGAGTTTCACGATGTGTGAATTATATCTTTATATAGCTGCTGATTTTAAAAAGGATAAATACAGCACGTGCCCATTTATGCAAAATTTTAAAAACGTACATGAACTAGTACTATCAATCATTTAATGTTACCTACACATGCAGTTGAAGCGTATGAACCACACATACAAGAACAAAAGGCCAGATTCGGGACTGTGGTTATCTCTAAGGAGAGAAGGAGGAGAAGGAATGTGTTTATAATGTTGTATTATTTTTTTTATCAAGACAGAGATCAGAACAATTACAGAAAAATATTAACATCTGTTTAATTTGGATTCTGGGTACATGGATAACTCTTATTTTATATTCTGTACTCGTTTATAGTTGAACTTGTTAATGATTGTTAAGTTCTAGGGGGCAAATGAAGCCTTCTATTTCCTTTGCCTATAGTGGGCTGAATGGTGGCCCCCAAAAGATACGACCACCTGTGGATGGGACCTTATTTGAAAAACAGATCTTTGTAGGTATAATAAAGTTAAAGATCTCAAGAGGGGATCGTTCTAATGATGAATGTCCTTAGAAGAGAAAAAAGGAGGGGAGAGGCCGTGTGAACTAGGGAGCAGAGACTTGAGTGAAGTGTGCACAAGCCAAGGGACACCTGCATCCCCCAGAAACTGGAAGGTGGGAGGAAGGCTTCTCCCCCAGAGCCTCCCGAGGGAGTGTGGCTCCTTTCTCCCAAGCATCACGCCGACCATCCCAGAAGTCCACAGCCTTTCCTCCCTCCCCAATTCCCTTCTTGCTTAGCCAAATCATTTTCCCCACAGCAAGGACAAAGGTCGGGTGCCTTTGTGGCTGTCTCCAGTGGGGGCCACATCAGACTTTAATCTAGGATGCCATTTTCGCTGGTTGACCTGCTGGATTTGGAGGTCTCACTGCTCCTCCTGCCAAGCCCTTCTGCTGCTGCTTCTTACCACCTCAGCCTCTGCCAACTCACTCAGCCCCCACCTGCCTCCTGGCCGCGGCTCCCCCCAGCCTCTCCCGCACCCAGACACCGGCACCTAGCTCTGATTCCCGCCGCCAGCAGCCCTAGCATCGCCTTGTAAGTAAAACAACACACAAGATGAAATGCAATGAGAGAAACGAACATTTTAGCTACTTGCACATATATCCGCTCACTTAAATTTATGAAATAGGTACTGTTACTATTCTTGTCCTGAGATGCACAGAGAAGTTAGATAAATATAGCCCCGCTGAGCTGGGCTTTGAATTGGGACCTGGCTGAGTGGGGATCCTGGCACGCCCACTTCCTGGCTCTGTGAAATTGAACCTGTCACTTAACCCCTCTGCACTTCCATTCCTGCACCCACGAAAGAGGAATAATGGTCATGTCTGTGTCCGAGGCTTGTTGTGAGCATTACATGGAGTTCCTGTAGAAAGCCCTCGCTTGCCACATAGGAGGCGTCAACCAGTATTCTCAACATCAGGGACGGTTCTAGCAAATTATGTTCAGGGAACTCCCTACTCATTTCAACAGGCCATGGGCAAAGGGTTTTGTTTGGTTAATGAGTTTTTTTTTAAATAATGGTGCTTTTATGTTTGGTTGGTGAGGTTTTTTTTTTAAGATTTTATTTATTTATTCGACAGAGATCACAAGTAGGCAGAGAGGCAGGCAGAGAGAGAGGAGGGAGCAGGCTCCCCACTGAGCAGAGAGCCTTATGTGGGGCTTGATCCCAGGACCCCGGGATCATGACCTGAGCCGCAGGCAGAGGCTTTAACCCACTGAGCCACCCAGGTTCCCCTGGTGAGTTTTTTTTAAAATAATGGTGCTTTTAAATTTTATTTGGAGCCAACGCTCTCTCTCCACATGGACCTAGATGTGCATATGAGGGTTACTTCCATGTCTGAAGTCAGGTCTGGGACGCGCGGCAGGTTGTCCCATCTGCGCTGGGATGGAAGGGCAAGTTCACCAAGCCTTTTGGTTTCGGGCCGCCAGGGGCTTCTGCAGCGAGCTTGTTTCCTTGAAAACTTGAAGATCTCCAAGCTCTAAAGTCTCCGTCATAGGGAAAATGCCTTCTTCTCTGGCTTATTTGCTCAAGGTTTAAAAGGTATTTCTGGGCTTTGGCTAAGAGGAAATTTAGCTTTTGAGCAAATCCTTGTGCACTGGCTTTCTGTAAACATCTGAATATAGCGTGTGCAGCTTGGAGCCCATGCCACTTGGCCTTCCCGGATTTCACAGCCAGTGGGGAGGGAACAAAGTCAGCTTGGTACTTGCAGAGTGATGTCTGATGTCTGACTTGATGAGCTGGTTCTAGATGCTACTACTGGGGTTGCCTCCCCAACACAGGGTGCTGTGACCAGGGTTACAGCAGGGAGGAGGATGAGGGTTATGGTGTGAGTATCGGAAAAGGATGGAGATTAAGTAGGGTGAGTAAGACTTTCTTCGCACATCACCATCCCGGAAGCATCCCTGAGCGGAGAGGGTCAGTTAATCACTTCCCCAAGTGCGCTTGACACAGGGGACTCCACCCTCATGAACCTGGAGTTCTGGTGGAGGTGAGTCCTCTCCCAAGGAAACCCTAGAGCACGACTTCATTAAAACACTTTCAGAAACGTCCGTATGCTGATGAGCGAGGGCAGGCTAACTGCTGTAACAGTGGGCACCCCGGTAAAGGTGGTGCAGCACAGTCCAGCACATCTGAGCTGGGAGACTGGGCAGAGCTCAGCTCCATGCACTTGGGGACCACCCTCCCATCCCTCCCCTAAGGTCTCAGAACCTTCCATGGGATCCTCTGTGACCGGCTAGCCGATAGAGAATCATGGGCTTTTTATTTTTTTATTTTTAAAGGTTTTATTTATTTATTCGACAGAGAGAGACACAGCGAGAGAGGGAACACAAGCAGGGGGAGTGGGAGGAGAAGCAGGGTTCCCGCAGAGCAGGGAGCCCGATGTGGGACTTGATCCCAAGACCCTGGGAGCATGACCTGAGCCGAAGGCAGACTCTTAATGACTGAGCCACCCAGGCACCCCATCATGGGCTTTTTAAAAGGCCAGGCCTGGGGCACCTGGGTGGCTCAGTGGGTTAAGGCTCTGCCTCTGGCTCGGGTCATGATCTCAGGGTCCTGAGATGGAGCCCCGCATCGGTCTCTCTGCTCGGCGGGGAGCCTGCTCCCCGCGCCCCCGCCTGCCTCTCTGCCTACTTGTGATCTCTCTCTGTCAAATAAACAAATAAAATCCTCAAAAATTAAAAAAATAAAAAAATAAAAGGCCAGGCCTGGAAGTGACCTTCCAACTGGTCAGAACTCAATCACATGAAGCCATCTAACTGCCAGGATCCACACGTGTGCCCCAGAGAATGAAGTCACGGGGTTCGGTGAGTGTATAGCATGGACTCTGTCACAGCACCTCTGTGCCAAAGACCCCAGGAGGACACTGGAAGGAAGGTCTGTGATGCTGCTGGCGCGTGTGTGGCTAATGAGAATGGGGCTCTCAGACCTAAGTCCCAGGCTGTCGGACTGCAAGGAAGCCAGAGCGTCTCACCAGCCCAGCCCTCCTGCCTGCCCCTCGGCTGCTCTGTGTCATAGTCATGCCTCCCTGAGCATGTTCTCCAAACCTCCGTGTGTTCAGCTGGAACACAGAGATGCTAATCACAGTGCCTGCGTCACTGGTTCGTGTGAAGAATAAGCAGGATGGGAGAGGGGAGGCAAGGGCTGAGGCCAGTGCCCGCCACGTGGTCAGCACCTTATAAATGTGGGTCGTGATCAGAGGAAGCTGGCCTTGACTCCCCTCCACCACTGACGAGCTGTGTAATGACCATGGCCAGGTCACCTTGACCCCCCTGAGCTCCAGTCCCTGCATCTCCAGAATGAAGATAATAACCATCCCTGCCCTAGAGAGCGGCGTTAGGATTATAGGCAATACGTAAAGCAGGTAAAAAGTTTGCTGTACAGCTGGACACATGAAAGAGTGCTCAGTGAGGGTTAGCTATGTACACGTGTTACCTGGGGTAATCCTTGTATCAGCCCCCCGGGGTAGAAGGCGGTGGGTGAACTTGCCCACGTGTGTCCGTGAAAGACCCAGTCACGTGCCCTGAGAATGAATGAATGCAGGGAGGAATGAATGAATCATCACAATAATGTGCGTCTTTTGCGGTAGTAGGGTGCCCAGTCTCCATTTCTCGCAGCAATGGTGAAGCCTGCCAAAATAAATTAACTTTCCCACATCAGTGACTCATTTGGCAGGAATAACAGCCTTGCGAACTGAATAGAGAATGAAAAGGGAGGAGGGCCTGGGTGGGGGAAAGGGGGGGGAGGGCTGGGAGAGGAGCTTTGTAATGACTCAAGATAGAAGAACCAGCTCCTTATTCCCTCTCTCTCTCTCTCTCTGCTCACTCTTGTTCTCTCTCTCTCTTTCTTTTTAGCCAAAAATGTAGCTCCAATGTTCACATTTAATCTTTGAAGTCTGGGAAATAGAGTCTCCAAGCTATTAAGTGGTTCAGGATAGAAGGAGCAAAGAAGGGAGAGTAGAGGCAGCATTGTCTGTCCCTCGCCACGTGGACGGGGATTCGGGGCTCACTGTGGCCACACCATGTGGGCCGGGCCCGCTGGGGGCCCCAGGCCGCCTCCCCTTGGCTCTGGGTCAGTGCTGGGTGCTCCAGACCCTCGCCCCGGCCTGGCCATTCTCCCACCCTGCCCACACCTCCTTCAGGGGCTGGGGAAGCTTTAGGGCAGTGCGAGGAAAGATCAAAGACGGAGACCACGGGTCCTAGAAAGGAAGAGACTTAATTACCTACTTCTTGTCCGCATGGGGGGTTTTACGAGGAGGCCTCTAGGAGGGGGTTTGCCCGTCTCCTAGAAACCAGGCCAGAGGCAGTAAGCCTGGGATAAAAGAGATTGATGACAGACACAAAAAGGAAATTTCTCATCTCTGAAAATGATGACGTTCCCCCCCAAACAGGGCTCAAATGGTTCTGATGAGCTTACCCTCCTGCTCAAACTTTCTCTGGCTCCCCATTAGCTGCAGGATACAATCCGTTTTAGAATAATGGTTAAGAGCCTGGGCTTGGGGCCAGAGAGACTTGGGATGGACTCACTGTGGCCTGGGAAATTTGCTTAGCTTTCCCAGCCGTTGCCCTGTGAAATGTTGTATTCGTTTGCAAGGGCTGCCGTGATTTGTCACTGTGGGACTTTGTTCCACAAACTGGAGTGCTTGAACAACAGAAATGTTTTGTCTCACGGTTCTGGAGGCCAGAGGTTGGATGTCAAAGTGTTGGCGGGGTCATTCCCTTCTGAGGGCAGCGGTGGGAAGGATCTGTTTGAGGGCTGTCTTCTCCCTGCACGTCTTCTTGCCCTCTTCCCTCTCTGTACATCTGTGTCTGCTTACCCTTTCTAGAAGGACACTAGTCCTACTGGAGCAGCGCCCTCCCTAATAACTTCAACTGAACTAATTATGCCTGCGGTGACCCAGTCTCCGTGTATGGCCACATTTGGAACTACTTGGGCTAGGACTTCAGCTTATGCATCTGGGGAGGATACAATTCAACCCATAAAGAATGGGTACATAGAGTGGCTGCAAAGATTGAATGAGATCATGCATGTGAAGCACTTAGTCCAAAGCCTGGTGGGTTGTAAGTGCCCCCAAAAATGTGACCTAAGGGGACGCCTGGGTGGCTCAGTTGGTTGGACGACTGCCTTCGGCTCAGGTCATGATCCCGGAGACCCGGGATCGAGTCCCGCATCAGGCTCCCAGCTCCACGGGGAGTCTGCTTCTCCCTCTGACCTTCTCCTCGCTCATGCTCTCTCACTGCCTCTCTCTCAAATAAATAAATAAAATCTTTAAAAAAAAATGTGACCTAAGATAATCATCATTATGGGTCATAGATACTCTGGGTTCGCTTACCCCATGACTCCTTCTGTCTTTTTTATTGATAAATTCCCTTGGTGATGTTCAGGACAGCAACCTCTCTAGGCCCAGCAAATGGGTCATGTCTAGATGTTTTTTTAAGGACATCATTGTTCTTCCTTGTCAGTAATTGGTCTAGGGGTGGGCAGGTGACCCAGTTCTGGCCAAACAGATGTAAAAAGAAGTCTTGGGGGAGGGTGTGTCTTTGTAAGATTTTCCTTCCTCAAGCAAGAAAGGAATTGCAGGAGAATATCTCCTGTCTTTCCCTCCTATTCTGTATTTGGCAGTCACGTGAGGATGTGATGGCTTGTGCCATGGCAGCTTTCTTGCAACCATGAGAACAGATATCATCAATACTCTGAAATTGACAGAGTGAAAAAATGAAAATAACCTAGAGTCCCTGATGACATGTTGAGCCCTGACTGTAATGGGACTGTGTGCCCCTTAACCCTGTGTTAAATAAATAGTAAAAATTCATGTAGCTTAAGCCACTATGAGTGGGGTTTTCTGTGATGTGCAATCAAATACATAACTGATTATTATTAGTGCCAGCCAGCCAGCCTCCAGGGTGGCCTCCAAGGATACCTGCCTCTTGGTAGTCACACTCCTCTGTGAGTACCTCTGGAGTCCCTTTTCCAGGTTGAAAGTGTTGAGCCATATAGTCGAGAGTATATTATGGAAATGATGGCTGTGACTTCCAAGGCTAGGTCATCAGTGACATTGTGGCTTCTGACCCATGCTGTCTCTTGGATCACTCGCTTGGTGGGAAGCCAGAGACTGTGTTGTGAGGACTCTCAAGCAGCCTTATGGGTAGGCCCATGTGGTGAGGAATGAGGTCTCCCGCCAACAGCCGGCACCAATTTGCCAGGCACATGAGTGCGCCATCTTGGAAATAGATCCTCCTGTCCCAGCCTAGTCTTCAGGCGACTCCAGCCCCAGCTGATGTCATGACTGCAATGTCACAAGAGAACCTGAGCCAGAACCAGCCCTCCAAGCTGCTCCCGAATTAGTGACTCATAGAAACAGTGAGATAATAAGTGTTTATTATTATGAACCACTGAGTTTGGTGATGATTTGTTACATGGCACTAGGTCACTATACACATATCGGTCAAGACCATCTAAGATCTGACCCCATCTTACCTTCCTAGCCTTATTTCCCATAATGCCCTTCACCTACTCTAGAGTCCAGCCAGCGTGATCCATGCACTTTATGCTCTTCCAGGTGCATTCTGCTTCCCTTGCCTGGAACGCCTCTCCCACATCCCTGCAAATCATATCCAGTTCATCCTTTCAAACCTAATGGCTGAAATTTGGTCTACATGAAGCCTTTTTTCATCCTTGTTGAAAGTGATTTCTTTTCTCTCTGCACTTCTAGAGCACTTGATATGTATTTGTAGGACCAGTAAGCATTTATTGAGCACCTATTCTGTGTTGGACCCTGAGAGTACAAGTGTAAGTAATGAATGGTATCCTTGAAATTGAGCATCTTATGTTTTAAGTGGATGTTGTTATATATGTAGCTTTTTGTCTTAAGGAAGCATAGTCCCTTGAGACCAGGTTCAATAACTAATTCTAACCCTTATACCCCCCAGAGCTCTTAGCAATGAATATCTATCAAATGAATGACTAAAGGAGATTTTAATAGAGGCTTTAATAAATAACAGAAACCCCACACAAAATGGTTTAAGCAGGGGCATCTGGGTGGCTCAGTGGGTTAAAGCCTCTGCCTTCGGCTCAGGTCATGATCCCAGGGTTCTGGGATCGAGCCCCACATCGGGCTTTCTGCTCAGTGGGGAGTCTGCTTTCCTTTCTCTCTCTGGCTGCTTCTCTGCCTACTTGTGATCTCTGTCTGTCAAATGAATAAATAAAAATCTTTTTTAAAAAATGGTTTAAGCAGTTAACAGTATTTATTAGATTATATAACTAAAAATTCCATAAGTAAAGCTTCAGGCAAGGCTGGATCTAAGGGCTCAAACAATGTCATCAGGGCCTGGAATCTCTGTTTCATGGTACTGTGTTGTTTCATTCTCAGGTAGATCATCTTCACAAGGGAGCCTTTGGCAGCTCCCAACTCTGAGACCAATGGTCAGAACATCTTTTCCCTCTCTGATCTTACAAAAGTCTCAGGATTAACTCTGATTATCCCTGATTGAATCACACAGACATCCTTGAACTAATTTGGTGTGGCTAGGGGAATGCAGTGCTCTGGATGGTTAGACCTAGGTCACATATTCACCCTATATTAGCTATCTATTGCTGCATAACAAATTACTCCCAAACTTAGCAGTTTTTTTTTTTTAAGATTTTATTTATTTATTTGTCAGAGAGAGAGGGAGAGTGAGCGAGCACAGGCAGACAGAGTGGCAGGCAGAGGCAGAGGGAGAAGCAGGCTCCCTGCCAAGCAAGGAGCCCGATGTGGGACTCGATCCCAGGACGCTGGGATCATGACCTGAGCCGAAGGCAGCTGCTTAACCAACTGAGCCACCCAGGCGTCCCAAACTTAGCAGTTTTTTAAAAGATTATTTATTTATTTAGATGAGAGAGAGAGAGAATGTGCACATGAGTAGAGGAGGGGTAGAGGGAGAGAAAGAATCCCAAGCAGACTGTGCACTGAGCATAGAGCTTGACATGGGGCTCGATTTCACAACCTTAAGTTCATGACCTGAGCCTAAATCAAGAGTAGGATGCTTAACTGACTGAGCCCCTCAGGGCCCCCCCAAGCTTAGTAGTTTAAAACAATTTCCATTTATTTTATCTCCTAGTTTCTGTGGGTCAGGAGTCCAGGCCACAGCTCAGCTGGGTCCTCTGCTTCACACACTCTCACAGGTATTGGTCCTGGGTGCCCAGTCTCACCTGAAGGCTCAACTGGGGAAGCATCCACTTCCAAACTACTCCGTGGTTGCTGGCGGAATTTGGTTCCTTGCAGCATGCTGGACTGAGGGCCTCAGATTCCCACCGGCTGTTGCCCTGGCTGGAGGTTGCCCTTGGTTCCTGGCCACATGGGCTCTCCCACAGGGCAGCTCATTTCCTCAATCATGCAAACAAGAGAGCAACAGAGATAGTTTGCTAGCAAGACGGAAATCACAATCTTTAGTAATTTAATCACAGAGGCAACATCACATGACTTTCTCTGTATTCTATGGATTAGAAGCCCTCAATCGGCCCAGCTGACACTCAGGAGGAAGGGGTTACTCAAGGGTGCAAATACCAAGAGAGAGGGATCTTGGGGAGGGAGGACGATCGTGAAAGACTTTCTGCCACACACCTGTATTAGTCAGGGTAAAATCAGCTCCTGGAAAATTACGTGGATGGAGATTGCGGGGAGTAATTCCCCCTAAGAATACTGGGGTGTTTTACCAAGAAGAAGGAAGAATGGCTTCCATACACACAAATAGCTGAGGCCTCTACAGAACAGTTGAGGGGATCTGTAGCGAAAACGTACATTGGTGTTGGTATATCTACCTGGCTTGTTTCTAAAAGACTGTACTATTTACCTTGAATGAAAAATGTCCAACTCACCAAATACTCACCAGCTTTTTTACCGGGGTTCCATCTTTCCCTCAACTTTTTTAGTTTGAAAGTTTATAAAAAGTAATTTCTGGGGGACTTGGGGGGGCTCAGTCAGTTGGGTGGCTGCCTTTGGCTTAGGGTCCTGGGATCGGGCCCCTACATCGGGCTCCTTGCTCAGCTAGGAGTTTGCTTCTCCCTCTCCCTCTGCTGCTCTCCCGGCTTGTGCGTGCACGCACACTCTCTCTCTAATAAATAAGTAGATAAAATCTTAAAAAAAAAAAAAAGGGTTTCTAAGTGTGGTTTAGCCAGCGTAGCCCGAACAACGATTGTTTTAGGGCTCTTCCCATTGGTTTTATAATTGCATTTCTCTGTAACTGTGCTTCAACCGCTTAGTATTATGTCAGCTTTCCAATCCCCAAACAAGATTATACAGTCCCCAGGAGCAAGGATCATGTCCCTGTAGGGCACACAGGCCGAGTCCTCTGCTCTCCTAAAGACTGAACAAATGGTATTTACCAACCTATGAGTTTCAGGCTTTTCTGATGTTTGCTGAGCTCAGGATTCTTTCACAAAAGGGACTTTGAATCTACATAAAAATATACGTGTAACTAAAAGAAGCAGCAAACTCTATCGGGTCCATGATGAATAAGGTGGGTTTAACCCACACTTCATCACTGTGAAAAGAGTGTCTTGCTTTGAAGGGGGTGGGCAGGAATGTTGTTTTATTCTTGGGATAAATGAAAGATTAATTTTTCAGTCTTCTCTCTTTTTTTTTTTTTTAAGATTTTATTTATTTATCTGAGAGAGAGGCAGTGAGAGAGCATGAGCGAGGAGAAGGTCAGAGGGAGAAGCAGACTCCCCGTGGAGCTGGGAGCCTGATGCGGGACTCGATCCCGGGTCTCTGGGATCATGACCTGAGCCGAAGGCAGTTGTCCAACCAACTGAGCCACCCAGGCGTCCCAATTTTTCAGTCTTCTTTAAATAACCCTCAAAGAGGTGCTAGAGCTGAAATTACTTTTAATTGGGCCAACGTAGCACCAGCTCCCGGATATTCACGCAAGTGAGTGGAATGAGATTTCAGCTGGTTTAAACCTTGAACTTGTCTTTCTGGGCTCACCCTGCTGCCTGATTTAGCACCCTGGTTTCCGAATCGAATCGGAGGCCTTCTGCCAGTCCGGAGTCTCCAGTCTCCGACCAGCTTCTGCTTCTACTCACCAAACACAGAATAGCAACTGGGGGTTGGGTAGGTAGAGAAAGAGTGAGCTTTTGGGTTTTTCTCCCCCTCTGCCTTCAGCAAACGTGGAGACTTATCAGTGCAATGGAAATGGCATGACCTGAGATCAGATCCTGGCCCTGCCACTCCCTGGTAGTTGACCTTGGGCAAATCACTTAGCATTCCGAGCCTCAATTGCTTCATCTGTAAAAAGGAGATGGTAATCCCTCCCACAAAGGTGGAGATAGTAGTGTGCAGATAAATGTTTAATAACTGGCTCTGTAGAGGAAACCCCGATTTGTCGCGTTTGCCAATTACCATGGTGTAAATACTCCGACCATGGTCAGTTTCAAGCTGCCGAGTGAGTCACAGAACCGAAGTGGGAAGAGATGCACGGTAGCATTTGTGCCGCTGTACGATCGTCACTGTACAGACAGAAATAATCCCCAAAGCATAGATAATAGAAAAATGCAGTAAATTAATTGAGGAATTTTAAAGGGTTGTTTCTTTTGTTTGTAATATATTTAATTGTAAGCCGATACACTTTCTTTTCTAAAAATAATAGGTGTGCCTCCCTGCTTTCGAAAATTCTATACCTTGGGGGCATGGGGACCCGAAGTTGGGATGGAGGGGACAAGTCTGCAGGTAACTCAGGGACAGCAGAGTTTATTGGGAAGTTCAGGGTGGGGAATGTAAAGTGAACCAGTCTTGTATTCAAATGCTGGTCCCCCTGATGAGTGGCTAGGTCAAGCAGTTCACCCTCTCTGCAAAATAATCCTCTTGTGTAAAATAATCCTCCTTTCTGCAGGTTATTTTCCTATCTAAATGAGATAACATGGGGAAAGCATTTAGCTTAGTGCCTGGTACAAAGCAACAGCTCAATAAACGCTCTGTGCTCTCATTACTCATGGGATAACAGCGCTAATGGAGACGTGTGAACGTCACATTGGGAGCTTGGCAGAGGGACAGGCTGAGGAGCTGGGTTCAAGTGAGGCATGAGGAAGCAGGCAGGGGGTACAGCTGGAGCTGGGAAATTGGGAGTGGGTTGCCTTGGGCAGAGAGGCAGCCCCACCCTTGCGGCGGGGTGGGGGGGGAACCAAGTAGGAACCTCGAGTCTGCGCCTTGCGTTGGATGTGAGCCCGTATCTCTAAGGTGGGAACAAGGGACAGGAGGGCAAATCAGTGAGCTTAAAAAAATAAAAGCTGGGGAAACGGATGGGAGGTATTGCTTGTTTTCTTCACCCAGAGGCCGCCGGGATCTCTGCTAGAGAATTGTGAACTCATGGTGGTGGGTGTAGGAACCACCTCCTCAGACCAAAGCTGAACTTCAGAAAAGATTGGTCGCTTGGATAAGGAAGAGATCCGGTTACTCAACCCAACCTGTCCTTATCAGCAAAGACCCAGCTCAACGTCCTCTCGGGCTCAGACAGAAACAACAGGACTCTGGGTGGTGACCGGTTCCTGTCCTCAGAGCTGAATGTTTGGGGAGAGGGGTGGGGAGCCTGGACTCTGTCTCCAGTGCTCCTCCACCAGGAGACGTGCTGGGTGATGCCTTAAAGGAGCTTAATGGCACTTGTCTAGCCAGGAGGCGGATGTGGCTCCGTGCAGAGGGCTAGGAAGATAACCCAGCAGCCGTGTGCAGGCTATAGCTCTTCCTGGCCGAGTCAGGGTTTTTCTTAAGCCAGAAATGACCAGTTATCCTTAACTCCGAAGATGCCCCAGTCAGCCCATCAGTGGGGCTGGCCACCTTTGAGCTGCTCCCACATGCACCCATTACTCGCATCGCCACCCCCTAAGTTCCTTTCTGTAACAATAGCTAACACGACTGAGTGCCAGGCACTTCTCAGCAGACTCTCAGTCCCACAACAACCTCTGAGGTCAGTTTTAGCCTATTATGCCCATTTCACAGATGAGAAAACTGAGTTTGAGTCAGAGAACAGACCCATCCACAGTCACCCAGCTAGCAAGTGGCCAAGGGCAGGATTTAAACCTGGATCTGTGTGCTCCACAGTGCACGGGCTGCCAGTGGTGGCCTTGGATGCTCTGTGTTCCCGGATGAATTACCCGTGGGGCAGGCCAAGACTGGGGTGTGGCAGGTACTGGAAAACAGGGGAGGACTCACTTTCAGGTTCACACCTCCACTGGCGCCGGCCTCAGCCCTGCCACTAGGCCCAGGAGCTTATTGCCCATGCCAAGATTAGGACAGTTCCCAGACAGGAAGGACAGTCTTCAAACCAACAGTGACCCGAGGTCCTTTCTCCCAGGGTCCTGTCCCAGGGTTCTCTTTAGCTCTCTCCTGGCCCTGGGACCTGGGAGGCAGGCTTGGAAAAGGAAGTTGCAGAGACTGTGTGGACTCTGACCCCGGGTGGCTGAGAGAGTATGGCCTTGCTTTCTTCCCATGTCTACCATGGTTCTCCCCTACAGAAATGTCCCTCCTGGGTGCACTCGGTGGTACGGGCTCTGGGCACGGTCATCTCACAGACCTGGCTTTGAGTCTTGCCTCCACTTCCAACCACCTGCGTGATTTTTGGATGATGGACTTTTCCCCTCCCTGAGCCTCGGTTTCCCCATCTGTAAACCGGGACCAAGGATGCATGCTTTTGGGGTGGATTCGTTTCTTGTCGCTGCTCTGACAAATGACCACAGCCTGGATAACTCTAATGATAACAGCCATTGTTTCCTGCACAGTTCTGTAAGCCCGAAGTTCAAAATCAAGGGGTTTGAAGGCTCAAAGGGAAAAATCCTTCCTTGTGTCTCCCAGCCTCTGGTGGCCCCCGGCGGCCCTCAGCCTGTGGAGCATCACTGCACTCTCTGCCTCTGTCTTCATGTGGCCTTAACCCTGTGTCTTACAAGGACCCCGGCACTGGATGTAGGGCCTACCCTGCTTTGGTATGGCATCTCAATTCTACCTTAATTACACTGGCAAAGACCCAGTTTTCAAGTAAGGTCACATTCTGAGGTTCTGGGGGACATGAATCGGGGGGGGCACTACATAGAAACGGGCCTGATCTCCCCTCTGCCCTCTCCTATCCCTCTTGGAGGCTGCGATGATATTTAATTTAAGGCGTCAACTTGACAGGGCTCCCCCCACCCCATATTTGGTTCAACATTATTTCTGGGTGTGTCTGCGAGGGTGTTTAAGGATGAGATTAACATTTGAATGGGTAGCTGGGAGTAAGGCAGGCGGCCCTCCCCTCCCCCATGTGGGTGCGTCTCACCCACCGCCCCCACCTACCCACCCAGGATGAGAATGGAACAAAAAACGAGGAGGAAAGGAGAATTCCTTCTCTCTGCCTGACTGTGAGCCGGGACATCAGTCTTCCGCCCTTGGACTGAAACTACGCTGCCAGCCCTCCTGGCCCCCCAGCTTGCAGACAGCAGATCATGGGACTTCTCAGCCTTCATAATTTCAGAGCCAGTTTCTTACAATACATTGCTTTTTCTCCCTCTCCCTCCCGATAGGTAGGTAGATCGATAGAGATAGGTATAAGTGATGTCAGTATCATATATTCTATATCTAAAGTCTCTATATTTGTCTATATTGCATATCCAATATATATCAGATAGAGGACATCTATATTAGATCTATGCATCTATATACAAAACTATCTAGATGGATGCAATTATATATGTTTCTCTGGTTTTGCTTCTCTAGAGAACTCTGACTAATACACAGGCTTCTTCCCCCATGGAAAGAGAAGGGCTGCTTCCAAGAGCAGTGTACTGGGGGGTGGGGGGGGCTAATATCCCCCCAACGTATGGCCAGTTCCCTCTTCATCCGCGGCCTCTTCTTTCCCACTTCTGAGTTAAGTGTGGGGGAGGATGAAGCAAGGCCAGACTCTCCACTCCTCTGAACTGTTCTTTCCATGGAAATAAACTTTCTCCCAAGGAGGCTCAGTGCCCCCTTGCTATTCTCTGTCCAGAGCCTGAGTCGACAGCCACGTCAGACGTGACTGGAGAGCCACTGCCGGCAGGAGCCTGGCACGTGTGAGGTGTGGCGCGTGGGGACATCGAGATGATGGCAGTTTGGGGAGAAGAGCTGAGGGTCACAGCTGCACAGTACGGAGCCCAAGAGTACACACGGTCCTGAGACGTGGCCGTGTTTGAAGCTTATCCCAATTGGAGGGCACCCCAGCCCCCAGCACAGACCGTTTGAGGTGACACTTGCTTTGTGCGGGGCTGGGCACAGGGATGTGCTGGCTGAAACCTCATAGCTAGCTCGCGAGGCTGTCGCCCCAGCCTCCAAACAAGGCTCAGACAGGCGAGAATCAAAGTTCCAAGCCGGGCAGTCCTGACTGATCCCATGGCTGTCGGAGCCAGGGTCAAACCTAAGGCTGCCCCTCCCCCAAAGCCCTCCTCTCCCCTCTTCCCAGACCCCTCTCTGATCTCACACTACTCTGGTCTTCCTGATCCTTCCCTGTGCGGGGGCAGGTGTGGGAGGGTTTCCCTGGAGGAGGGGGCAGGGCAAGGGGCTATGTCCTTCATCTGGTCTTCATTCTGCAGAGAAGGAGGAAGAGCCTGGCTGTGTGGGTATGGGGTGTGTATGTGTCTGTGTGCGTGTGTGCGGGCGCACTTGCCTAGGCAGGGGAGGGACAGGGATGGGGGCAGGCAGACATTCCTTGGAGGTTGGGCCAGAACATCCTTCCCACCCCCTCCCACCCCTCCCTTCCTCCCTCCCCTCACCTTCCCCCAGGATTCTGTTGGGCAGCCTGGGACAAATGAATGGAGCAAATCGAGGGCGGCCACTTCGCAGGGGGGTCAGCAGGGGCTAAGCGGGTCAGGGCCCTCACCTCTGCCTCGCTGGGTTCCTGAGCACCGAGGATTACAGCTTGGGCTTCTGCTGTTTAATCAGCTGGTAGCAATTTAACCATTACACCCCAGTGAGAGAATCCAAGACATTTCCTACAGGAGGGGGAAAGGGGAAGGCTCAGATGGGAGGAATGCAGAAAGAGGGGGGGAGTAGAGACACAAAACAGCTTTATTAAAAAGAAAAGGTGGGGGGGGAACATGATCTGTAATTGTATCTCAGCTTGAAATAAAACTCCCGGGCCTGGGCGGGGAAGCAGACCCCCAGAGATGCTGGGGTGAGGGAAGCTGGGGGGTTGAGGTAGGGAAGGTGGGTGCAGGTTGGGGGCAGGGGAACATCAGAGGAGCTTGGAAGTGGGACATCTGTGTCCTGCAATGAGGGGCGGTCTCAGGACCCAGAGAAGCCCCTGCCCCTTGCAAGCCTTGCTGGATATGGCCCCACTGAAACTGGGAACAGCAGAGCGGTTGAGTGAGGACCGACTGGCTTTGCACCACTGGTTTGTTAAGTGCTTGGGAAAGGAGATCAGTCTTTGAGGTGAGATTGTTTATCAAACGCATTTGCATTCTTTAAAAAGCAAAACCAAAAACCTTCCCTGCTCACCGCCTTTTCTCTGTGCCTCAGTGTGCCATAAGTGCTCACACCTGAGAGAGGGTGACCCCTCTTCAGTCACCTGATGCACTCAGGCCCCCAAGCTGGGTGGGAGGGAGCCTCTTCTGTAGCCTGATGCAGAGCACTGGGGACTGTCTGTGGAAGGCGACCTTGGAAGAAAGCAAAGCTGGCATTTGGGCATTGAAAGAGAAACCACCTTGAAGTCTGATTTGAACCCCAGGGCTGTCCTTGGCTGGCTGAGTTAACCATGGCAAGTTGCTAAGCCTCTCTGACCCACAAATCTTCATCTTGATTGACCAGGGCCGGCACACGCTTTCTGCAAAGGGTCAGATGGTAGATATCTTTGAAGGCCCTACAGTCCCTGGGGCAGCTGTACAACTTTGCGACGTAGTCTAGAAAATAGGAATGAGAATGCCCACCTCCTGGGGTTCCAGTGAGAATGACATGCAGTGGCAGTGGCGTGTGGTGGCACACTGCCAGGGTCTGAAACATGCTGGGCATTGTCACCCAGGTGGGGTGACTGAGACAGCTGAGACTTTTCTGACCAACAAACTTTTACCAACTTTCCATCATTTTGTGTCATGCACTGGACAATGCAACAGGTAAATGCGACAAGTAAATTGGCAAATAAGCTACTCGTGGGAGTCTAAGGAGACAAGGGCCTGGACACTGAGGAGCTGGGCTTTGTAGGGTGAATAGGAGTTTTCAGAGAGAAAATGTAGAGGAGAAAGAGGTGACTTTTTAAAAAAAGTTTTCTTCATTTATTTAGAGAGAGAGCATGCGCAAGAGCTGGGGGAGGGGCAAAGGGAGAGGGAGAAAGAATCTAAAGCAGATTCTCTGCTGAACACAGAGCCCTACATGGGGCTCGATCTCACGACCCTGAGAACATGACCTGAGCTGATATCTGGAGTTGGACGCTTGACCATCTGAGTCATCCAGGGGCCCCAGGAAGTGACATTTCTGTCAGGAGAATAGCACATGCATAGACACAGAGGCAGGAAGTTCCAGGTTGGGCTGTGGGCATGGAGTGGGGTTGGGAAGAGAAAGGAGAAGGAAAGAGAACAGGTGTAGAAGATCAGGCCTCTCCCCTTACCCTACCTTGGCTTAGGAACACAGAGGATTATTTTAGGCTGAAAGGAGGTATTGGAGGCTGGACGAGAGGGCTTCTCAGTTCTGTCCATTGGACTATTTCTTTCTATTTGTTCTCAATGCCTTGTAGTCCCCAGTGAGCAACTCTCCACTTCCTCTGGGCAAGGAGGCTTCAGGGTTTTCGGATTAAAATCACACACACTGGAGTCACACCTTATAGTCACAAATGCTCCATTGAGCATTTGCTCGCTGTGTGGTCTTTGGTAAATGTCTTCACCTCTCTGAGTCTCTATTTCCCCCTGCAAAATGGGGGTTATAATCTTACCTGCCCAGCAGGTGTCCTGCTGGGGGATTAAACGGGATGTGAAGGGCAATACTTAACAGGGCTTGTCTGACACATCACGAGCATGAATACACAGAAGCGTGCCCCTCAGCCCTCACTGCCAAAGGGTCTAGATGAGCCATGGGGGTACGCTGGTGCCCGAGTCTGGGAGGTCTGGGTAGTGGCCTTGGCTCTTCATCCTGCAACAGGAGATGGACTTCAGGCCCTTGGCAGGCATCCAGCCCCACTCCCTCACTGTTAGGTGGTTGGGGAAAGGGAAACCGTGTGCCAGGAATAGAACACATACTGCTTCTGCCATCCCTTATGCAGTTCTGCAAGATAGGCATTCCCAGCCCCATTTTCCAGATGAGGAGACTGAGGCCTAATGGAGGGTTTAAATGACTTCCTCGGAATCGAGTGACTATTAGAATATCTGACAGAGCTGGGGTTTGAAACCACGCAGAGGGCATTCCACACCCCAGGCTCTTTCTGGGCCACCCTGAGACCCTCTATCTCCCAAGAACCTGCCTCCCCAACTGTCAAGCCTGCCATCTTGGTAGGGTGCCCAACCATCCTGCTTTGTTCAGAAGGGAGAAGGTGCCGGGGTGCCAGAATTTCAGGGCAAAAACGGGACAAAAGCCCTAGTCTGAACATAGGCCATGCCTCCCCCCACCCCAGCCTGCCTTCAAGCCCCCATGTGCTCCCCACCCTGCACTCAGACGCCCTTTCCTGGCCTTCGGAGTTGTGTCGTGCGTGGGTCGAGCCCTCACGGCCAGTGCTGTGACTCCCCGTTGATTTTCCTAAGTCAGCTTTTGTGAAATCACCTGAGGGCACGCTGTACTAAAATTAAAGCATTAGTTAAAATACATAAAACATGCACCGCGAAAGGGATGGAAACAGCTGAAATGGTATAATAAAACATGTCATTACAGCAGATTAGGATGAAAAATAGTTCCTGCATTCTGCCCCAAAGGTCGGCAAACTGAGACTCCGTAAATATGTCAGGAAATGTACACGCACACGTACAGACATTTATACACGGAGGCTCGGAAGCAGCAGCCACAGCCGAAGGGGTAGAATTCTGTGCATCTCGAGCACACAGCCCTGGTTTGTACAGCATACTCCTGAGGTGGGAGCAGAGGTTCCAGAATGTGCCGAGTGTCGCAGGGCTCCGCCGTCTTCGGTCCAGGGAGTGTCCACGACCCCAAAAGCAATTTGTTCATGATCAGCTTCCGGCCCCTCGAGCGTCCACATATCAGAGGTCTCCCTGGACCCTTACCTCGGTTGGTGCCGCTCCTGCCTGGGTCCCGCGTGACCCCACAGGCTTGCCACTAATGGGTTCACAGTCTGTTTTTGCCATCTGCGGGGAGGTAGGATTTCTTCGAGGCTAGGCGCAAGCCAACTTTTGCCCACTGTTGCTCTGGCTGGGGTTGACTGTCGCTTACATTAGGGGCCCCCATGGGAGAGGGGACCTCAGTAGGGGGACCGGCCATCCCTGTTTGCCTGGGATTGGGCACCGAAAGCCCTCCATCCTGGGAAGCCCCAGAGTCCCAGGCAACGTGGGATGGCTGGTTCCCATACAGCAAAGCCCCAGTCCTCTGGCTTTTTCCGGGGTCGGATGTCTCTCGGCTACACTTTTCAATTAAAGATGGGCCAAGGCGTCGAAATCACTTCAACTCATTCTTCAGTCTTCCTTCTTCCACTGGGTGCAAAAAGGAACGTATCACTCGGGTTATAAGAATGAACAGAAAGATATGAATGGTGTGTGTGTGTGTCGCCAAGGGCCTACTGTCCACTGCCGATCAGCAAATTAGCTGATTGCTGCTTGGTCGATCTTTCTGGCAGGTCTTAGGGTCTGTTTTATTTAACTGACGGCATCTGTCTCTGATAGCAGGGCCCTCCAAGTGATAAATTGCATCCATATTTACTCTTCTTCCTAAAGCTAATTGTTGGGGGGGTTGTGTTTTAAATACCTTTTGATGTGCTAAGAGCTCTCCGTGAGGTAAATAAACAGACCCCTTATGTTTAGCCTGGAAGCATCTGCAGAAGAGCGATCTCCTAATTTCTGGTAGTTAATGGACATTAACCTCGCAGGCTTCCCCCTCTGCTCACACCCTCACCCAGTAATCATTGTCATTACTTATAATAACATTTCACACTTGTAGGTCAGCTTGGCTTTCTAAGTGCTCTGGTCTCGCCTAATGAGTAGCTTTTGAATCTAAATAATGAAGTATTTGCCCTTCTCAGATTTCTACATCTAGGGCGCAGGATGCTCTTCTCCCGACCTTTGATTGGAGCGTGTGCCCACGCACAGACGCACGCTCACGCATACACAAGTAGACACACACATTCAAGGGCACGTGCACGCACACATGCCCTCCTCCCCCCAACCTTAACGACAAATGCTAAGATCACCTGTCATTTCCTTATCTTCAAGATGCAATAATCATGATAGCTACCCTATTCTGAGTGCCGAAAATCTGCCCAGTTGCTGTGCTCAAGGCTTTACAATGCAACAGTGTGGAATGGGCAATCAGCCCATTCTACAGATGGGAAAACTGAAGGTCAGAGAGATGCAGGAACTTTCACAAGGTCACACGGCTAATAAGTTACAAGGTGCTATTCTAACCTATGACTGTCACCAAGGCCCACACCCTTAGCCATCACTGACCCAAATGATCCCGGAGGACGCAGGACCTTAGAATGCCCTTGCCCACTGTCCTTGGGCAAACTTGGGGAGAGAAGAGTACCGAGGAGCCCCATCTTGTGGGTAGCATTTGGCAGCTACCGACCCCTTTACAGGAGCCAGAAATGGCGCTGTTCCCTCTGGTCCTGGCGTGGCGTTAGGGCTGCCTGAGCCTGGACCTCCCATCTCCCAGATGGCTTCTCCAGCCCCTGCCTCCCTTTCCAGATGGAGACAGCACTGCTCATTCTTCCCAGCCAGGAAGAGGAAGAGCGGCACAGGGACCTGCGTTATAATGGCCGCCACCAGGTCAGGGCCTCCGAGGGCCCTTCCAGGCTGCTGTGTCTTCCAGCCCTCCGGAGACAAGCCTGTGGTAATCCCAGCATCCTTTTTGCTTGCAGCTTGAAGCTATTTGAGGCGTCAGACGTCCCCCGTTTGGTTTCGAGGCAAACGCCACTTGGCTCCGGGAGGGGCCCCATTTTCAGCAAGTGTTCTAGCAGAATGCCAGAGACCAAAATTATATGCCTTCCCCTCACGGCTTAAAAAGCAGCCTTCAAGGGGGTTTTGCCCATGTATAATTCAAGAAGCGCCGAAGCTGGGAACTGCATACTCGGTTGGATTTTCCTTCCCGGAGAGGATCTTTGTCTCCAGCCACAATTGCTTAAAATCGCGGTGTCGCGTGTGTGGAACAGAATGGCTCTGACCCCTTGTTCAGGTGACACTTGTCAGGCCCTCCTCGTTGAGGAGCCGGCAAAGGGACACACATCGGAAAAACGCGGGGGCCTTTGGTCTGCCTCCAAAGTTCTCTATCTCTTTCTTTGTCCTTTTCAAGACCACAGAGGCACAGAGCAAAGAGCTCCCTGCTCTGCTGAAGTTTGGTGCTGGGCATCTTAGAGGCTCTGAGGACGTTGTGCTGTCACTTGAGGCTGTTTAAATGCCCACAGACTCTCCCACAACCAGCCTGGGTATTTATGTCACCCGGCCCCCACCAGATGAGGAGGCAAGGCCCCAGGAGTCCTCCTGCTGATGGCTTGCCCCTTACCCACCTTGCAGGAGCTGGCCCTGCACCTAATCCAGTTTCCATTACCAAGGGACATAATCACCCGGGCTTGGCAGCTGTCCACATTAGTTCCTGTCCTGGGTGAGGCCGGAGGGAAGACTCCAGAAGCAGGCAGATCAGGGTTCAAATCTCTGCCCCGATCCTCACTGGCTGTGTGTCCTCAAGAAAGTTGCCAAACATCTCTGGGACTTCTTTTGCTCATAAATAATCTGGGGCTGGTAATGACTGCCTTGCAATGTTATTATAAAGGTTAAAGGGTTGCGTACATAAGTGCTTGCCCATAATGCTCGGGGCCAGCCTCTCTGTAGGGCAGGGGAAGCAAGATGCATACCTCTACCGCACTGGCATAAAAGTGAATATAATTGAGCCTGGATTGTATTCATCTTGATAACCACACAGTCATCAAATACAATTTTTAGTATTTTTTTTTTAACAAGGGAAAGGGCCTGCCGCTAATATCTGGTCAGTACATTCTAATCATCTCCCGTAAACCTCCCTGCGCTCTGTGGGTATGGTGAGCCCCATTTCAGAGGCAAAGAGCTTGGGGCTCAGGGAGGTTCAGTGACTGTCAAAGCCATACCTCTGGTAAGCCCTGTGCCCTTCTCGTTAAAGCCTGCTTTAGGTCAGAAGTCACCTTTATACAATAAGGAATAGAAGTTAACCTGGTCCTGCCTTCTGTGGGCTCACGGGGGAGCCTTTGCCCAAGTACCACCCTATCAGGGCCTAGGCTACATCCACTGGCTACCTGTGCTATTTACTCAGTAAATTTCCTTAAATGAGCTTGGTTCTTTATTTATCGAAATTAATAGGGACACCTGGGTGGTACAGTCGGTAAGTGTCTGCCTTTGGCTCGGGTCATGATCCCACCATCCTGGGAGATCCTGGGATTGAGCCTGGCATCAGGCTCCCTGCTCAGTGGGAAGCCTGTTTCTCCCTCTCCCACTCCCCCTATTTGTGTTCGCTCTCTCTTCTCTCTCTGACAAATAAACAAATAAAATCCTTAAAAAAATTAATATATTTAAAAAAATATATATCATCTCTCTACCACAAGTGGAAAACTGGGTTCACGTGCTGTAATTTAAAAAATATACCTAAGTATTAACATTTAAAATGTTCACTTCCAGACCACCTAAAATCATCTTGCATCGGGGTTGGAACTGGAGTGAGATGAGGGAGCGTCAAGATCATGCAACTGAGGGTCAAAGACATGTGAGTGAGCCTCAAGGTCATGTGAGTGGGAAGGGTCAAGGTCATTCAAGTGAGAACAGGAGTCAGGTGAGTGAGGAGAGGGTCTTTATTATGAATGTTGACATTTGCTCCTCATGGAGGTTTTTCATTCATTTTTTTAAAATGTTGCATTCAATATTTTATCTTGATTACTGAGTTTTTTGGCAAGCACTTAAATGTTGGGCCGGAGGCAAGTGCCTCACTTGCTTCCCCCTAGTCCTGGCCCAGTGCTGCATACAGAAGTAACGCATTTTGCTCTTTGAATCCCAGGTCAGTGACTTCCCCGGGTATCTTGGAGTAAGTCAGACCAAGCGAATGATGAGCAGTGCTGGGGAGCTGCAGGCGGGCGTGGAGATCAGTGTGGGCAGAAGTGGTTGGCAAATGGATTTTGAGAACTATTTTCAAGGCCGAATTAACTTCCAGGCCTGGGGGGACCATTAACTTCTGCTCTTAGACTCCCCTTAATGGACTGAACGCTCACTCCCCACCCAAGGTACACCTCCCGCCTCCTTCCTCCCTCGCTTGCCCTAGGCCTGGTGTTTATAAAGCCATTTGCACTCCCCAGAGAAGGAGAATGTATGGTGATTGTTTCATCATTAAGTTAACTCGGCAACAACTCAGACACAGCACGGGGCGGGGGGAGGGGGGGTCCCCATTCCTGTCCTCCTGCTGACTCACGAACGTCCACTGTTTGTAAATACCACCTAGCCCTGTGAACAGGTGTAAGGTCTGGCTGAGCTGAGCGAGCCCAGGTTGGGGCTGGAATGCAGAATTACACCTTGAGTTTAGAGGGTTTTCAGGCTGCAGAGTTCCAAACATTTCACAGGTCCTTTCTAGCAAAGCTAATTAACTTGCTGCTCCCCCCGGGCACCGGTGTAGAGCAAGGCAAAGGAATTATTGATGTGACCGAGTTTCCTAACAGCCGGTGGGTTGGGGTAGCCTTCTTGTGCTGAGGTGAGGGGGCACTAGGACCTTGAACTGTATATACATACATATGAGCGCGCGTGCGCGCGCGCGCACACACACACACACAGACACACACACGGGCCTAAAAATCCCACCATGAAATATCATAAAGCTTGTGGGCGTGGGGGGAGCTTTCTGAAACGTGCTATGAGACGCAGCTCTCTCTGAAGAGGGGCCCTTGAAAATGTGAGGAGATAATACCACGTGGCTGAGGTGCCTTCTCCAAGATAGCGCCTGGGCTGAACAGGACACCAAAGAGAAGACAGGAAGCCTGAGGGGACAGAGATGCACAGAACACATAGAGGCATATATGGAGAGATAGGAGGCACATTCGTTCATTGATTCAGCCAATATTTACTGAGTGCCGGCCATGGGCCGAGGGATTCAGCAGTGAGTGAGGCAGACGGGGTGCCTACCCTGATGGAGCTCATGGTCCAGGAGACAAACCATAAGCAATGGACACAAGGCCTTATGCGGTCTGGCCCTGCCTTGTCTCATCCTGTAAGCTTCAGCCACTTGGCTTTCTTTTCATCTCTCTCTCTCTCCCATTTTTTTTTTTTATAGTATACCTACTTTATTTATTCATTTTTAAAGATTTTATTTGTCAGAGAGAGAGAGAAAGAGAACGAGAGAGCTCTAGCAGGGGGAGCGGCAGGCAGAGCAGGCTCCCCGCCGCTGATCAAGGAGCCTGATAAGGAACTTGATCCCAGAACCCTGGGATCATGACCAGAGCCAAAGGCAGACACTTAATGGACTGAGCCACCCAGGCATCCTTTCTTTTTGTCTCTTGAATACACCAAACGTATTCCCACCCCAGGCCCTTTGCACATACAGTTTCCTCTGCCAGAAGCACATTTCCCTTGGATTTTCATGACTCCTTCTCAGCTCTCGGATCTTATTGGAAACATCACCTCTTCAGAGAGGCCTTCCCTGACCACCCCACATAAAGTGTCCTTCCCTTCTCTGTCACTTTCTAGCCTGCTGCCTTGTTTTATTTTCTTCTCAGCACTTTCCCACCATCCTGCATAACTATTTGTTTCTTGGGTTCAGTGCCTTTCTTCTCCATTTAAACGCGATCTCCTTGAAATGTAAAGCTCCTGTTTAGATAAGGAAGCAAACAAAAAGTTAATAAGTGATTATGATTTGTGACGCAGTGAGTAGCCCGTTGAGAGAGAACAGTGCTGACAGGTGTGGCCTGTTCAGCCGGGGGTCACAGAAGGCCTCCCTCCCCGAAGGGTGGTGTTTAAACGGAAGGGTGCCAGACAAGGAGGAGCCTGGGGAGTCGCTGGGAGCTGGAGAGAAGGGGTCAGGCAGAGGGACTGCCCACGCAGAAGATACCCCGAGATGGGTGAACCGTGGTCATTTCTCCAGGAACTGTAGACACCTCTGTGGATGGTCAGGCCTGGGTTTGAATTCTGGCTCCTTCTGCCTCCTAGCTGTGTGACCTTGGGGCCATTAACTTCCCTCTCTGGGCTTTAATCGCCTCCTCTATAAAATGGAGATCAAAATACCTTCCTTGAAACATGTTATAAAAATTATGTAAGATAATACACAGAAAGTCTGGTACATGGTTTAGAGCTTAATTGGTGTTCATTTCTCCCTCCCTTCTCCTCAAGAGGTTGCTAGGAGACACCCCAGGCTGCTGGGCTGGCCTCATTTAAGAGAGGACTCACTGCATTCCTATGCCCTATGCCCACTGCCTTTGCCCCTCTCTTAGGGTCTGAATCTAGAGTGCCCACCAGCCTAGCATTGCCCACTTATACAGCCTGCCTGGCCCCCTTGAGCCTCAGTCTGCAATCCATCAGAGATGTCCGTGGCTTGTCGTGTACCAGCAGCTGAGCTAGAACGGACCTCCAGATCATCCAGGACCTGCATTCCCTCCATTATACCAGACTGAGGTTTAGAATCATGTGGTTATGGTTGTCCAGCATCAAAGATGCCCCACCCTTCAGGTTTAAGACCTAGGAAGCAATAGCACTGACAGACCCACTCTTACGCTGAGACCTGGCTGGCAGGATCCTAGGAACTCAGTTACCGAGCACTCCCGGGATGCTAGGTATGCTGCTAAGTTCCTTACAGGCAGGACCTGATTCTGCTGTTTCAGGAACCGGGGGAGATGAGCATTGTAGTCCCATTTTACAGATCAGTGCATTAAAACTGAGAAATGAAGTGACTTGCCCAAGATCCAGCTAAGGCATGGAGTTTAGAACCTAGGCAGGGCAATATTCAAACTTTACTAACCTGCAGAGCATGGCCACTGGCAGGTGGGCCCAGCTACCACCTAGGAACTCAGCATGGCACACCAAGGCTTACCAGCTGAACACCAGCCACAGTGAGGATAACTTCAGGCCATTCAATCAGGAGCTCCCCTGGGGAAGTCACTATACTTGGGGTAAAAATGAGGGAGCTCCCTGCTGGTTCAGGCAGCTAGGGAGCAGACCGGAGGGTTGGCCCCAGCACTGGCGTGTAAAGAATATGGTATATAGCCAAGAGGTCACTTCCATGAGGCCAGTTAGTACACTGTGAAGAAGCCAGAAAATTCCAGAAGCATGGGCCAGAGTTTGGAGGCAGCCAAGTGGAGGAACACAGCATGGTGAATCCAAGACACACTGCGGCGAATCCAAGAGCTCGGGTTGGTGGGCCTGTGGGCATTAAAGCTAGCACGGTCTGAATATCTAGGCCAAGCTACATGTGTAGGAACCCAGTCCAAATTCCTTCACATTATTCGGCCATAACTCCTCTAATTCCATTCAAGACAGCAGTCCTTTAGTCGAACTGCCTGGACTTGAAGCCAAGATCCACTACCAATTAGCTTTGCAGCCTTGACCAAGTTGCTTAACTTCTCTATGTCTTGGCTTCCTCATCTAACAAAATGTTACTACAGGGGTACCTGGGTGTCCCAGTCAGTTGAACATCTGAGTCCTGGTTTTGGCTCAGGGTGTGATCTCAGGGTCACGAGATCGAGATCATGTCAGGCTCTGCCCTCCGCTAGGAGTCTGCTTGTCCCTCTCCCTCTGTTCCTCCCCCCATCGCCAAGTAAGTAAATAAATCAAATCCTTGAAAACCAACAATTGCTTCTTGGCCTTTTGGCTAAGATCAAGTGAAAAACCACTAACAACAAAATGTTACTACAGTGATGATGACATAAATTATACTTTTTAAAGCTTTTTGAGCAGAAGTTTCATAGATAATTTTCCCAGGGTGGTTTTCTCAAACACTAATCACATCAAGCTATTTGCTTTTCTCCTAACACATTCACACATTGTATTGGTTAGGAATTGTGCTAGGCTGTTAGTAGCACAGAGCTGAGATGATAGTTGTTTAAACAAGATAGGGGTTTATTTTCTTCTCACTTAAAAAGAAGTCCAGAGTGGGCATGGTATGTCCCCACCTTCATTTTGTTGGTTTTTCTGTTATCCTTAGTGCATGGTTTCCATTTTTAAGGTGACAAAATTGCTGCTGCAACTCCAGCCATCATGTCTCCATTCCAGGCATGCAGAAAGAGGAAGAGGGAAAGGCAAAAGGGTGTTTCAGTTGGGTCAGCCCCATTTTTTAAAGGAACTTTCCTGGAAGCTCCACTCAACTACTTCCCACATGCTATTAATCAGAAATGGCTTGGCCACAGTATCTGCAAAGGAAGCTGAAAAAGGTAGTGGTTTTAGTTGGTCTGTTGCCACTTCTAACCAAAATCAAAGTTTAGTTGCTAAGGTAAAAGGGGTATAGGTATTAAGTGGGCAACCAGCAGAATCTGCCTCTTTTTGTCCATGATGTTTTGTGTACTTGACATTTTCTCTCTCTATTAAAATCATACCAGGCCTTTGATGCTTAGCCCAAATGCTACCACTGTCCCCAAAGCCTTACATAAAATCCTCTTATCTGGCACACACCCCTTTCTACCTGCCTCGATTTTAGCACAATAGCCAAGTGTGGCCATAGCACTGAAATGGGGCTAGTGCCACCAAGCACCTAAGTTTTTAATGTTATTTAATTTTAATTAATTTAAATTACAATTTTAAAAGACCTAATACCACATTCAGTTATTGGACAACTTTAAGTATGTTTGGAATAACTTGGGTATGTGAATCTAATTTCTCAACTGTAAATTTTATGAAATCTAAATACAGAACTAGTATTTTCTTTTTTTTTTTTTTTAAGATTTATTTGAGAGAGAGACAGTGAGAGAGAGCATGAGAGGGGAGAAGGTCAGAGGGAGAAGCAGACTCCCCATGGAGCTGGGAGCCCGATGTGGGACTTGATCCCAGGACTCTGGGATCATGACCTGAGCCAAAGGCAGTCGCTTAACCAACTAAGCCACCCAGGTGCCCCATAACAAGTATTTTCAATGAAAAGTTAGCATCTGAATTAAGATGTGCTAACTTACACAGATTTCAAAGACATAGTCCCCTCAAAAAATAATTTAAAAAAGAACGCACCCTATCTCATTAATTTTAATATTGATTACATGTTAAAATGGTAATATTGGGGGTATATTGGGTTAAATAAAATATCTAATTAAACTAAATTTCACATGCTGCTTTTACCTTTTCAATATGGCTATGAGAAAAGTGTTAGAGAGCTATGTGATTCACTGTATATTTCTTTTCCTTTTTTGTTTTTTAAGATTTTATTTATTTATTTGTCAGAGAGAGAGAGAGAGAGAGCACAAGCAGGGAGAGCACCAGGCAGAGGGAGAAGCAGGCTCCCCACCAGGCAAGGAGCCTGATGTGAGACTCAGTCCGATGACCTTGGGATCATGACCTGAGCTGAGAGCAGACGCTTAACCGACTGAGCCACCCAGGCGCCCCTCACTGTATATTTCTAATACTCATCTCTGCTTTCTTCCTTCTGTATTCAAGTCAATGTTAACACATCTGTCTCCATGTACATGTCTGTGTAAGGGTTGGAACCCTATTAGGATTTGTAGCTACTATGTATTGAGCACTTACTATGTGCTAGGCACAGGGCTGGCTTTTTTTTTTTAATTAAAAATATTTTGGGGCACCTGGGTGGCTCAGTGGCTTAAAGCCTCTGCCTTCGGCTCAGATCATGATCCCAGGGTCCTGGGATCGAGCCCCGCATCAGGCTCTCTGCTCAGAGGGGAGCCTGCTTCCTCCTCTCTCTCTACCTGCCTCTCTGCCTACTTGTGATCTCTGTCTCTCTCTGTCAAATAAATACATAAAACATTTTAAAAAATATTTTTAAAATTATAGATTCACAGGAAGTTAAAAAAAAAAAAAAGGCAGGGAGTATACCCTTCACCCAGCTTTCCCCAATAGGAACATCCTGTATAGCTATGGAATAGTACACAAACCAGGAACCAGCATCGATACTGTTGACCGAACACTCATATTTCACGGGTGTGGACTTAACTCATTTGTGTGCCATGTGTGTTACTTTTGTGCAGTTTTATCACCTGTAGATTTGTGCAATCACCATAGCAGTCGGGACTCAGAACCATAGGTTGTTTTTTTTTTTTTTTTAAGATTTATTTATTTATTTTAGAAAGAGAGTGCCAGCAAGCGAGCAAGCAGGGGGAGGGACAGAGGGAGAAGGGGAGAATCTCAATCAGACTCCCCACTGAGCGCTAAGCCCGACATGGGGCATGGTCCCACAACTCAGATCACAGCCTAAGCTGAAATCAAGAGTCGGATGCTCAACCCACTGAGCCATCCAGGTGGCCCTGGACCCAGAACTGTCTGAGGGGCACGGGAGTCCCTCATGTTACCCTTTTTATAGCCACAACTCCCCTCCCCCAGTCCCTGGCAACCATTAACCTATTCTCCGTTTGTTATTTTGAAAATGTGACATAAATGAAATCATACAGCATTTGGACTTCTGAAATTGGCTTTTTTTTTCATTCACTTAGCCTAATGCCCTTGAGATGGGTCCAAGTTGTTTTATGTATCAATAGTGCATTCTTTTAATTGCTGTGTGGTATTTCATGATATGGATGCACCACAGTTCTTGGTGGTTGTTTTTTTCCCCCACTCATCCTCCAATTGGGGGACATTTAGGTTGTTTCCGGCTTTTGGTAATTACAAATAAAGACACATAGATATTCATATTTGAGTTTTTGTATGCACATGGGTTCTTATTTCTTTGGGATAAAGGCCCATGAATGCAATTGTGTACTACAATTTTTTAAAGATTTTGTTTATTTATTTGACACACAGAGAGAGAGCACAGCAGCAGGCAGAGGTAGAGGGAGAAGCAGGCTCTCGCTGAGCAAGGAGCCCGATGCGGAACTCAATCCCAGGACCCTGGGATCGCGACCTGAGCTGAAGGCAGATGCTTAATGACTGAGCCACCCAGGCGCCCTGTGTACTACAGTTTTAATGTAACATCATTTCACTATATAGTCTTTGTTGCAATAGGCAGCATGCTAAAGGGAGAATATGGCTTTGAAGAAACCCCAGGACTTGGATCTTGATCTGTAGTGGGTACTGCTCTCAGTTCACTGCTTTGTCATAAAATGGGTGTGTTTCACATAACTGTCAGGATTTGGGAGCTGAGAGATAAGCATATGCTATGGCCACACCTGGCATTGTGTGGCAGGTGGTAGGTACTCCAGAAATGAGGATTTCTTCCCCTGCGTCCCCTGTGGTTCCTAGCACAGTACCTAGAACATGGAAGGTGTCAGATCAAGGAAGGAAGCTGGGGGTAGGAGGTGGGCCAGGCAAAGAACAGAGTCTAGCTGGGGTTTCAGAACAGGTGGGCAGGCTCACAGACTCTGCACACAGCCAGGATCTGGCCTAGAAGGGAGGCCACCTGCTCTGGCTGGACTGGAATTCCTCCTTGGAGTGGCAGGTGGCAGGTGCATGCTGCTCAGTCAGCAGGTGCTTGTGGCGGGCAGTGTCAACAGTGGCTCAGAGTTGTTGGTCACAACTGCAGTGAAGGCTTTCCGAGCCCTCCCCTCCATTGTGACTCCTTTGCACCGGAGGTCCGGAGAAGAGAGCCCATCTCTTCTATGGTGGGATATCTAGAATTAGCTTACGGCCATTCCTTCCTGAGCATTTACTCTGCACCAGATGCTGTGCATAAATAAAGCCACCACACAACACCAAGAGGGAGAGATTTTCATTGTCCCCATGTTACAAATGAGAGAAGTAAGCATCAGAGAGGTGCTATTAGTTGTCTAGTTTTGTGTGATCCAAATCTCCTTTATTTGATCCCTGTGCCGTTCTACACTAGAATAACCAATCTCCCCTATATGTGACCTATCTGCCATCATACCAACCCTCTCTCTCCCCCACCAACCAAGCAGAGAATCAGTAAGAAACCACACAGGGATGGGACTAGTATAGCCCTAAACCCATCCTTGAGATTAAGGTCTGCCCAGAGGTTGGATGTACAGGTGAGGACTCTTACTGAGTCAACAAATGCTCAACTCAATCTGACTTACATAAAAATGAAAATTGGCTGCATTGACTGACATGTACAAGTGGCTAGTTTCAGGCATGGCTGGATCCAGATGCTCAAACAACATTGTCAGAAACCTGTTTCTCTTTTTTAGCTCTTTTGGTCAGGAGTGGGAGGAGGGGGCAGTTTTGACATCATTGCTGAATAGCCTCTTTCTTTGTAGAAACCATGGTCACCATCAGCATAGTAATCTCAATGAGGAAGAAAAAGCACCTGTTCTCAAAGGGTTCCCATCAAAGTCCCAGGATTGACCTTCACGTGTGACATGCCCACCACTGATCTAGTCACTGTGTAGCCAGGAGAATGGAACACGCCTTTGGCTAGGCCGGGGACGTATGCTCACCTCTAAAGCTGGGGGCAGAAGATCTCCCTCCATCCAAAGACTGATCAAGATGGTGGGATGATTCCCCAAAGTAAAAAGATGGATGGTATTCCCAGAAAGTGAAATGTTATCTGGGCAAACCAAACAAACAAAACCAAGTGCCCCCCACCTCCCACCCCCATAAAACTTTTTTTTTTCCCCTGTTATATCTTTGCCTGTGCCAGTGTGGGGAGGAGGGATCCTCTGTTGTGCTTTGTCGGAAAAATTCTCAGTGCTTCTAGCAGACCAAATAGGCAGTGTGATAGTTGCCACCAGACACTTTAAGGGCAATAGTTTGGGAAAGACAATCATTCAGGGTGTGTGAAGCTTATTTTATCTCTATATGAGCTTTCTCTCTCCGTTCAACAGACTTTCAACTTTTCAGAGGTTTGAAATGGGGAGCCTCACGTCAAGGGGGGGGGCACTATCAGAAGCTCACAAGTCAGAGGACTTGATTCTGGTTTTGCCTTAAGCCTGGCAAAGAGAGGGAGGAAGAAGTCGGGAGGCTCCCAACCTCCTATGCCTGCATGTCTGTAGGTCTGGAGTCTAGATCATAGCCAAAGACTTCCACCAGCTGACCCACAGAGTTTGGACCATCCTGGAAACCACTAAGCTGAAGAGGCTTGTGAGGTCCCCATAGCTCATTTGGAATTCACAGCTGGCCCCAACCGCCACCTCCTCTCCCTGTGTCGTTTTTGTCCAAAACATCCTAAGTAATGGGACAGACAGAGCAGCCACACAGAGAACAAAATGCTCTTCGGCCACGAGCACTCCTGCTCTGACTGTACATGAACACTTTTTTTTACATGAACGCACAAATAATAAAGAACTTTTCAACTTGTCCAGAAACTTGCCCACAGCACTTCCCGCCACAACACGGTCTGGCCTTTGTGACGTCACCCCAGCAACCAGCCAATGGTCAGGTGGTTCCGACTTTCTAATCTGCATATAGTGGGACATTGGTTCAATTTCAGGGCCATCTGTATTGTGGTGGTGTCTTTAAATTCGAGGTTACCAGTGTTGGGCAGAGGACAACTGGGCTCTGGACTTCCTGCCCAGTCACTATGTAAGGGTAGGAATTGGGAGGGCAGTCAATGCCTTCTGGAGAAGGGGCTACATGGAGGTTTTGAAATCCAGGGGGGTGTGGAAGGAGAAAATGTGGGCAATCCAGAAGGGATAGTGTCAGGAGTTGGCTTGATGACCCCAACTTTCCTATCTTGACCCCACCAGTACTGCCCCTGCATTTCCCAAGTGATTTCATTGTCTGTTCTTTTATCTCAAACATGGTGAGCCTTGACATTTGGGTGAGGAGAAACCAGATACCGGTTACTTGAATTATGATGGTTGATTTTTATCTTGTAGTGTGATAGCTCCGGCATGTGAATTGAACATGCAAATGTGTGCACCACAGCTGCATAACTTAAGATCCTCAAATTAACAAGGGGGAAACCACTGAGTAACCTTACTGCTTTCTCTGAAGCTCAATTCTCAGAAAATGTCCTTTTTTTTTTTAAGTTGTCTGAAAGAAGGACTTGGAAAATAGAAGGAGTTTGAAGCGTAGGGGTCTATGTAGCCACTAGTGGCAATAAAAACATAGGGAGATTGCGATATTAAAATATAGTCAGATTTCATTTATTTGGGGAGCACTTAATTTGGATTTGGTGTACATAACCTCAAACAAGCTTCCCTGTACCTTGGCGGTATCGATAAATATGGCATCTATTGGGGTTCTGGTTCTCAACACCCAAGGTTTTGATTCAAAAGATCTGGGGAGAAAATAAAGACATTTTGACAATTGTTCCAAGTATTTCTGCCAGAAGAGGACTACCGTTGAGAGGCTCTGCTTTGATTTTTAAATATTTACCCCAGTGGTTTCCACAAACCATTGAAATAGCTCAGCAACTGAAATAGTTCAGCCTGCAAAGTTTCTCTCTCTGGTTTCCCCCCATACCCAAAAGCTGTGCAGTAAGCCCCACTCTAGACTTACGTGGGTTGAACTTGAAACTGGAGCCAACATAACAATACAGAGAGAGGGAGCAACCATGACAATGTGCCTTGAGGACCTCTTACTGCAGGGCATGTAATTGATCAAAGGCCCTTGTGCTGCCTTGGACATCCCCAGGTCTTTTGCTCTGAGCCATTGATTGGGCACAGCAGGCATACATCAAGGGTCCTGCCAAAGCTTCCTTAGACTTCACAGTGATCTGGGATGCTCCCACAAAATCGTCCTTCCCTCTCCTTAAGAAGAGTCTCACGATGGTCCTCCTAACCTTGCCTGACTCCCTTGTTGTTGTTGTTTTCTCACACCGACCTTTCCGCTAACAAAATCCTTCTAAGTCCCATTTTAGCCTCTGCTTCTAGCAAATCAAGACAAACACAAAAGGGTTTGACGTAGGGGACACCTGGGTGGCTCAGTCGTTAAGCAACGGCCTTCAGCTCAGGTCATGATCTCCGGGTCCTGGAATCTAGCCCGAGTTGGGCTCCCTGCTTAGCTGGGAGCCGACCTCTCCCTCTCCCTCTGCCTGCTGCTTCCCCTACTTGTGCTCTTTCTCTCTCTAATAAATAAATAAATAAATAAATAAATAAATAAAATCTTATTTTAAAAAAGGGTTTGATGTAGAAATTGATTGGGTAACAAGTATAACAGGGTCCCATTTCTGGACCTTCCTTTACTGAGAAGCTCGCTTCTCTCCTTGCACCTGTCCACCTTACATTCTGGGCAGAAGGATGGAATAAATGCCATCTTTTTTTTTTTTTAATCTTTTTTTTTTTTAAAGATTTTATTTATTTATTTGACAGACAGAGATCACAAGTAGGCAGAGAGGCAGGCACAGAGAGAGGGGGAGACAGGCTCCCTGCCGAGCAGAGAGCCCGATGTGGGGCTTGATCCCAGGACCCTGGGATCATGACCTGAGCCGAAGGCAGAGGCTTTAACCCACTGAGCCATCCAGGTGCCCCGAATAAATGTCATCTTAAGAAAGCAGAGCTGGGATGTGGGAGAAGCCCACCCAGACAGGAAGAGGAAGGGAAAGCTTGAGGACTTCAGGCATCACATGTATAAACCACTTATGTTCTATTACTAGATAAGCCTTCCCTGTTTACTGAAGTAGACCCTCCCCCATTTTCCAGCACTATTACCTTCGCTACTATACTTTTTTCCAGGTAATTAAATAATTTCTTTCCAAATAAATTCTATCACTTGAATCATTTACTCTTTTTGACTTTCTCTCCTCACGCAGTTCAAATGGGTGAGTTCAGCTTTTCAGAGGCCATGCTGTATTAGCTAAGAATATGTATGTGGGGGATGGGGCAAAAAACCTTACTATTTTCAGGCGGGAACAAGACTGTGTTCGCTCTGGAGCCATGCAGTGGTCCCCTTCCATATCCGCGGTTTCACCTTCCATGGTTTTGGTTCCCCCGCATTCAGCCGTGGTTTGGAGGCAGGTGACACTCCTCGGTATAGGAAGAGGTCAGTAGTAGGCTGATGGCTGTGTCACAGCCCCAAGGTCATTTGCTTCACTTCACCCCATCACACACGCATTTTATCATCTCACGTCATCACAAGAAAGGTGAGTCCAGGACCAGAAGATATTTTGAGACAGAGAGAGACCGCATTCACATAACTTTGATTACCGTATATTGTTATAATTGTTTTATTATTGGTTATTGTTGTTAATCTCTTACTGTGCCTGATTTAGAAATTAGATTGTGTCATGGGTGTGTATGCACAGGAAAAAACATAGTATTAATCTAGGGTTTGGTGCTCTCCACGGTTTCAGGCATCCACTGGGGGTCTTGGAATGTGTCCCCAGCGGATAAGTGGGAACTGCTGGACTGCATTCAAGAGGGCAGGTTTGATCAGGTCTTCCTCTGTGCATGGCTAGCCCTCCAGAGCTTGGTTACCGGAGCAACTGGTGGCATCCATAGTCACTATAGGCAGGGCAGGCCTCTGGGGCCCTCAGAGGAGGAAGTGGGTCTGGTTTCCAGGACAGGGGACTTGGGCTCGCAATTCCTTGAGGTTTCTGTTTGGAACCCACTTGGTGACTGGCAGTGTTTTCTTCTCCCTCATTCTAGTTTTGACTATTCTTTATTGGGGGTGGGGGGTGCTGATGGTTCACAGAGCTCTTGGATTCTGTTCTGTCTCTTAACACACTGCATGGCCTGTTTACAGGTCTGTCTCTCTGTGACGTTTTGGGGTCATGACTCTATCATCAGGCTGCCATTAGATCCCTAGTGTCTGGCACGTTGCCTGACACATAGTAGGGATCTGATAAATGTTGGATGAATGAAAGCTGCCAAGAGAGATCAGAGAAGGCTAGTGTTAGATGATCCAAGTATAGATATCCTGCTCTAGATCCTGAGGCCAGATGGACCCAGGAGAGAGAAGGATATAAAAAGGATAAGACCTAGGGTCCTGGATTTGGCCAAATGTTAACCGGAAGGTGCCAAGGGTGATATAATCAACGGGATTGGTGTGAACCTTCATTGAGGGCGGAAGGCAGAGCCCAGAGACACAATTGTGGGTTAGGAAGTCAAGTGTGACCCATTGTCCAGGAGAGAACCATGAGATCACAGCCGATGGTGTGGAATCATAAATCAATCTGGGGGTTAGTACAGGGGTTGCAGCCAAGATACCTAGAGGATATTAGGAACAAAAGCCAAGCTAGCTAGGTCAAGGCAAATGGTTCAGGACAAAGGCTGTGAATGAGTCGACAGTGTCAGTGGTTCATTTGTATTGAGTGGCTAGGATGAGACCTGCCAGCTTAAAGGCACATGGCCAGGCCAGGCCCCATCAAATGTCTAAACTTTGGAACAAGCCCAGGAGCCAGACATCCCAGGCCCAGGCACATAGGGCCGGGAATTTCCAGTCAGATTGGGCCCTTGGAATCCCTTTCAGGGAAAAGAGCATTAATCAAGATCCAAGTGAACCCCAGCCCCAGCCCAAACAGAAGGGCTAACCAGTGGAGATCTAGGTAGACAGATGGTCCAAAAGTAAATACACAGCAATTATCCATGGAGAACCCAGGTCTGAGATTGGAATCTATTGTATTCAGTTCATCCACTCAACCGGCCACCGATACATCCATCCCTCCATCCAACCAATCACAGTCATCCATTCATTCTTTTATATATGGGGCGAATGGAGATAATGCAGCATCTTAGTGTCTGGTATACTAACCTGGAAACCAAGTCCATGGCATTGAGGTCCTGAAGTCTGTGCAGGGCCAGTTATAATCTAACTCGTTGCTGGAGCTTTGAAGTTATGGACTACCTTGTAACCCTCAGAACAGTGATCGGAAGATCAGAAAATCTAGGCCAAAACTGAACTGGTACATAGGGTCTTAAGTATACTCAGTTTCCATGGATTGGCTAATGCAGAAGCAGGCGCGCGCACGCGCGCGCACACACACACACACACTCACTCACACACACACGCGCGCGCGTGCACACACATACTCCCCTTCCTTTAAACATCAGCCTAGTTGACCTTCCTGATATACACAACTCTCGACTGCCAATGTATGGATTATCTACCTAACGACCCTAACACCTAGCAAACTTCTCCCCACTATCACTCAATCTGTGCAAAGTAATTTCTGTGTTAACCAAAGAAGAACATAATTAGGAAGGCAAATTTGCAAAATTCAAATTACATAACACATTCCAAAGTCAAATAGAAATTATTATGGATTAGCACAGATAGGAATGGGATGGAATCTGCAGGACCCGATCATTCATGCATTCAGGTACTCGCTCAGCAAATGTTTATGCATGGTGGAGGTGGGGAGAGAAGGGGCTGTAGCACCTTGGAGTTTGAAGTCTTCTGCCTTATCAGCTTTCTACCTTATTCTGAGCAGCAAGTGAACAAAGGGAGAATGTTGTAAAAAAATAACCTCATGAGAGATAATCCGAGAAACAAGATTCTAAAACCTGTTTTGGAAGAGCGGAGGGAAGCAGAGGGGGGCAGGGCACGGAGTGGAGTGAGAACTTCAGACCCAGTCAGGCGTCAGGGTGTTTGAGCCCTTCTTGTCCCTGCTGGAGACCTGTTTGTCTGGCCCTGACGTGCCCCGGCCTTCCAGGTTGGATGGAGCATTTGCTCTGTATCCAACTAAACTGTTGCCATGTTTCTGGCTTAGCAAAGGGGACTCAGCTCTCCTGTGTTCTAGTCCTGACCTCAGCACCAGGACGTGAATTCTAAGTTGCCAAGCCTGCCTGGTAACCTGACTCTGGACCCCAGACACCCACGACTTGGTGCTTTGGTTTGGTGCTCTTGGTTCTAAACAAAAGCCTATCTATGGTCAACCCTGCTCAACCCATCAGAATGACCTCTGGTGCTGTCTGTAACCCAAGCTATGATAGTGGCTAAACACATGTGGTGTCGGTTGAGTGGCTCAGTCATGTCAGGACTACAATCTCTGGGAGTCTTTTGACCACTTGCTCATGACCACACCACGGCTGCCACAGCTCCAACCATCATTTTCCCAATTCAAGGCAGGAAGGTGAAGACAGAGGCAATGCCAGCTGTGACTTCAGTTGTCAAGAAAGCAAAAGCCTTCTTCTTCTTCTTCTTCTTTTTTTTTAAATTTATTTGACAGAGAGAGAGAGATCACAAGCAGGCAGAAAGGCAGGCAGAGAGAGAGGGGGAAGCAGTCTCCCTGCTGAGTGGAGAGTCCGATGAGGGGCTCGATCCCAGGAACCTGAGATCATGACCTGAGCCGAAGGCAGAGGTCCAACCCACTGAGCCACCCAGGCACCCAAGAAAGCAAAAGCCTTCTGCTCAGGTCTCATTGTCCAAAGGTGAATCACATGGCCAGATTGACTTAGGCGCTTCATGTTCCGTGGCCTAAGTCCATGGGGTAGCACTGTGCCATGGAGATTGGCACAGTGCTACCCCAAACAAAATTGCTTGCATTGAGAAGGAATGGATGTTGGGTAAATTTCTAACAGGGGCTATACAACTGTGAAAGCAGCTCAAAGGCAGGAGTCAGATTCTATCCTGGCGATATTCATGAATAAACTTATTAACCCATTACTGGGTGCTATTGGTGATACAAAGACTTTGGTTGGTTGGGTGGGGAACAGGTGGGAGGAAGAAGTTGGCAAGGATGAATATGTAGGACAATCTCTAGCTTTTACTGGCTTCCAAATGTTCTCTGTATGTTGTTTGATTTTGTCCTGATAATACCCCTGGGAGGTTGGCTTGGCTACCTCCATTGTTTGGATGCAGAAAATGGAGCACACACAACTTTGGGCATTTGCTCTGCCTCCCACAGCAGCCAAGGTTCAAATCCTCCATGGCACATATGTTGTGGGGTGAAGAAAAATGTTGGGAGCCTAGCGAGTCTTTGAACTATGATTAAAACAGTTTCCAGTTTCCAGTGTAACAGTTTGCCAAAAACATCGCAAGGGCCTTGTGCACTTTTCCTTTGTACTGGGATTCGGATGCGTGAGCCCCCTTTGCCTCTGGGCCACTCCTAGTAATCCTTCAAGGGCAACTCATACTCTTCCTCCTCCAGGAAGCCTCTGAGGTTGACCCTTTAGCCTGAACTGATCCATTTTTCCCATGAGCTCCTTGCATTGTGTGCCTAGCAACCCCCCCCCCCCCCCCACCTCCCCCAACTTTCTGAAGCTCCTGGAGGACAGGCTCCATGTCACTTTTGTCTAGAACAGTGCTTGGAGCTGAGATACAGTGACATAGTTTTGATGAGTCTTTTTTTTTTTTTTTTTTCACTTTAAAAAAATGTCTGCAAAAAGAGTCCTAATTACTTAACAGGGCACAGAAGCCCCTCACTGTGGAATGAATGAGTGACATTGATGATGAGCCATTTTGGAACAGCAAGATGTTTGCTGCCTTTTTCCGTGATGAAGTTTGACCCAGAGGCAGTCTTGTACCCCTGGGAGTAAGAACATGCCTGGAAGTACTAGGGTACTTAACACATCTACTGAAATGGTACTAACAGCTATCGACCAAGACCCATCTTGGGTCAGGCGCTAAGCCAGGTCCTTCATGTACTTTATCTCTTTAATCCTCCGAACAAGCCTGGGACAGAGGCATCCTTAGTCCTTTTTTTTTTTTTCTTTTTCCCTTTTTTGCAATCTGACATGACAGATTGAAGTGGAGGAACTGGGGAACAAGAAAGACTTGGAAGGGGAAAAATGGGGAAGGGTCTTCAAGGGTGAGGGTGCCTAGAAACCAGAAATCTAAGGCGGGGGTGATGGGGCGGGGGAGGGGGTATGTCTCCTGCTTGGTAACAGGTGCATGAAACAGGACCCCCGGCCGGTGGAAATTTCAGGAAAACTGCAGTGGACTCATCAGGGAACCGCAGAACCCGCAGGATCTTTTGGTCACATATGAGGCATTCGCTGTCCAATATTTGTTTTTATTTCTTCGCATGGTTAATTATTGAAGCCAGTGTGTGATAAGGCAGGAGCCCTCCTGCCGGGAGAGAGGGTTATCTGGAGCTTTACAGCCCTTTCACGCAGTAATGAAGCAGATAAGCTGCTAGATGGTGGCTGGTCAGACAGTCATTAACAACTCTGCGGAGAAATGGGAGCACGAAGTGGGACTGACTGTGGCGCCAAGAGAACAGAGTGGGGCCTGGGGCTGGTCTAACAGCCCTGAGGCCCGGGGAGCAGGCTCTCCTGTTCCTGGCTACCCGGGGAAACCAAATACTGACACCCCAAAGGGCGGTTTCTGCCCTAGGTGCCAACAGAACCCCGAGTGTCAGGTATTGTTGGCCCATCTTCTGGGGGAGGAAACAGTGGGAGGAAACAGCCAGAGGCCAGCTGACTCCCACATTTTAACTCAGGAGTCGGCACATTATGGCCCACAGGCCACATCAGGCTGGAGGCTAGTTTTCTGTCACCCGAGAGCTAAGAATGTTTTATACACCTGTAAGTGGTTGGGAGAAGATCGAAAGAATAACTACATAAAAAATCACATACAATTCAGATTTCAGTGGCTATAACATAAGTTTTTAAACAGCTTCATTGAGGCAGAATAAGTATAAAGATCTTTTGAAAGTGTACAGTTCAGCGCTTTTTAATATATGTGAAGGGGGTGCCAAAAAAGCCAGGCTCAAGATAAGTTAAGATTCTAATACTTTTTAAAAGTAAAAATTAATGTTCCCCCTAATCTGTGATGAATATCAACATTTTATTAATTAATTTATAAATAGCAACATTTTTAAATAAAGACAGGATCAGTAACAGTTCAGTGCCAAGCCATAATGGGGCCTGCAGCCAAAAAGAAAAAAAAAAAAAAAATCAGTCATTCTGAGTCTGTAAATTTTAAAATTTAAAATTTTAATATTTGTCCATCATGGATTTTCCCATTAATTTTTATCTCTTGAAATACAACACTAAAATAGTTATCATGATTACTGAGTGTTTTGGTGTCACCTTCAATTTTGAACCCAAAGCAAGTGTCTATTACCCCCATCACTGCTCCCCAGCCCCACCCCCCCAATCTCGGGCCTGTGTCTGAGAGCCCCAGGCTAGAGGAAGTAGCACTTAAGGTGGAGGCAATTCAACAAGGCCGGCCAGCAGCTGGGAGAGCACAGTTTTGCTCAGAATCCTAGGACCTCGGTCACATTGTAAATGGCAAAATTTTCTTTTATATTGTAAAAACATTTGGACAACATAAATGAAGATTTTATGAAAATACTTTGTTTCTGATCCTAAAAATAATAAGTGGTTCTTGCCAATCCCCTTCCCAAAAACAAAACGAAACAAAAAACCCAACACCAAAAAAACCCCCCAAAACCAAACCCACAGAAACCTTCAGGTAGGAAAAAAAAATAACATTCACCCCATATCCCACCCCCCAGAAATAACTGCTGTGTCTTCAGTGTCCATCCTTCCTTCCAGATTATTCTCCACACATTTACAGAGATGGATCCATATTCAGTTTATGTAAATGAGATCACACCATGCGCGCTGTTCTGTGATGCGCCTTTTCGCTTGACAATATGTCATGAGCATCTTTCCATCTCAGTACGTGCAGACCCCGCCCCCGCCCCCGCCCCCGCCCCCGCGTCATTTTTAATGGCTGTGTACTACTCTGTCATAAAGATACAGAGGTTACACAGTAAACTCCCAATTCCAAGCAGCATGTGGCTGCTTCCGCTACGAAGGAATTCTTTCAAAAAAAAAAAAAAAAAATCATTCCCAACGCGTTCCAAACAACAGATTTCGTTCTTTGCCTTCTTATCCTGCCTGGATGGGCATGATGTCTATTTGCAAGGATGCCGTCATAATGAACTTTCCATTTATATTCTACAAAGCTCAGTGTACTGTAAACGTCTCCTCAAGTTACATTATGGTCTCCATCCAGTTTTTCCCTTCCTCCAGGGTCAGTGGACTTCACACGGTCTTTGTTTGTTTGTTTTAACAATCTTTTAAGAACGCTTTTTAAAAAAAAACAAATGAAGAAAAAGCTCTTAGCTTGTTGGCCGGGTAAAAACGGGCCTCCGGTTGGATTTGTCCCCTGGATTTGCCAGGCAGCAGGTCATTTTGCCATCCCTGTCTCTGGGCTGCAGGGAAGGTCTCTATGTATACAGCTTTTTCCTTCTTTTGAAACACTTCCTCTGGATAACTTCCCAGGAATGAGATTACAGTATAAATGGGCAGCAATGTTTTTATGCCTCCTGATACATGTTGCTATATTTTAAGGTTGTGCCAACCAGCAATTTGTGAATGTTTAAGTTTCTTATAACCTCACTAGCCCTTGGTATGAACAGTTTAAATTTATGCTAATTTAGTAGCTATAAAATGATATCTTATTTTTATTTCCGATCTGATTGTTCTCAAAGTAGGGGATGTGTTTCATGTGTTTGGTTGTTCTTTGTGAAGTCACTTTAGAGAACCCGAATGTGAAAATCCGCTGAAAAGGAGCTATCCTGAGCCCCTTTCTTCAGTTCAAAGATGAGATGCTCCTTTGGTTCAAATGCAAGTTTGCATGTAACTTCTCAGCGAGTTCTGCTGCATTAAAATGACAGAGAGAAGCCCAGCGAGGTCTTATCGCTCTGTGGCAGCAAAAATGACTGGAAAGTAGGTCGAGGAATTAATCCTGCTGGTTCCAGTAATTAGAACAGACAATGGGGTCGAAAGTTCAGGCTGAGCTGGGGAATGCAGCCCGAGGTCTCTTACCAGGCCTGGGCACATGGCACCCACCCCCTGGACCCCACCTTGGGCATGTCCCTGGACTAGGCCTCCCCATCATCGTGGCCATCCCAAAGTCGCCTTTTTGCCCCTCTTCTAGTTTAGAGGGCTGTTTTTTGCTTTTCCTCCCTGAGAAGTCAGATGGTCCCCAAGGCAGAAGAGATCCCAGTGACAAACCTCCTGCCTTCCAAAGAAAACACCCCAAGTTTACTTTCCTCCTCTAGCTTTGGCAGCTGGTGAGAAGTGTTGGTTCTCCATCGCTAGCTGAGAGCGGAAACGATGAGAGATGCTCCTTTCCCTCTCCAGGCGTATTTGTGTGTAAGTCTTTAGTACATTCGGTGCATTAAAATGAGGAACAGAGGTTGGGAAGGTGGGCCCTTTGGTTGGGATATTTCAAGTATAAGGTCAGTGTTGAACTGAACGTGGAGTCCAGCTAACCCTTTCTAAACAGTGTTTCTTACATAAAGCATAGATAACAGTCCCAGCTGGCCACAGAGGCCACACAGATCATGTGACCAAGTGAAGGAAGCCATTGGATGCATGACCATAGGGAGTGGTGGGGACCATGGTGAGCCAAAAATGTTCATTCCTGCCCAAAAGCATTTGCAGTCAAATTTTTAAAAATCTTAAGTTTGCAAGGCTGAAGTTGATCCCGTAGTCACCCCAGCTTGTGACTCCAGAAGAGCCAGCAGCTTCTTCCATGTCTGTACTTCCCTGTCTCTCCTCGGCTCCCCTCTATTGGACTCACTCTGACCCACTATGAAAAAAGACAAACCTTCTCCCGAAAGATCAGCTTGGGGTTGGCGGGGTGTGAGGGTGGGGGTGGCATGTAGCACGTGTCCAGATAACGATGCAATGGTCCCTGCTAGATAGCACAGCCATAGACAACATTGAAAGCAGGTGATCTAGTCTGAACATCCTGATTTGTAAGGAACAGAGACCTGCTTAGGTCCCATGGACAAGAGAGAATTCACTGTAAAGACACACTTCCCTCAGGAGCCAAGGACAGGGAATCTGTGAAGAACAGGGAAGCCTACTGAGAAATGGAAAGCCCCTGGGAGATATTCCTGGGCTGGAACAGAGGCAACTTCTCAGACATAGGGCCTGAATGCAGGCAGGTATCTTAAAATGGGTTTGTTTCATAGGATTTAGGAGCAGATACTCATTAGTACTTATTAGACTCTCAGTCTAATAAGCTTGAGATGTTGGCTGTTTTAGACCGAGTGTCCAATGAGTCAATGAGTGCCTACCAGGAACACAACTTACTGCAGAGAACCACGCATACACACCCACCCATCTGTTTCCCCAAATTGCATGTAGAATTCAACTTTCCACTAAGACCACAGAAATGAGTTGATAGAGGCTCATTAATTAAGCTTAACGAGCTGTGTGTGGCCACCAATTAGGAGATATGTGGAGGGATTTCTCTTTCCCTGGTGCTGAGTTGGAGTCCCACAAAATGAGCCTCGGTAGTGAGAAGGGGGAGAAAGCCCCCCTTGTCTGATGCCCGGTCTTGTGTTTCCAGAGGGTTTGGACTGGGTTCAAGCTGGTGTTTGGGGAAATATGATATCCTAAATTGCTACAACTGGGGTAAACCAGAGACGATTGCAAGCTGAGTCCTTTGAGAGGTGTGTGGTCAGGGATGGTGAACTTGAGGTGGACACCAAGTACACGGAGGCGAGAGTGGCACTACAAACATGAATCCAAACTGAAGATTTGGAAACAGGGGCAATGGAAACAGAGCGAGGACAAAGAAGGAGGATGTTCCAGCTATGCCAACCTTCTTTTGACTTCTTAACAATGCCAAGAGCTTTTTTACTTCACATCGTTGGACATGTGACCTAGAACACTCTTTATCTGATTCTTTGCATGACTGAGTATTTTGCAGGCTTTTAGGCTTGGGCTTTTTTGTCATTTTCTTAGTAATGCCTTCCATAGTCAATGTTCATTGATTTTGTCTGCCCAACCGCCATACCAATTTTGAGGGTAACAGCATCATTTTCAGGGTATCTGTCAGCTATGCCGCAGTAACAAGCAGCCCTTAGCGTAGTGGCTTACAACAACGAAAGTTTCTTTCGTGTCTATTACATTTCAGGTCCTGCAGCTCTGCTCCATGCACCTCTGACTCCGGGACACGGACTGAAGGAGCACCCCCGCTTTGGGACAAGTTATTCTGTGGCCAATGGAAAACAGCAGGTAATAGTTCTCTCTTAAAGCTCTTAGTTCAGATCTGACATGTGACTTGAGTCATATATGCTGACATTCCGTTGGCCAAAACAAGTCACGTGTCCAAGTTGGTCAGGGATGGGGAACTATACACCATGTCCGAAGGCATGGCCATTGCTGTATGTGAAACATTTAAGACACTCCACTCCTTCTTGCTCCCTAGATCCCCAGAATTTCCCTGATGCAATGCCTTCCTGCCTCTTGCCCAGTTTTTCCATTGCTTCTGTGAGCCACCTCACGTCTTTCCAACCAAATCCCATCATTGTTTTCTATTGCTTGAACCACAGAACCCTCACTACTGTGTTTACACAGGGCCTCCCTGCTATTCTCCACCTCCGTACCTTGTTTTGTTTTTTAAGCGCCCAGATTTACATCATTGCTTCGCTATTTAGTTGCATGACATCTTTTTCTGATACCAGACTGTAAGCTTCATGCAGACAGGAAATGTGACAGACTGGATTATCACCATATGCCCCAGAACTTAAATATGTCAGATATATTTTCATCTTAATGAATATTCATTAAATGTAGGAAGGAGGTCTTAGGCATTTGGAGGTCAGAACTGGAATTTTAATGTTATTTATGGATACTAGCTGTCTAAAGTGTGTTGTGTGGATAACTCACTATGGTTTAAATGTGCTGAGTCAGAATTAGGGGCAGCTGGAAATGTCAGGGCTCTTGACATGGGTGTGTGTTGGGGGCAGCGAAAGCACCGCGGAGAGGGGATTTCTGAATTTCCAGATTCTAGAACAGTGGCTCTCAATTTTTTTGACCTTGGTTTCACTTAGACGAGGCCAAAACCCCTTCCTCTCTTCTTTTGCCCTGTATCTACTCTGTGATTTGTGCAGTGGGATTTTTCCAGTGTTGGCAAACGCAGAGCAGGAGCCAGGCTTCCTAGGAGAGCACCACGGCTAAGTTCTTGGTAAACCCTAGTAACATCCTAATTTTAGTTATGACTAGTAAATCGTAGTAACTCACTTAGTAGTTTCCTAGAAAGTGGCACTTAGTCATGCATAAAGCTGGAAATCAATGAATGGATGTGTTACTTCTTCACAAGAACCAGAGGAAGAGTGGCCTTTCGGGATCGGTGTGTGGCCTTTGGGTGGGAGCTGTCGACCCACTCAGTGAGCTGCAGGCCATAGACTGAAAACCGCCCCATTGCAACCTACAGGCAGCAGAGGTCGGGCTGGGGGATGGGTTTGGGCTCCGGAGTCACAGCGAGGGCCTGTGTATCCAGCGTACAGCCAGAATTGTCCCTAGAATGAATAAACAATACCTCCCACACGTAAGCATATGACTAGATTTTCAGCACTAGTGCAAGGAGGAAAAATTTTCCTTTAAAATCAGAGAGTAATTCATAGTGGCTTTTTGTTGCTATGCCTTTTTTCAAACAGGTTCATGAGCAGGTTGATGAAATTTGGGGAGGTTTTCAAAAAGGCATCCTGATGCTGAACATTGGGATGGTTGGGCAGGACTCCTGCAGGGGAGAGTGTTTGCTTTTGTACCTCTCTCAACTCCGGGAGGCAAAGACAAACAAATTCATCCGCACCTTTCTGGACAGCCCTCAACACCTCCCACCTGATGCTGCTTCCCGAGTCTCGAGGTTGCTTCCTCCTTCTCAAGTTCAGCATGACACGCGATGCATGGCGTTGGGTTTGCATAAGCTAAATGCATGCGTGGTGTAACCCCGTGGCAATAAGTTTTTAATATTATTCTTTAAAGCTCCATTTTTTAAAAACGTCATTGGGAGTCCCTTTCTGTCCACCTCTCAGCTCTGCCTTCTTTGGGTTGGTTTCCTTTGCAGGCAGGACTGCCCACGGATGGCCCCAGCAGCTCCCAGCTCGCATTCTACCAACTTAGCAATCCTACCAAGAAAAGAAAGCCTCTCTCCCCATGGTTTCCGCCAAAAAATAGCTGCCATTCATCGAGTGCTTCTTCAGAGCCCAGCCCACCTCCTGAGCCCGTTCCAGGATTCGCTCATTTATCCCTCCCAGCGCCTCTCTGATGTCGTTGCTATTATTATCCTACTTTAAAGAGAGGAGACTGAGGTTACATAAACGAGCCCAAGGTCACAGGGCTCCTAAACGACAGAGCTGCGCCTGATGGTCTTAAATCTCTGCATTCCACTGCCTGCGGCTGCCTCCGACTTTCTGGCAGTGATTTCCCCAGATCTCTGGGGGTGGGGAAGGGCCCATACTTAGCAACGGTCATGGAGTATCAGCTCTGTTCCGGCTGCTTTTTGGGTATTCTCTCATTTTTATCCCCAGTGCCCAGATAAGGAGACTGGGGCTCAGAGAGTTTACTTAATGAAATTTCCTAAGCTCACACAGACAGAGAGTAGAGTATTCGAGGTTAGAACACAAACCTGCTGGATTGTAAAGCTCCTCGCTTCGGGTCTTGGCGCTCAGTGGTCCCTATGCTTCAGACACCCTGCCCCGGGCACCTGTGGGACTCAGCCCACTCTTTCTTCCAGTCTGTTCTCAGTGAGACCACTCCCTAGTAATCTGTTTAAATCTGCAACCTGCCCCTTCACCTCTCCCTAACCCCCTTTACCTGGTTCTACTAGAGCATTTAGAACCTTTCAATATACTAGGTAATTTGCTTATTATGATTTATTACTTATTATTTATGTCCTCCTGCTAGGTAGTAAGCTTGATGAAAGCCAGGATCTGCCATACCCCAACTTTCTAGAATAGGGCCATGCAGAGTAGGTGCTCAATAAACATTTGGTAAAGGATGCTAAGACGTGAGTTCTGATAGATAGCAGGTCAAGAAATCATCCCAATGCCACATCTTAAATTCCATCTCGAGTCCAATCAGAGTGGACAAGACCTTGGAGAGAGGCTCAGGCCATGTGGCCCCAGAACGTCAGATGGTCTGTGATAGGCATAGAAGCCGGGAGGGACCCAAGCCCCAAAAGAGAGGAGCTTGGTTTTGCACCTCCCCCAGAAGCCACCCAGGAACACATTCAGTCCTCAGCTTTCCAGATGGCACTCTGCACCTCCCACCTGGCCCTTCGCTTCCGGAGGACCACAGTCACTTCCTCATTGCCAAGTGGAGGTCAGGCTGCCAAAGGCGGACTGGGGAGTTAGAAAACAGAGCGAAGGGACTGTATCTTGTTCTGAGCTGGCTATTGACCAGCCAAGCTTAATAGGAACTGCAGAAAACCTTCTCAAAGCTGGTCCTGGGACATGGAGCAAGCCCCTGCCTCAGTTTCCTCTGCTGGAAATGAGCCAATGAATGTCACTTATGAAGATCAGTATATGGTTAGGGTTTTATGATGACAAGGAATGGAAAGAGAGTCACTTGGAGAAAGAAGTGAGTTTTTGCTGGGACGCCTGGGTGGCTCAGTTGGTTAAGTGGCTGCCTTCGGCTCAGGTCATGATCCCAGCGTCCTGGGATCGAGTCCCACATCGGGCTCCTTGCTCGGCAGGGAGCCTGCTTCTCCCTCTGCCTCTGCCTGCCACTCTGTCTGCCTGTGCTCACTCACTCTCTCTCCCTCTGTCTCTGACAAATAAAATCGGCAGGGAGCCTGCTTCTCCCTCTGCCTCTGCCTGCCACTCTGTCTGCCTGTGCTCACTCACTCTCTCTCCCTCTGTCTCTGACAAATAAAATCTTTAAAAAAAAAAAAAAAAGAAGTGAGTTTTTGCAAGTTTGTGGTGTGGCTCCGGAATTGAAGAAGAGATGAGCCACCAGTCTTGGGAAGAGGGGAGACAAGAACAGACCTGCAGCTCTTGGCTGCAGGGACTCATGGCAGATGACCACCAGATGACTCAGCAGGAGCCCACCCTCTACCCCCAAGAGTCCAACTTCCAGACAAAATCTTTCACTGGTTTGTTTGGGTGACACCCAAAGGCCGGGTCAATCAAGATATGTTCTTTGAGCTCCTATGATGTCCCAGGTTCTGTTCTAAGACCCAAGGATGCAGCCATAAACAAGATAGAACAGGATCTCTCCCGAGTAGCCTCATGGCAGGGAAGACAGACCCATAATCATACAAACAAGAAGGGGAATCTTAGGTCCTGACCAGTGCTTTGAAGAACATTAAGTAAGGCAGACCAGGAAAAGGTTCCCGGTAAGGGTGGTATGTGTGATGGCCTTGTAGGATTTCCATGGCCAAGATGGAAGGAGGAATACTACAGGCTTGAGAAGCAGTAGTGTTAATTCCCACAAGACAAAGTGCAGGGCATGTCTTGGGAATGGAAAGAAACCAAGGAGGAGTGTGGGTGTGGAAGCAGGAAAAGGATGTTGGTGCTGCACCACTAGAGTCCCCAAGAACGGAGGAGTCTACACTTCACCTCTCAATTTAGGTTGATCAAGAGGACAGTGTCAGTTCATACGAAGTAGACCTCTTTTTCCCATTCCTTTGGAAACCTGCCTTTCTCCTGCTAGAGGAACATTTTAGAATTACAATACCCATAGGCATTCCTGAAGGAAGGCTACCAGAAGGAGGAGGAAGGGGTGCTGAACAGAGTAGAAAAAGGTGGACCTTCTGTAATCGACACCATTCTGCAGTCAACAAGTGTGTATTGAGCACCTACTTACTGCGTGCCATGCCTGTGCCTGACATAGAGCCACACGGGCTCTGGACTAGAATCTTCCCTCCAATGCCCTACTTTCCACTCAGCTACTCTCTGCTTGTCTTCCATTGTTTCATTTCTTCAACTTCAGCTGCCCCAAAGAAGTCTGGCTTTCTTGTGTTTTGAGTCCAATTATATTATAGGCCATGGCCCCAGGGCCAATCAGGACCCATCCTGGGACACAAAACAGCTGACAGTGGCTCCCTAAAGCAGGGTGGTTTCCATGCAGAGGGAAGTTGGGTGGGACAGGTTCCATGTCAACACAACCACTTAAAGTCATAAGCAAGGATTAATATGGCAGGTCAGCCCTATAGCGTCCTTCACTGAAGCCAGCATATCACTCCTGACTTGTATCTGGTTATCTTAATGGTACTGGCTAGAGTCGTGTGCCAAGCTTGTGGATTCAGTCCCACGGGCTGGGGAAAAAGGTTATGAACTCTCTTAATGCAGACAGTAAAGATGATCGGGACGCCGATTATTACTGAGAAATTTTTACCACTGTCTTTGCATTAAACCATTTTAAATACTATTAAATGATTTATACTTTGAAAAGGTCCCCATTTTCCTTTGCAGGGGATGGGAGGCACAATTAGCTAATGACTAGTATTGTCTGAGGAAGAGGCATAACGACACAGAGTGGAGAACCAGAAACTCATATGTTGCTGTGGTTTTGTACACTGGGCCTGCCTTTCTAAAGAACAACTGGGCAATAGATTCTAAACATTAAAAATACACAATCTCTTTGATCCAGCACTTCTAGGAATTTATCTGAAAGACATAAGCAGAGATGTGTGTGAAAATGTTCCCTCAGGGTGATTCCCTGAAGCTTTAACATGATACTGAAAAAATTAGAAGCAACCTTAATGTCCAGCATTCAGGGCTTAGTTGAGTAAATTATGGCACTTCCTAATGACAGATTCAATGCAGCCCAAAAATACTGCATAGGAACCCAGTACTTGACATGAGAAAATGTGGCTTATGAAAAAGCAGGTCATGGGGTGCCTGGGTGGTTCAGTGGGTTAAGCCTCTGCCTTCAGCTTGGGTCATGATCCCAGGGTCCTGGGATCAAGCCCCGCATTGGGCTCTCTGCTCAGTGGGGAGCCTGCTTCCTCCTCTCTCTCTGCCTGCCTCTCTGCCTACTTGTGATCTCTGTCAAATAAATAAATAAAATCTTTTTTTTTTTTAAAGCATGTCATGAAACATGATGAACAATTTGCCATTTTTGTAAGGTTAATTTTGGAAAGCTTTCGCTGATAGGATAGTTGGAGGAATAATAGAGTGGATAAGAGCAAGGGTTTTGGGGTCAGACACATGAGTTCAATTCCTAGTTTTGACACTTATGCTGGGAGCCTCAGCTTTCTCATTTGTGAAATGGGGCTAAGTAGTACTCGGATAACACCTAGGGCCTGGTACTCATTAAATAGATGTTTCTAATTAAAATGGTAGCTGATGGGGCGCCTGGGTTGCTCAGTTGGTTGAGCGACTACCTTGGGCTCAGGTCGCTCAAATAAATAAATAAAATCTTTAAAAAAAAAAAAGGTAGCTGATGGCATCTGTGTGTGCCTGCACATGTGCTCCTGTGTGCACCTTGGTGCTTCCTGGATGCATTCAATTCTTTCTGAATTAGGCAGGTATTGCTTTTGTAATTAGGAGTAAAGTCATTAACATAAAAAGGAGAGGCGGAGAGGAACCCTGAGAATATTATTCAACATAAGAAATGTCATCGGGATGGAAGGAATGTCAACTGTGTGCTAATTTGCCATATCTGTCTGCTCTCAGAATCGTCTGTCTGTTTCAAATCATCCTGTGGCATTTCTGTTCCTCTTTTTCTTAAGGACTTGTTCCAGAATTTAAAAAATAATAATAATAAAATAAAGGAAAGATAGAAAAAAAAAAAAAAAACCCACCCAAACTTCAAGCCATGTGGGTGAGCGCAATTTGCAGAAAATACTTCCAAAATATTGTAGCCAATGCAGGCCATGTTTTAAACCTTAGCTATCCCAAGCAAATATCTAGATTATGCCTGTGAACCACAGGACGTTCCTCTGCTTGCTAACACCTTGCTTGTTGGAGCTAGTTTAGAGAGAAGGATCTAGAGACACTCACTGGTCTTTGACTATCCAGCATCCACCACCCCACCCCTGGTATGGCATCAGAATCTGGATATTTTTCTGGGACAATGCCCTCCCCCTCCTTTTTCCTTGCGGTTCACACGGGCCGGCTCAGGTCTTGGGTTTTAGCGTAGGCAGTAACCCAGTCCTGACTTAGAACAGTAACACTGTTCTGGCCACTGGGATTGGCTCAGGGATGGGCATGTGACCCAAGCTGGGCCAATCAGAGCCAAAGAACCTTAACCAGGTTTGGTTGTTTTTTTTTGTTTTGTTTTGTTTTTTTGCACTGGGACTCGAAGCTGTACAGCCAGGAACAGCTCCCACAGCATTTAGGGGAAGCCTGCTTGAGAATGCAGGGAACACAAAGGAAGAAAAGCCAGGAAATGGACAAAGTCAGTTTCCTGCTGACATCCTTTAAACACAGGGATTCAGCCATGCCTAATGCTAGCAAACATTCCTTTCTCTTTAAGCCAGCTTGAGTTGGTTTTCTGTTGCTTGCCACTGAAAAAGTCCTGACTCTTACAGGAGATCAGTCTGAAGTGGCGGATACATTCATGTCATTGTGAGTTCCTCAGAGTCTATAGTGTTCACAGTATTTCAGGTGCTAATGACTCAATTCAGTGTTTCTTAAGTAGAGCTCCTCCAGGGCTGGCTGCGGAGAACACCTAAGAGCCCTTTGTAATTAGCTCATTAAAGGAACCCTGGCCAAGTGGTTGTCAACTTGCTTGAAAACAGTCTTGAGTAGGCTAAGCCTTTCCCCTGCTACCTCCCGGAAGCCACTGGGCTTCGCAAAGCATTTTTCAGAGAACAAATATAGACCCACGTTCCACCCCTGGCCCAATTAGTAGATTTCTCACTAAAATATTTAAGTACGTCTCTATTTGTAATTCGTTCACACCAGCAGAAACGGTAACACAAACAAAACATTGCGAAGAGGGGCTGTTTTCTATAGAGAGCAACCAGCCACTGTAGATATGGTGAGGCTGTTTATATTTCTTTTTATCACCCTGTTTCCACTCCTTTTGGTGATTACCAGGCTATAGATAGTCTCAAAATGTTGAGCTCCTGGCTACCCTTTCTCTTGTCAAAGAGAATCAGTCTTTGATGGATTGCAACAATCTAAGAGGTTGATTCATATCCAAACAAGTCTTCCCGGGCTGCCCAGTGGTTACTGGACAGGGTCAGGTCTGGAGGAGATGGGAAAATGAGGGGCTCTAGTCCCCGTCTCCTGGGGATCCCTGCCTGGTTGGGGAGATAAGAGTGCGGTGTAGTGTCGAGAGCCCAGTCCACCTGGGTTCAAATCTTGGTTCAGTCACTTTCTAGCTACGTCCTTGGGCAACTTACTGAAGCCCTCTGTAGCTCAACTTTTTTTCATCTGTAAAATGCAAATAATACTGCTAGAATCTACCAAATAGTTATTTTTTTTAAAGATTTATTTATTTATTTGACAGAAATCACAAGTAGGCAGAGAGGCAGGCAGAGAGAGAAGGGGAAGCAGGCTCCCCACCAAGCAGAGAGCCCGATGCGGGGTTCCATCCCAGGACCCCGGGATCATGACCCAAGCTGAAGGCAGAGGCTTTAACCCACTGAGCCACCTAGGCGCCCCCCAAATAGTTATGTTAAGATGACTCAATAAGTTAGTATATGTGAACTTCATAGAACCATGCCTAGCTCTCAAAAGAAAAAAAGTCAAAATTGTCCTTCTTTCTTATTTTATGTCTTCATAGATCTCTTGCATAGGGTCTGGTTTTGATTTTCCAGCGATTCTCAAGTATATCTTGGGATCAAAAATCAGCACGTGTGGTGATAGTCACATATATACCTCAAAAAAATCTTTTAGGTGAAGGTCATCTGTAGACAGTCTCTCAATGCAGTAGGTCCTGCCTACCCAATTTATCCCACACTATTCTTTGGCTGAGAATAGGATGAAGCAATTTCCTTGAAGTGAGGGGTCAGATTATATGAGAAATGATGATCCTTAAACACTTGGAAACCATTTATAAAGACTGGACTCCCCCTCAGGGCAACAAGGGCCACACATGAAGAGAGGGAGATGATTCCTGTGATGACAAGGGATGAGCATTTCGGGTCCCACCCACACGCTTCTGGACATGAACACACACTGTAACCTGCCATGGAAGCCACCTATACATATTCCACTGGTCTCCCTTTCTCCCCAAGCAGATGTGACCAAATCCTTGTATGCTAAAGGCGTGTAGGCTGCAATTTCCCCTATGTCCAATTTGCTTAATACAAAGTTCAGAAACGTTACATATCAGGGCCCAGTCTAGCACCTGGGGTTCCCAGCACACCTTTACCTTGGAAGTCCTTATTGGAAAAAGCATGAGATCTGGGGTTCAAAGCCCCAGACTTGAGTACAAAGCCTGGAACCACAGTCTACCGGGGTCACCGAGAGTGACCTTGGGCCCGTCACTTTCTCTCCCCCGGCGCCCATCTCTTCCCTTGAAAAAGAGGATCTTAAAAATATATACCACCGGGCACCTGGGTGGCTCAGTCGGTTAAGCCTCTGCCTTCAGCTCAGGTCATGGTCTCAGGGTCCTGGGATCGAGTCCCACATCGGGCTCTCTGCTCAGCAGGGAGCCTGCTTCCCCCTCTCTCTCTGCCTGCCTCTCTGCCTACTTTGATCTCTCTCTGTCAAATAAACAAGTAAAATCTTAAAAAAAAAAAATATATATATATATATATATATATATATACACCACCCACAGTTACTGAGAGAATGGAGATAAATTGTGTGTAAGTGTTGGGTTACAAAGGGACTTCATGTATTATTCACTAACTCAGCAAGTGTAGTTTGGGACCAGGGTCAGGGGACGATGAGTAAGTCAGGCCCTGACCTTGGAAAGCACCCAGCCACATGGGGGAAATGTGGCAGTAAGTGTGTAATGATGCTATGATGTGGCAAGTGTGATCGAGATTATTTTATAGTACCTGCCAACACTCTGGTCTTTTTGTAGCTCCGAGTGAAATGATCTGTTTTGTTTTGATGGTTAGTTAAAGCGTGTTTGGGTGTCTTCTGTTTTGTGTTTTGGAAGAGGACCACAATTTGGGGTATGTAGCCACATACGTCCTGAATATCCAGATCCTTGCTAGCCATAATGTTGGGAGAACTGGCCAGTAGAAACCGTCTTTTTTGGTTTAAGGCAATCATTTTGAATAACTGCTCATGATCAAATTAGACAGATTTGTTTCCCACTAGTAAACAGCCGCTAATAGTTACTGAGCGTACGCTGTGCATATTTTCTGTTGAAGAGCTATGCGGCTTGGCATCAAATCGGTTCCACCGTTTACTAGCGGCGTAGTTTGTGGCAAGCTATTTAACCTGTATGAGCCTCAGGGTCTCCTCCTGAAGTGGGGCAAAAATAGTGCCGACCTTACAGCGTCAACGTGAGGATGCAGGGTGCAGGTCCGGCTCCAAGGGAAGTTGTTCAAAATGGCAGTTATCATCACCGGCTTCTTAGAAAAAGCCGGAGCATGAGAGAGAGTCTGTGCTGGGAAGACCTTTGTGACCTCTGCTGAGCTCCTCAGGAGGCTAGTGGTGTTAAATTTAAGGGAGAAGTAATGTTCTTATGTAAACGTGGAAGGCAAAAATGGATGGAGTCAAATTACTCTCGCTCGAATAGTAGGGCATATACGGTATGGTGTTGGGACCCCCCCCCACCCCCGCCTGCACCCCAACTTGTGTTTAAGAACCACTGAGTCAGACTATAGGAGGAAATAAAAGGAATGTTCGTCTAGAGTTTCTGGAGGATTCAAACCACTCTGTCTCTAAGGAAGAGGGTCTCATCGGAGGGCAGTTTTGCCCTTCCAGGGGACCTTTGGCCATGTCTAGAGACATTTTTGGTTGTCCTAACTAAGGTAGACTATGTGATTGGCATCTAATGGCTAGAGCTCAGGGACATTGCTAAACATTCTACAACACAGGACAGTCCTCAAAAACAAAGAATAATTCAACTTAGGGGCACTTGGGTGGCTCAGTCGGTTAAGTGTCCAACTCTTGATCTCAGCTCAGGTCTTGATCTCAGAGTCACGGATTCAAGCCCCACGTTGGGCTCCATGCTGGGCGTGGAGCCTACTTAAAAAAAATTTTTTTAAAGGGGCACCTGGGTGGCTCAGAGGTTTAAAGCCTCTGCCTTCGGCTCAGGTCGTGATCCCAGGTCCTGAGATCGAGCCCCATGTCAGGCTCTCTGCTCAGCAGGGAGCCTGCTTCCTCCTCTCTCTGCCTGCCTCTCTGCCTACTTGTGATCTCTGTCTGTCAAATAAATAAATAAAATCTTTTAAAAAAATAAAATAAAATAAAATAAAACCTAGTGAGAAAAAAAAATTTTTTTAAAGATTTTATTTATTTATTTGACAGACAGAGATCACAAGTAGGCAGGGAGGCAGGCAGAGAGAGGAGGAAGCAGGATCCCCGCTGAGCAGAGAGCCCAATGTAGGGCTTGATCCCAGGACCCTGAGATCATGATCTGAGCTGAAGGCAGAGGCTTAACCTACTGTTCCACCCAGGTGCCCCGAGAAAAAATTTTGTTAATTAAAAAGAGAAAAAGAATTATCCAGCCTTAAATGCCAATAATGCTGAGGTTGAGGAACCCTGTTGTCAGGTAACTATCAAATCCACACTTAGGACTGAGAAATGAGTGGAGCCCAGTAGGAAGTTTCTGCTTATCCTGGGGGTTTAATGAGATGCCATTTGTAAGAGCCCTTAATATAGGGCCCGGCACATAGTAGGTGCTTAATAAATTGTTTGCTGGGCTTAAAGTTACATCTTGCTTGATGGGGCCAACACAGATACTGTGTTTTTGAGAAGCAGTGGAGAAGAGCTCAGCCTCCTGCTTCCTGTCCTTCCAAGCTGGCCCTTCCTGCTTCACCCCACTAATCAGTGAAGGATCTCCTGGCGGTGTCTTTCGTGATCTGGAAGCTCTAAAGCCAGCTCCAAATTCAGGTGTGACTCCACTCTATTACTATTACCAAAACTGTCTAATTTGGATTCGGAATTACTGACTTCTCAACTCTACATGGAAACCCTGGCAACCACGTGGTTTAAAAAAGGAGCCCTCATGAATTCAGACTCCATTTCCCACCCCCAACACACTGGATCTGAAATAGGAGTCCGTGAGTCCGAAGCAAAAGGAGGGGGGAAGGTGGTTGGTGCTTACATGCTAGGAAACTCTCAAGGACCACAAAGGCAAAGAAAATTGCTTTTAAATGAAAGAAATATTTCCATTTCATTTCAACCCCAATGTATCACATAACTCTAATATCATTCCCTGTCCAACTGAAATATTTGAATCCAAATAATTCTTAATTCATTTGGACTCTATTCAAATGTGAATTCATCTCCTTAATCATCTCTACTCTTATTTTCAAAATACAGACTAATATTGAAACTTAACAGTCTACTTGTGGATTTTTTTTAACTTTGAGATGGGTTTGTTTTTTGTTTTTGTTTTTGGTGTTGTTGTTTTTTTTTTATAGTCATTCTTGCTTTCTTCCCCATCATTACTTATTCGTCAGTGTCTTGAAGATCTTACACTTGTCTTTTTCTATTTTTCATTTCCCCTCACTTAAATATTGTGGACTGCAAGCAGACTGAATAACGATGAATATGATCAATATGCAGACTTAATAAGTCTTATGAAAAAGACCTTTTTATTCCAAGGAGGAAGTGTTGTCTCAGCAGCATATGGTTTTCACAGTGATAGAGTCAATCAGAGGGTAACCAGATGGAAGGAAATGGCATTTTCTGGCCATGCTGGCACTGAGAGGGAGTCACTCATTTGGTATCTTATTCCAATAAGTCCAGTGAAGGAAGGGAAATGACTTCTCAACTCTACATGGAAGTTGTCCCCCCAAAGTGTGTTTCTGTGTCATGTCTGTCTTGAGAGCTTTCTTGAATCTAAATGCTCTCTTGGAGTATCTGTGTGAAATGGAATGAGAGGTGTTGTGCTCAGATGTGCCACGCCTTCTTGATGTTCTCCTTTTGCCTAGGACACTTATGATAGAAGAGACAACCATACCAGCAAATACACACGCTCCACTCCTGTGTCTGTGGCAGACATTAACAATCAATCATAGCACGTTTTTTGCAAAAACTATTCATACAGCCACTACAACTGATTGCAAAGTAGGCATGCAAGATAAAAAAGATATTCTGCCTCTACTAGGTAAAGAAAGATATGCTTAGAAGAGCTTTGGAATGTCACCACCACTGTATCCTTTTCCAGAAACCTCTTTAGCTCTCCAAATCCCATTTGCCCAAAGGTTGGAATAGAAGGAGGACACGTTGGCTTTGCTTTCTACATATCATTTTGGTTTGAAAATTTGTCTCCGAGTCTCTGAGTGTGTAGAAACAAGCAAATTGAATGAATTCCCCTTCTTTCTTAGTAGAACCCAAGTCCATAGTTTTTAAGCAAGGTGAAGATCTATATTTATTTACATCTTGAAACCATACAAGCTTACGTGCTTCTCCCCACCTCCCACCCCCACCAAAAAACCCTACAACTACTGTTTTTCTTCAAATTCCTGGTGTTATTACTACGGGGCCTCCCTCCCCACCCCTTTTTCAAATAACTCCCTGGTGATACTCTATCCATGAGGCCTCAGTCTGAGATAGAGTTTTAGAAACAATCTAGAACCGCATAAACAATGAATTCTGGAACACTGAAAAAAATTTTAAAAATAAATAAAAATTTAAAAATTGGAAAAAAAAAGTCTTGGAAGATATTTTAAAAAATAAAATTATGGATATTCTGCTGGAAAAAAAAAAAGAAACAATCCAGAACCAAAATTAATTCTACCATTTTATAATTTTCCCAGTCAGATGCAAAAAAAAAAAAAAAAGTACATGATTTTCAAGTACTTTCTACACTTAAGACTAAAAACAGTAGTTGTTTTTTTTTTCTTTAAGCAAATGCAATTCTCTAGGTACTTACTGTAAGAGGATTTTAGTCATTGGAGACATTTAAAAAAAGATCTCAAGCGAGAATCTTTCTTCACATTTTTTTCAAAAGGATATTTACTTTGGAAAAATGCTACATTTAGAAAAATTGTGCCTTGGATGACAACTGGCCCACTAAGTTTTACTGTTTTTTTGAGGGGGAGAGTGGGGCGGAGGAGGTTGGGGGCTGTGGGAAGGCAGTTCCAGTCACCCACCAGCCAAGCATGATTTTGGAGTTCATTTTCATTCATTTATTTCAATTAATTCACTCATTCATTCAATCCACAAACATGTCGAGGGTCTGCCATTTACAGAACACTGTGCTAAACAGTGGGATTACAACCATGAGCGTAACACTTTCTTTGACCCCCCCCACTGGTTTCTTTGACCTCTCAACTGGGTACTGCCGGGGAATGATGACCTAATGTCAAGACAGTAGTTCTCACCAAGGGGATGTTTTCTCCCCATACACCTGGGGCGAGGTCCGGAGACATTTTCTGTCATCACAACTAGGGCAATGGTGCTATTGGCCTTTAGTGGATAGGAGCCAGGTTCGCTGCTAACCATCCTGCAATGCACAGGACAGCACCCACCACATAGTGTCGTCCAACACCAAACATCAAGGGTATGGAGGTCAGGAAACCTTGCCCTAAAACATCCCAAGAGATTAAGGATTTAATTTCTAGCTACTGGTTCTAGTTAAGTACCACCCTTAGGAGAACTAAGGAAATAGTAGCTAGTAGTTCAACCCATTTATTATCAGGCTTTCTTCTCTCATGGAACCCTGACTGGGAACCATTGGTACCATTGCTCTTTGGGTGCCGGCCGTAGACCAGCAACATCAGCATCACGGGGACTTGTTAGAAATGCAGAGTCTTAGGACTTACACCAGAGGAGCTGAATCAGGGCCCCCACTACATGTTAACGTGATCTCAGTTGACTCGTGTGCACAGTACAGCTGGAGAACTGCTGTTCTAGTGATATGTCAAACAGAAGTTTTAAGTGACAATTTTTTTTTTTTAAGATTTTACTTATTTATTCGACAGAGATCACAAGTAGGCAGAGAGGCAAGCAGAGAGAGAGGGGGAAACAGGCTCCCTGCTGAACAGAGAACCCGATGCGGGGCTCGATCCCAGGACCCTGAGATCATGACCTGATCCAAAGGCAGAGGCTTAACCCACTGAGCCACCCAGGCGCCCCAAGTGACAATATTTTTTAAGTGCTGCTGCTATGGACTGAATGTTTGGGTTCCTCTAAATTCACATGCAAAAATGCTAACCCATAATATGAGGGTATTTGGGGCAGAGGGGCTTTGGGAGGTCATTAGGTTATAAGAGTGGAGCCCTCAGGAATGGGATCAGTACCCTTATAAAAAGGTCCCCAGAAGCTCCCTCACCCCTCTGTCATGTGAGGGAGCATCGAAATCACTGTCTATGAACCAAGAAGCAGGCCCTCACCAGACACGGAATATGCCTTAATCTTGGACCTCCCAACTTGGACTTGATCTTGGACTTCCCAGCTTCCAGAACTGTAAGCAATGAATCTGCTGCCTGAGCCGCCAAGCCTATGGTATTTCTGTTGCAGCAACCTGAACAGACTAAGGTGGCTAGGAAGGCACCCAGCCCAGGGGATCAGGGGAGACTTCCATGAAAAATTGGCCTGTAAGTTCAGTGCTGGATGAGAAGCAGCAATCAGCCAGGAGAAGTTTGTTCCCGGCAGTGGGAACAGCATGAGCAAAGGCTCAGAAGCAGGAGGGAACTTGGTTAATCGGAGGATGTGAAGGAAGATGTTTTTGGTCTGGAACCCAGTGAGCGAAGGATCAGCGCTCCTTCATCTCCTGGAGAGATGAGCATGGTGTGTGGGACTCGATTCTGGGAGCAGGTGGGAACGGTCTGCTGTGCTTGATCCCCAGGCCCTGGGCTGGTGTGACACGGGTAGGCATGCCATCCATCCATGGCCATGGGACAGGAGGCACCTGATGCCCCAGCCCCTCGACATGGTTTTTCTAGGCAGGGGAGCCGACTGGTCAGACCACGGTCTGTATCCCGTGAATGATCGCCGTCCCTGGTGACCCAAGTCTGCTGTGGGACAGAGTGTGAACAATGCTGCTAGGGGCAAAGTGCCCCCTGACCCCTGTGACTTAAGGCTCCAGAGCCATTATGTCGATATATTTTTGTACAGATTTTGTAGTTTATTACACATTCTGGCAACGTTTAGATGCGATTTCAATGAGCCAGAATGTAGTACTGTAAACCTAAAACTGGATATCCCTTCAAGCTGTTAGAATCTGGCAGGAGAATGGCTCCCAATTACAAGCAGTTTCCAACCTCACTGTTCCCGTCCTGAAAGCATTGAAAACAAAATCCATTTTTAATGAGGGACTACTAAACACTTTGCATTCTATTAATGCCCCCTTTGGGCTCCTGAGCCCCAGTATACCTTACACACAAGGAATGACCACCACCGGTTGCCAGGGCCCGGGGTCTCCTGGGGGTTTTGCTGGCAAATAAGGCGCAAATATGGCGCCTGAGCAAACGTGAATTAAGTCTTTCCTGTTCTCATCCTGCTAGATTCCTGTCGGCATGTGGATAGCCTGTGAGGCCGGGTGGGGGAATCAGGATCAAGAGAAGTCATTTTATCACACAGACATACACATTTGGCTGCCCGACCCCTCATCTCTAGCATCTGACTAATCTTACAGGCCATCCATTATCCGCTCGGTAACTGGCAAACGTGAACTTGGCTAACGTCAAGGCCGAATGATGAGATCCAAGTTAGAAGAAGTGGGAGAAAGAGAGAAAGTACAAAGATGAGCCATACGGTTTTCCAACCTGTAAGAACATGCTGTATTTACCAGGCCGGGTACGCAATCCAAACTCTGTTCCCGTTGTCTGTCTTCTGCTCGGGGCCTGGGTTCTGTTTGGTGCAAACAGGTCAGTGCTCACCCCCTCAACCCCTTCCTCCCATCTGATGATTGGCGTATTGTTTAGAGACAATGAGGGATGATCTTGCGCTCTGGAGGAAGTTGGCAAAAAGTTTAATTCTATAAAAAGAAACGCGCGGTCAGGATACGGTTTCCTATTCTGAGTCAAGGCAGAGGAGAGAGTCAGAAATTCCAACCCAGAGGGTCAGGACTGGCTCCAGGATCTCTTGAATCACATCTGAAACATGTTCCCTGTGCTCCTTTCTCCTCCCTGTTCTTACAACTGGCCAACTAGGATTACACAACTCGCACTAATTTTATTTCACATGTGGCTGTTTCTTATTAGGAGCCCGCAGCTTATCTTTTCCTGTGCCGTGTCATCTCTCCTGATTCAGGTGAATAATTCCATTTCTTAAAAGGGGATTCTGTTCACACTCTTGGCTGGATGTAAGAGAGAGAGAAAAAAAAAAGCGCCCTTAAACTTTTTCTTAAAGGGAGAGCCTTTCTGTGTTTGTTAACCCTGTGACCTTCCTTTTTCTTTCCGGACGGAGTCTTTCCTTTCCCCTTCCGAAGGGCCGTACATCAGGACCTGATGCAAAAGTGAACGTTTGAGTCAGTCAGTGGAATGTCTTGGGTCACCCAATACCCAGCAACTGTTTCTAGAGGGTTTTGTTTTCTCCCCCACCGGACCGGTGCGTTTTCTTTTTTAACTCCGTTCACCAGATGTTTTGGCTGTGCAGAAACCTGGCTCCCCCGTCTTCCAAGTGGTTGAAATCGGATCCAGATTGCAGCATGTTGCCTCGGCATCTCCAACCAAATACTTACTGGTTCTTGAGAATAATGTAAAAGATTGAGTTCAGTTTTCTTGAGGCCTTGGGACATGGGATCCAGGTGTGGGCATTTTCCGGCCTTCAAGGCCTTAGAAGGTTTCTAGGGAAAGCCCAGATTCATGGGTGTGAGTAGATTTCCCCTCCTTCCTCCGTCACTTTTCTTTCTCTGGCTGGGTATCAGAACCGGTGAAGCTGCGCCCCTCCCCGAGCCCCCTCCCTTCCCCGCCCCACGCTGCGGGTGTTGGCGGGGGGAGATGCGGGAATGGCACACATGTGATTCAAGCACATCTGGAGGAAGACTGCTAGGTCATCCCTCTTCGCTGTGTGCAACTCCAGTCCCCCCACCCCCCTCCCCGGGCCAGCGGGGAAATAGGGCTCCTTCGTCGGCCTCCCGTCTCCCTCTGCCTCCTGCCCTGTTTTGCCACCCCGTCGGGCCTTGCCAAAATCCACGCATGGCACAGAGCACACATTAAACAGACGGAATGCAACATACATGTAAAGAAATAAGGGCTCTGCCAGGAACGTTGGCAGCCGCTCTGGAATGCTTTAAACAGTGTGTGTGTGGGTAGAGCGAGCCCAGAGCCGGCTAGGGCGCCTCATTCTCAAGAGCTGTTTCTTTCACAGCCGTGACCTGTTTTGCCAGTCAAAATAAATACGGTGTTAAATGCCCCCTTTTAGTGGCTCCTGATACCTTGGCCAGGCAGTTTGAAATATGACCTGCTCTCCTTGGAAAAATGTCCTTTTAACTGAGTAGAAAGGATGTGCCCCTTCGAGGCAGTAAGTAGGGGGGGTCATGGATGGCAGAACTTTCTGAACACAGACACACTCAAGACGTAGGAGTGGGACCGCCATGGAGTGGACCCTGCTTGTTCGTAAGTCATTGCCTCTAGAAGATTCGCCGCAGACACAGTGACTCCTTGGGAGCACAGGGCTGACTTTTAGGAGCTCCCTATCATCTTGGCTACAGCCGTGGACGGTAAATCGGCAGCCCAGAATGGCTGGCTATTCCCCAGGGCCAGTCGAGGCAGACAGGTCATTCCTGCAGAAGGAAGAGAACCGTGATAACAAGGCACGGCCATAGGTCGAAGCCCCTCAGATCACTTAGCTGTGTGGGTCCCCCACCCCCACGCCCATCCCACCCCCCGCGGCCACAGGCCACGCCATAACGACGGCACAGGTGTGAAAAGGGAAGCTGGGATTTGAACCCAGGCTTGTCTACTTTTGGCGATCATCAGGCTGTAAGAGCTCCAGGCTGGCTTCTACCAGATCATCATCTTCCTCAGACTTGGAACTGGGCCCCAGAGGCAAGGGGCAGCATTCGCCCCGAAAGGTGTCGCAGGACGGGTCAGTTTTCTGAGGTCGCTGCAAGAAATGGTCACGAACTGTGTGGCTTACACCAGGAGTGAATTCCCCCACAATTCTGGAGGCCAGAGGTGTGAAAGTGAGGTGTTGGCAGGCCTGTGCCAGCCGCCCAAGGCTCTACAGGAGGGTCCTTCCTTGTCTCTGTCAGCACTGGGTGGTGGCTGGCTTCCCTGGTTCGTGGCCGGATCCCTCCAACCCCTGCCTCTGTCTTCACATGGCCTCCTTCCCTCTGTGTCCTCTCCCTTTCTCCGCTCGTCTAAGGATACATGTATTGGACTTGGGGGCCCATGATAATCTGGGACAATCTCGTCCCAAGATCCTTACTTCATTTCATCTTCAAAGATCCCCTTCCCAATAAGGTCACACACACAGGGCCCAGGGAACTGATTCCAAATCTTTGCAGGGACAAGGAGTGCATTTTTCAGTCTACCGCTTAAGGAGGTGATGAAGCAATTTTTCCAGCAAGCGTCTTTATGATTTTGCAGGCCTGCCTGCAAGATTTATTATAAAACTTTAAAGTATTTTTGCCCATGTCTTCTTTCTAAAACAATGAGTCTGGGGGCACCTGGCTGGCCCCGTCAGTAATATCAGGGTCCTGAGTTCAAGCCCCACCCTGAGGATGAAACTACTTAAAAAATAAGAATAGATAAATAAATAAAACCGTGAGTATAAACAATAACAACCAACATCTGATAAACTCTCACCCAAGTTCTGCCACTTAGTGTCCTTTAGTGCTCACTGATAATCTGCAATGGAGACACTCTTCTTTCCTCACCAGTCAGGGTAGGAAAACAAAACTATGAGAGGTTAGGAGATCTCAGAGGTCTCCAAGATCTCATAGCCAGGAACCGGCAAGGGTAGGACTGGAACTCCAGTCTGTCTGACTCTGGAGTCTGAGCTCTTCCGCGGGATGCAAATCTGCCTTTTCTTGGAAACTTAGGACTTGGTTGAGAGGCTGTGGTTTGGAAGGAGGCAGAGGTATGGGGCGATGGGACAATTTGCACCACGTTCAGCCATGACTTATTCTGGAGCAGCGCGTTCAGAAAGGCTGAAAACCAGGCATTTGGATCGGGAAGGTGATCCCCAAGTCACTTTCTCCGTAGGACTGAGGACCACTGTCTTTTCTCTCTCAAAGCTGAGACTGGAATCTTCCGGCAGAGAAACAGGAAGTGGGAAGCAAATAAGAAAAGGCCTATTTTTATTGTTTTCCAGATTCCGGTTCGGTAACATCTGCCAATAGTTATATTCTTATTGCAGGGAAATTTTCACTTTTGTTAAGCAACTGTCTGACCCTGGAGACTGGGAAGAGCACGGAAGGCGAAATCAGCACCGCTGGCTTGGGGATGGCTGCGAATGGCCGGCGACTTCCCTTCCTGTTGTCTGGTGACCGCATCTCCCGAGCCTGGCTCCCGGCTGCACGGGATCCAGTCTCCCCTGCGGTCCGAGCTGCCGATGGCTAGGGGTTGCAGGCATTGACTCAGTTGAGTTTCCCAACAATTCCGTGAAGCCAGATCAATAGTGACCTCATCGGATGTTCCGGGAGGCCACGGTCACTCTGAAAGTCACTTGGGGCATCTCCAAGTTGCCTGAGATGGTCGTTGCTACAGTACTGTCTCTCAAACCCACGTACCAAGAATGCCCACTGCCTCGTGGAGAGGAAATGTAGATAAGGTGAAGAGGAAATTCACTCACTCATTTGTCCATCCATCCATCATCCATCCATCCACCCATCTACGCGTGTGTGTCTGTGTTGGTACCACGTGCCAAGAGAGCTAGGAAAATTCCTTCATGCATATCTATGCCTCGCGTCTCTGTGGTCCTCACCTTGCTGGACTGTGGGAATACCAAGTCACAGCCTCAGCCTTAAAGAAAACAATAACAATTCATCTAGGATAATGTGGTGAACACTATTGTAGAGATTTGGAAGGAGAGATCAAGAGAGGAGAGAGGGTCAGGAAGGCTTCCTGGAGAAGAAGACCCTTGAGTTGAGATCTGAAGGGTAGGAGGAAGGTGTTGGCCCGAGAAGAAAGGCCTGGCTTCCTGAATTCAGGCTGGCCTGAATTTTAGGCAGTCCCCAGACTCACGTGCTTCTGCCAGGTGGAACATGGGATCACCTCCATAGGGATGGGTCGATCGCTGGTGCGTGGGCCTGCCAAGCACCCCTCCTCCTGACCCTCACTTCACCAGAATGCAGAAATAAGGGGTTAAGGTGCAACGGGAAGCTCCAGGACTTGGCCCTATCCCCATTCTTCAGTCCTTTCCGGTTGGTGCTGATGTCAACCTGGTTGTTACTTCTTGATGTTTCACCACTGGGCCAGGGAGCAGTTGAGCTGAGAAGGCACAGAGGTGGGACAGGCTGGCCGCCAGCCTCCCTGGAAAATAGGGAGCCACAGAAGTGCTGGAGAGAAGGCTGGAAAACTAAGAACAGACCCTGGGGGAAGGACCTGGTGTGACATGGGACAAAAATAGACTTTATCTTGAAGGTAATATGGAGCCATTGGGGCTTTTCAGGCATGTTACGTTTTTATCGATGTGTAATTAGACACAATGTAATGCATTCTTCTAAAGTCTGCAGTTTGATGAGGTTTGGTAAATGTTTCCCGCCATGGGACCACCACCCCTACATCCATATAGAACATATCTGTTCCTCCAGAAAGTTCTTTCTGCCCATCCAAGGGAAGATTTCAGTTAGGGGAAGTTACGTGGATTTTTGCATCTTTCAGTCTTGGATTTAGAAAATTCTTTGGCTCATTTCTTGAGCCCCTTTTGTGTGCTGCGCACTGTCCAGGCTGTAGAGAAGAGGGGTGGGTATATTTGGGTAGAGAAAGGCAAAGGACAAAGAGCTGGTTTCGCCGGCATTCAACTTCTACAGTCACTGGGGCTTGACATCTGGTTGAATGTTCTGCTGTCACCATCTTGAAATTCTTAAGTTTTGAACAAGGGAATCTGTGTTTTTATTTTGCACCCGGCCCCCCTCCCCTAATAATACAGCTGGGCCTAATGAATAAAGGGAATTAACAGGGAGCCCAGAGAGACGATATGGTGGGGGGTGGGGAGGGGTCTTACAATCTTATAAAGAAGCCCCTCTTGGGGGGGAGTGAGGCAAGAAGCCAGGCAGGTACAGAGTGAATGGCACAAGAAGGATCCAATCCCCCAGAGTTCTCTTTCGAGGGATAAGCACACCGTGGTGGAGACATTTCATATCTGCTGTTGTTCCTATAACTCACCCACAGCACCAGTAAATGTATATGGGCTCAATTAATTACCATGACTAACACATCTGACAAGCCAAATATTAGCTCGAGAGAACTGAGCACACTTACAAGTATTAAGTACAGATACAAATAATTAACAATAAGCTCACTGGCATTATTATCTTCTAATTAACCATAAAAAAATATCACACCTTAATCCAGAGCAAAATGAAAACAAAAGGAAAGCGAGACCCCTGTCAGTTCTGGAAACGCAGGTGATATAAGGAAGAGAGAATATGGTTTGGTGGATTTTAATTTGCACTAATGATGAATTTCAGAGCCAAAATAAGTGCCTTGGTCCCCGTTTCTCCCTGCTGAGGCCAGATGTCCGATGGGAAGGGGTTGGCAGAGGGCTCACAGAAGGCATCATTACCAGAGGCGGGAGGAGCAACACTGGCACTCCCCTGGAAGAATTCATCTCCATCGGCCTCAGAAACAACCTCTTGTCTTGTCTTCAGGACTTGGAGCAAAAAGAAGGTGATTTGAAAGGAATCCATTGTCTCTTGGCAATTGGTTCTTCTTCCTGAGAGAGGTTCTAGGTGAGTGGTTCAGCCGAAAACCCCCAATTAATACCTGGCCTGCAGTGATAAACCCAGGTAAGTATTTCCAAAGCTAGGGAATCTAGAAACACCAATTTTGCCCTCTGACGTTGCTGTCCAGACACTGGAAGGAAGAAGATTTTGCAATTTTCAGGGACAGTTGGCCCTAAAGTCTCTGTTTTGGTCTAAATGATGTGGCTTTGCTGCCTTGGGCTTCCCTGTTCTCTGGCAGGTGCAGACTTCCTTGTCTCCATTGTGTTAAAGGCCCATTGCCTTTGGTGGCCTTAAAACTAGCTGCAAATCACACCAGAAACCTTAACAGCTTCCTTCTTGTTCACTCCCTTTTTAGCTCCTGATCAGCCCCTGCAGGGGAACATACTATATCCACCTTGATAATAATCATGGCCACCATTACTCTGTATTAACTACATGCACGCTCTGTGATAAGAACTTTTGCCACATTATCTTAGTTAATACTCCCAATAGAAAATTGTGTCAGCTGTACCTTCAGAATGCATTCGGAACCCAAGCATTTCTCAGCACCTCTATGCTACCACCCTGGTCCAAGGCCCCAGCTCGTCTCACGTGGATTACTGCAGTCTGCTCCCAACTGGTCTCCCTGCTGCTGCCCTTGTCTGTCTGTGGTCTATTTTCAACACAGCAGATTGAATGATGCTTTTGAAATATAAGTCAGCTCAGGTGAAAAACCTGTAAGGGCTCCTTATCTCTCTCTCTCAGAGTCAAATCCAGAGTCCTCACTGTGGCCCACAAAATCATCCCCTCTGTTCATCCTCACTGCACTCTGGTCCAGGCACACCAGTCTCCTTGCTTTTATGTGCACATGGCAGAACACTCCTTCCCCAGGGCCTTTGCACTACCTCTTCCTCCCAGATAGCCATATGACTGGTCTTTCTTCCTTCAAGTCTTTGTTCAGATATCACCTTATTGTTATGCTAATCACATCATTTAAAAGGCCTCAGGCCTCCTGTTCTATATTTTCCACATAAAACTTAACATTATCTACATACCTTATTATTACTTATTAGTAAATTGTCTGTCTTTCCTCACAAGGACTGGGATTCTTATCTATTTTTGTCAGTACTGAAAAATTTATGTGTTTCACAGTAGGTGTATGAATGAATAATAAATTATTATTATTATTATTATTATTATTATTTTTTAGGATTTTATTTGACAGACAGAGATCACAAGTAGGCAGAGAAGCAGGCAGAGAGAGAGGGGGAAGCAGTCCCCCCACCGAGCAGAGAGCCTGATGCAGGGCTCGATCCCAGGACCCTGGGATCATGACCTGAGCTTAAGGCAGAGGCTTTAACCCACTGAGTCACCCAGGCGCCTCATTCAGCCCAAGTCTTACTGCCTGGACTCAGAAGACATACAGAAACTCAGGGGAAGTTCCCCCACTCATTTCATGTCCTCTAGTGTCCAGAGACTATTCTTCTGGGGTTTGAAAAGCAAATCTTGACGAGGATAAACAAATAATTACCATAGATCCCACAATTCCTCTCTGATACCAAAAGAAGCGAAAACAGACGTTCAAAGAAAAATGTACACAGGAATGTTCATAGCAGCATTATTCATAATATCTAAAATATTAAACATCCAAAATGTCCATCAACTGATGAATGGATAAACAAGCTGTGGCATGTCCTCATGTTGGAATAGTATATAGCTATAAAGAGGAATGAGGTACTGCTTACAAGCTATAGCAGGGATGAACCTTGAACACTTGATGTTAAGTGAAAGAAGCCAGTCACAGAGGGCCATACACGGTATGATTCCACGTATATGAAATGTCTAGAATAGGCAAATCCACAGAGACAGAAAGCACCTTAGTGGTTTCCAGGGGCTGGGAGGGGGAAGGGAAGGAAAGGATAGTAATGCTAGTGGATGCCAGATTTCCTTTTGGAGTTATTAGAAAGTTCTGGATGCACCAATGATTGCCTAATACCTTAAATGCACCCGATGCCACTGAATGCTACAGTTTTAAAATGGTTAAAATGGTACATTTTACGTGAATATATTTTCCCACAATTTTTTAAAAAGGAAATCTTTCTCTTTTTTTTGAAGATTTTGTTTATGTATTTGAGAGAAAGAGAGAGAGAGAGCATGAGCGGGGGGGGGGGTGGGGGGAAGGCGGGAGAAGTAGTGGGTGAGGGAAAAGCAGACACTCTGCTGAGCAGGGAGCCCTACATGGGGCTCTATCCCAGGACCCTGGGATCATGATCTGAGCCAAAGGCAGCCGCTCGACCGACTGAGCCACCCAGGTGCCCCCAAAAGCAAATCTTTCAGCTCTGGCCTTGGTGAAAGGATGTTTTGGTTTGGTTCTGGTTTGGTAGGTAGGCAGGTAGCAAGGAATGAAGCTCGTTTGTGGTAACTGTAGCCCAGGAGGAGCTCTGACCTGTTAGATTAAAGTGTGTAACAACTTGTACCTGTGGCTTGATTCGATCATTCAGACCACAGAGTTGCACTCTGATCTTCCGCATCCTCAAAAATAGTGACAAGCCTGGCGTGGTGCTATTCAGACATGGCGGGAAGCCAATTCTTTATGTCCTTTTGCATTACCAAAGCCATATACCCTTGTCATAAAAAAAAAAAAATCTTAATAATAAGAAGGAAAGTTTCCCCTCTCACCGGTAGCATTTCCAGACTGGGCGTAGCCATCACCATCTGCAACCTGGTGTGGATCCTTTCAGACCTTTCTTTACTCATGTACAAACACCCACGTGTACATATGCACATCTTTGTTGAAGGCTTTTTTTTTTTTTTTTTACAAAAACCTCCCTCATACCATAGATGTTGGTCTGCATCTTGCCTTTTTTGCACTCAATACTGTATCTTAAAAATCTTGCCATATGAATACATACAGATTTATCTCTTTCTTCGTGGCTACAGAGCATGGATATATCACCATTGACGTAATTAATCTCCTCCTGTCAGATAATTATCTTGCCTCCACTTTCTCACCATCACAAAGCAGCTTGCAAGGAATACCCTGTTCATATATTCTTGTATACTCAGGAGATTTTTTTCCCGGCAGAGAGAGCCCTAGAAGTGAGATTTTCGGATCAAAGTCAAAGCCCTTCTGTCCTGTGACTTTTTAAGAGCACATCAGTTTGGGACGCAAATGGGTATTGTGTCTGGCCTTAGGACAAAAAAGCTAGAACTTTCAGCTCAAGGTCAGGCTTTGCTTAGCTCGGCATCCCACCCCGCATCTTGGACCCATAGCTATTCTCATTCATTTTATGGGCTCACTGTCTCCAGATTGACTCCAGCAGAGGGAAAAGAAATCAGGTCCTTCTGTGCCATTCTTCAAACATTTAGAGGAAATTGATTTTCCACATGGGCTGTAGCCAAGCGAGGGATGTGCCGGCACAGAAGTCCCTATGACATGCCATTACTATTAGCACTTGCAACAATTAGACTCAACCCAACTTGCGATATTTTATTAGCGAGTGTAATTCCTCATCAGGCTAATATTGCAGATTGCCAAAAGCAGCAGCAATTCTAAAATAGGATTTACTTCATAATCCCTTTGAAAGGGAAGAACTTGTAGAGACTTGAAGTGTCTGGAGAAAGAAAGCTTTTATTCTCCTGTGCAAGGACAAAAGGCAGTTGGTCCAAGAGATTCATGCTTGTGTTTCCTTTCTGCTCTTGACCTTCGTCATGTTCTCTCTCACAGCACCAGCTGGGATGGTTTCACCTGCAAAGAACAGAAATGAAGTCTCAGACTGGCTTCGATAATACAGCAATGTCATATACCACTGAAACCTGTGGTCCCAAGGTGAGGTGGCTTTAGGGCTGATTGACTCTGAACAATGTCATCAGGAATCCAGGTCCTTTCCCAAAGTGGTTAAGAACTCTCACTCTGGAACCAGTTTGTTTGGCAGCTATTCTCAAGTCCACCTCTCAAGGGCTGTGTGACCTTGGACAAATTACTTAACCTCTGGAAGCCTCGGTTTCCTCAGCTGTGAAAAACAGGAGGACGAGAGTACACCAACTTACAGGGTTGTTGTGGGTGGGCAAACTTTCTCTGTAAAGGACGAGATAGTAAATATTTTAGGCTTCGCTCTTGGCAAAGTAGTTGGCAGCCTCTTCCACTACTTCACTTGGCTGTTGTAGAATCAAAGCCGCCACAGACAATAGGTAAATGAATAGGCATGGTTGGGTTTCAACAAAATTTATTTATGGACACGGAAAGTTGAATTTCATTTTTCCCTAAATATTATTGCTCTTTTGATTTTTATGCAACCATTAAAAATTTTTGCATTTTTAATGGTTGAATAAAATTAACACCCAGATAAGTGGGGTCACCTCACTGAGCCAAAGCATGTGATACATTTAGACTAGGACCTGGCAGGCTCTAAGGGCTCAATAAGTTTTTGCCACTGTTGTTGCTGTTGTTATGACCATCATACTCTCTTCAGTCTTTCGCTGTCCGTGTTGGCTTCATCCTCAGTGTGGTAGCAAGACGGCTGCCTCACTTCGCCGTAGCGCATCCAGAAGGAGAAGAAAAAACATTTCTTCCTATCACACTTTGCTAGGAGCAAGGAGATCTCTTCCCACCTGTCTCACACGTCCCCCCCAGGTCGCAGTGTACAGAATGGGATCACATGCTCTCTGTCCAACCAATCACCAGCAAGGGGAGGGGTTATCCTTTGACCGATCAGGCCCGCCTCTGGAGCTGGGGGTGGAGTCAGTTTGCCCCGAGTCACGTGCTGCGCACGGGCTGGGTGAATGAATACCTGACCCAGGCCGTACTTGTGTTCCCGCAGGGGAGGTAGGGCGCGGATGCTGGGTCGGCAAGCCGCCAAGCTTGCCACACCCACTCTTTCAAATCCGTGTGAATTTATCACAAGCAGAGGACGCGCTAATCTGGTTTATATATATCATCTTAAAACAAGAGCCAGCCTTTTGAAGATTTGGGCTGGAGAACATAGGCTCTGCTGACCTTTAAGTCCTTTTAAATAGCCACTGTGGTCATAACTCATCGGATCGTAAGAATTCCAAACAACTTTATGGCACTATTGAGTTTACTATACACCCTCCCTGTCTGATGCCTCATTTGACCTTCACAGTTCTCTGAGGCAAGGACCATCATGCTCATTTCACAGGAAAGAGGAGGAGTGACATGTCCAAGGGCACATAGTGAAGTCTAGAAACTGGACTTTGAACTTCCCAGATTCCTTGCCCTTTGCCACCCTACCTCTTCGGTGCACTCTGAAAGTGTAGGCGGCAAGACCGCCAAGGGGATTTTGCCGAGAGTCAACACAGCCCTAAAACCTTTGAAGACTTTTAGGTAAAATTTCATGATTTTCTTTGGAATGTCCACAACTCCTATATACTATGGAATCTCAGGAAATGATAAAATCGTGGCAATAATTATTCTGATGAAATGCAGACATGCCTTTTTTTTTTCTGGTCTCAAAAGGGAAACATCACAGTCCCTGCATCTCTTTATATTTAAGTCACAATTGCAGGTGTGCCTCCTTACATTTAAGTCCTCGTTTTGGCTTACCGACCTGCAAGATGAGAAGAAGGACTCCCCCAAATAAAAGAAATTTGGTTGAGTGAACTGGCTTTACCCAAGTGAGGGAATATCATGCAGCCTTTGGCTTTAATGCTTATGAAAAATTTTAGTGTCTTGTGAGAGATCTTTTTTTGTTTTTAAGATTTTACTTTACTTTTTAAGTAATTTCTACCTCCAACGTGGGGCTCAAACTCACAACCCTGTGATCCAGAGTTGCATGCCCTGTTGACTGAGCCAGCCAGGCACCCCCTTGAGAACAATCTTAAGATGTGGCATTAAAGGAGATGCTTGGGTGGTTCAGTCAGTTGAGTGTCTGCCTTCGGCTCGGGTCATAATCTCGGGGTTCTGGGATCGAGTCCCACATCAGGCTTCCTGGGAGCCTGCTCCTCCCTCTGCTTGCTGCTCCCTCTGCTTTACTCTCTTTTTCTCTCTTTGACAAATAAATAAATAGGATCTCTAAAAAAAATGTAGCATTAAGGGATAAAGTTGGGACACCAAATTACATACCAAGACAGTATCAGCTTTGTGTTAAAGATGATAGAAAAGATTGGCAGTAAAGAAACCAAAGTGTTAATCGAGTTGCCTTTGGGCAGTGAGATCATGAGTAGTGAGTAGGTTTTTTTTTTTTTTCTCCCAGCTTCTTTATATATTTTTCTATACTTTCCAGTCTTCCTACAGTACTCATTTTTATGATCAAAGAAAAACATAAAGTAAAAGCCAGAGGAAGACTGGGTAGTTTTGCAGGCTAGGGTTTCTTATGATATAGACAGATTCTGGCAATAAAGAACGAAGTGAGGCAAACCAGGGCCATTTGCAGAGTGAAGGGATGAAAACCGTATCTTGAAGGACGCTGCTCCTTCTGAGGTGTATATGTAATCCCAGCACAGCGGGCCAATAGGAGAAGATGGTCAGAATCCTCCAGATACTAACAAGCTATGTGTCAGCTATGTGTCAGAAACTAACAAGCTATGTGGCTTTGAGCAAATTAACCCCTCTGACCTTCAGTTTCTTCATCTGTTACATGAGGATAATAATGCTTAGTATATAAGGTTCAAATTCTTTCAATCATTTAATAAATTTTTATTGAATACCTACCACCATAGGGACTCTGGATGCCACAGTGACCAAAAAGACAAGGTTCCTGCCCTCCAGCACATAGTGGAGGGTTAGGGCTTGGAGTTGAGGAGCTTATTGGGGGGAACAGCACGTGCAAAGGTCCTGGGGTAGCCAAAGCTTGGCCCTTTATACCAGAAAGTGGTCTTATGTATCTGGAGCTTAGTAGGTGGAGTAGGTAGAGAATGGGAGTAGATGGGGAGAGAGGTAGGCAGGGCCCAAGCCTTGCAGGCCGGGGCAAGAAACTTTGATTTCATTCTAAGTATAATGGGAAGCCACTTAAGGGTTTTAACCACAGACTAGCATGATCTGATTTAGAGTTTAGATCTTAAAAAGGCCACTTTGCTGCCATGTAGAGGATGGATTGTAGGATTGTGTGAGACGATCAATACGCAAAAGCACTTAACACTGGGTCTGGCACAAAGTAAGTGTCTTAATAAGTGGTAACTGTTTTTCATTACTATCATCATTATCCTTATTATTAGTAGTACTCTTTTGTCTGCCTAGAGCTGGCTCACAATTCTTGGACATTTGACTTCATACAAAATCGACAAAGCATTCCAATGAGCTGGTGAATTTTTCAGGTTTGTTTTCCAAGTGTTTGCACACCCTCAGAGAGGTGATGGTTCAAAGCCAAACTCAAGCTCATACCTGCAGCAGGGAAAAAAAACACACACACGCACACAACAAAAACAAAACAGTGGACACATTCCTGAACTCACTATTCTTTCATCCTTCCCACATAAGCTTTGGTTATCTTGTAGCTCAAAGAAGACCCTGGGTCTTGATTACAGGTTTCAATCTCCACCAAAGTACTGGCTGTCCACAGGCGCTGTTGTGAAATCCAGCATATTTGGGTATATTTAAAAATGCCTCCCCTCCCGCCAACAGCCCCTTCCTTAAGACTCAGGTCAGAGATGACTTTTTCTAGGAAGCCTCTGGTGCCCTCAGACCACGCCCCATACCAAGGCTGTGTCCTCCTGTCCGTGTTCTTGGAGCTTAGGCAAAACACTCACCCCCTCGGCTGATGTGAATTTCTTCATCCAGGCTCTACATTCCTGGAGCTGTGCTGGTTAATATGATAGCCACTGGCCGTGTGTGGCTTTCTTAAAATCTTGCTGACCTTAATGCAAATTAAATAAAATTTCAAATCCAGTCTCTCAGTTGCACTGGTCATATTTTAAGTCCTCAGTATCCACCAGTGGGTACCGTATTGGGTAGTGCAGACAGCGAATATTTTTCTCCTTGCAGAAAGTTCCAGGGGACCGCACTGCCTGGGGGTGGGTAGGGGCAGGAATCATGTGTTATTCATTCATTTAGGACTAGCAGGGTGTTTAAGACACAGACTTGAGAGGCAGGCAGACCTCAGTTCAAATCCCAGCTCTTAATCTTACTAGCTATGTGATTTCGGCCAAGTTCAATTTCTCAACACTTACCCCAAGGTATTGCTTAAATAAGTCAATACACAGAAAGGGCTTAAAACAGAGCCTAAACGCATTGTGAACCCCAAGGACATCATCCCCAGGGAAACAGCCAGCCCCTAGTAGGCTCTGTTAAATGTTCATTGATTGCCTGAGTAAATGGATAAAAGAACAATTAAAGGGGCGTGCCTGGGTGGCTCAGTCAGTTTCTGCCTTGGGCTCAGGTCATGATCCCAGGGTCTGGGATGGAGCCCTGCATCGGGCTCCTTGCTTGGTGGGAAGCCTGCTTCTCCCTCTCCCACTCCCCCTGCCTGTGTTCCCTCTCTCACGGTGTCCCTCTCTGTCAAATAAATAAATAAAATCTTAAAAAAGAAAAGAAAAATCAAAGGAACGGAACCGATTTCTGGCTTTATTGAAAGTAGAATACCTCTTGTGACACCAAATATGATTACAATTAATAATAATAGCTTCTAACTACTCAGTACTTACTGCATACCAGGCACTGTGCGAAGTGCTCCCCCCAGTCCTCCCAACAGCCCTGTGAGCGAGATACTATTAGAAATGGCCTCCTTGGGGTGCGGGGGAGGCTCAGTGGGTTAAAGCCTCTGCCTTCAGCTCAGGTCATGATCTCAGGGTCCTGGGATCGAGCCCCACATTGGGCTCTCTGCTCAGCAGGGAGCCTGCTTCCCCCCACCCCCTGCCTGCCTCTCTGCTTACTTGTGATCTCTGTCTGTCAAATAAATAAAACCTTTAAAAAAATGGCCTCCTTGGGGGGAAAATGAGGCTCCAAGATAGGAAGTAAAAGCACATGGGGGGGAGGGGATGAGGATTTGAAGTGGTCCCTCTCTGCCTTGGTGTAGTTATTGCTTCTAGAGTATTGGCCCCCATGATTGCTTCTAGAGGTGTTTCCACCTTACTCTCTCTGCTCTCTAGGAGGGGTGGGAGCTGGAGGTCAATTCAGCCAGGGGCTGCAACACACCCATCCTGACCCTTGGGGATGGCCATGGCTTCCCACTGGGAGAACACACCTGCGGAGAAAAAGGCAGACTGCTCACTTTGCTCTCCTGTTCACAGAAAGAGTTTTGACCCTGGTTTCTCAGCTTCTTTTCTTTCTCCATCCATCCCCAGGGCACCAGCCTTCTGGCCCTGCCCACCCCTCCCCACCGAGCGATGGCGAAGCAGCAGACAAGGGCGCCTTTCTTCAAAGTGGTTCCCCTTCATCTCATAAACTCTCAGCCCCAGCCTGATTGGCTGTGCCCAAAAGGAGCCAGGCCCCCGCTCCAGTCCTCAGATACAAAGTGAGTTGTGTGCCGTTTGCCCACGGGAGGCCAATCACAGGGGCCTGCCCCTCTCGGGAATCCCGAAGGACAGACTAGCGGAGAGCCCCAGCACAGTGACTGCCTGGTCACAGGGTCAACAACACCATCTATGGCAAGACATCTAGGGCAACAACAACGTCTATGACAAAGGAAAGCAGATAGTTGGGTAAACCAAGACAATGAAGACGCAGCCTGTACTAGATCACTTCCACCCTGGAGAGTGAAAGACAATTAACCCTTTCTCCCTGAACCTTTTCCCTTCCAGCCAAACAGAGTCTGTGCACGGATTGGGACGGGGCCCGGACCTTGAGGGAATGGTCCCCATTTCAACCAGCCCTGATGGTTCCTTTTGCCACTTTCGAGAACTTGAGTTTCCCATGAAGCATGATTCCAATGTTTCCCATTTTTAGGCACTAAAATTAGTCCAACTGTGCCTTCTAATTCTGTAGACACAACCCAGCTTTTGCAAATGTCCCTCTCTTCCATTTCTGGGTGAATTTTTGCATAGTACAGACTGCCAATTTTGTCGAGCAGTCTTGGGGGAAGATAGAAGTTTAAAATCATCTCGTTGTTAACCATGAGACAAATGCTACGGAGCCCAAGGTTCTGATTGAGAGAGAATGCCGCATGTAGCACTCCCGGGAAAGGAAAAACACAAATGTCCAGCATGGGTCACTGCGGACCATCTCAGTAACAATATGGCCCGTAATTTACTGAGCACTCACTAGGGAGACAAGCATTCTCCCCATACCCGGCACCCCCACCGCGGGTTCTTATTTATCTGCTGGAATGTCACTGTCCTCCCAGCAACCTTTCCTCTGGGGTGGATGCAGTTTTATCCCTGTTTTACAGATGAGCAAACTCGGACCCAGCAAGATGAAGTAATTTGCCCAAAGATGCAGCTAGAAATTGACCATCTGAGATTTGAACCCAGATCTCTTTGCCTACAAAGGTTGAATTCTTAACCTCGATGCCCGAGTGGGCATCATTAGTATTTTTGTCATAAAATACAATGCACTGTCTGCAGGAAAGGAAAGATGCTTACAAACTATAAATGAACACACAGGCAACAAGATCAAGATTACATACCGTCTACAATTGTATTAAAGAAGAATAGATAGATGATAGGTGGATAAGAGGCAGAATACTAGAACATTCTTTGCTGAAGCTTGAGCGATTTTCTCTTATGATTTTTGTGGCCCCCTCCCCCCACCACATCGGTGATTTCTTTGCTTTGCTTTCCACATGTTCTTCAGGAAGCATGTATAACTTTTGCCATTAGGAAAGAAGTCTGTGTGTGTATGTGTGTATGTGTGAGAGAGAGAGAAAGAGAGAGAGGGTGCTTTAAAAGCTGAGAGAGAGAGAGAGCTTTAAAAGCAAGAAGGAATAAAGAAGTTGGCAAAGTAGGCCAAGGAAGCTGGAATCTCAGTTATTTAAATCCTGTCCAAAATTGCAATTTGGGAGTTCATAGCTATCCCAAAACAATGAATCAAAAGTCTCAAGCCACCTGCCCCCTAGACCAAGAGCAGCCAAGTGACAGTGACATTAAACAATGCCCTGGAGGGTATGGTTTGAGGTGGGGGAGGGGGAGTAGAATTGAAGAAAAGGTGAAGGATGTTACCTAAGCAAAGCTAAAGATTTTCTTCTCCCCACCCCCTCCCCAACCCTTGCGTTCGATGCTTCGACTTAGTCAGCCGCAGCTTTCCCAAGTGATACTCGAGTCGTCAGAGAAGAAGGGGCAGAAAACCTTCCGCCTGGACCCCAAGACAAATCCCTCCGAGTCTGGCAGGAGGCAGCCTCGCTGATTCCAGGCCTATATTTTTCATTTCTTGTTTTAACAGTCATAAACGCCTTCCGATGCCAAAGCAGAACACGACTTTAATCCAGATAAAATAAAATTTCTAAACCCTGCAAACTACACAGAGATTTACAAGCCAATTTTAAAAAGCAAGAGCCTTGGTTCCAAGAGTGGCACATTCCACGTGGCCGGTGCTGGGGCTGCCCCGTGGCCCTGTCTCCTGGGGACCAGGTCCCAGGGCCATGGCGCTCAGTCCCGAAATCCACAGTCCCTTGGCAAAGAGAATGTGGGCGAACACTGCCCTCAACGTGGACTCTTCACAGATCCCCTGGGCTCTGGGGTCTCCTGGCTTTCAGACGTTCTAATGTGTTCCAGTTCCCCCTCTCTCCACCTCCCCTCCACCCCAGCTGTTGCAGAAAACCACAGTCACCCCCCCCACCCTTCCTCTCAGCAGCCAAGTTTTCTCTAAGTAAACACAGAATGTAGCAGAAGATCAGCTCTGTTCCCTTCCCGACACTGTTAGGTTAGGTCAAGGCTGGCCTGGTACCAACCTAGAGAATTCAGGCTAGGGTGGGCTCCAGGCTAACCATGGGCTGGCTGCCACTGAGCAAAGCCTTATTACGTGCTAAAGGCTTTATCAACATGATTTCAATGAATCCTTTTGATTCCACAAGGAGGGAACTTCTTCTATTGGATTTCATCTCTTTGCCCTCCTAGTAGGGACATTTGCCCTTTACTCTCCTTGCTCTGAGCCCAAGAGGCTGACCTGGGTGGGTGGCATCAGTGGGCTCCCATGTACCCTGGCCTCTGGTTGGGTTTGTCCAAAAAAAGAAGAGACTCTGGCAGGAGATCAGGGGAAAGAAGACAATGGGGTTGGGATATTAATCCCCCAGGCTCCTCCTTGCCTGGGCTGTGGGCTGGCTTGTGTCTTCCCCAAAACCACTGCTCCTGATGGGTGATTTGCTCCAATAGCTCCCCTTTCCAGGTTCTGGAATTAACACTCTTCCTTGATCCTCCAGGTTCAGGTTGGAACAGCGCCTCCCTTTGCCAGACCCAGGGATTGCACTTTACCCTGTTGAGGTTCCTAAACTCCTTTCATACCTATGCATATAATGTCTTTATGAAACTGGCCTCACATTGCCCAGGATCAATGTGCCCTCTGTTTCCTGCCAGGCTCCTGACCAGTGAATTTGCATCATCTCTTATTAATTAATTACTTAATTTATTTATTTATTTAAATATTTTATTTATGTATTCGACAGACAGAGATTACAAGTGGACAGAGAGGCAGGCAGAGAGAGGAAGGGAAGCAGGCTCCCCACTGAGCAGAGAGCCCAATGTGGGGCTCGATCCCAGGACCCTGGGATCATAACCTGAGCCAAAGGCAGAGGCTTTAACCCACTGAGCCAACCCAAGCGCCCTCATCTCTGATTTATAGAGGAGGAAACCGAAGCTCAAAAAATTTAAGTCATTTGCCCAGGAGCAATTATCTGGGATTTGAATTTGGATCCAAGCTCTTAACCTCTTAATGACTATGTAAGAAATAAATTAAAATTATGTTTTACTCAGTGTCTGCTGTGTGCCACACAGTGTCCTAAACACTTCCTGCCTTTCTTTCATGAATCCTCACAAAGACTGTTGTAGATAATGCTTGCTATCCCTCTGTTACAGATGAGGATACTGAGGCTCAGAAAGAGAACATCAGGGGTGTCTGGGTGGCTCAGTGGGTTAAAGCCTCTGCCTTCGGCTCAAGTCATGATCCCAGGGTCCTGGAATCGAGCCCCGCATTGGGCTTTCTGTTCTTTGGGGAGCCTGCTTCCTCCTCTCTCTCTGCCTGCCTCTCTGCCTACTTGTGATCTCTCTGTCAAATAAATAAATAAAATCTTTAAAAGAAAGAAAGGGAACATCACCTGCCCACAGCCACAAAGTCAGAAAGAGGCAGAGCTGGGGCACGAACCCGGGTCTGTTCTGGTCTTGTAACCGACCTCAAATAACCTGCCTCCCGCAGAAGCTAAGGACATCATGGGAAGCCGGAAGAGAGAGTGAATCTGTGTCCAAAGAAGAGCTTCTAAGGTAGGGCTGGAGAAGCGCATTTGTTCATTAGCTCCAGGAGACAGGCTTGAGTGGAAGATAGCAGGTGGAGCCAGGGGCTGGGGGACTATGAAATGGAGGTGGGTTCCAGGCCAACTTGGGAAGGTGGTCCAGCCCTTTGGCAGGAAGAGGATGGGATACCTATGATGCCTCTGTGTCCATGGTGGCTGGGTAGGGCTTAAGTGAGGTCTGTTCCTGTTGACAAACATTTACTGAGTACCTGCCATGTGCCAGGCACATTGCTGGGCTCTGGGGCAATCTAGATTGGGGCAGAGGGGCCATAAATAAGCCCACCCTGTGGATAGAAACTAGTATGATTTGGGGCTCGGGTGTGAGATCATTTGCCTCGCCCACTTCTCATTCCTAGAAGCCCTATTATCAGGACTACGTCCTCTGCCCCTGCCAAATTCTACCTCTCTGTACTGTGGTATCCCACTGGAGTCCTTATCATACTGGACTGCTCACCTTTCTCCCCAGTCTCCAGCCCAGCCGCCCATAAACAGGTCTCTGCTGGGTCCCTGTTCTCTTGTTCACTTTAAAATGCACCCCCCCAACTGTCTATCTGTCATCACCTACTTTATAGCTTTATTAAATTATAATGGATATGCCATAATCTGCATGTATTTAAGCTGTGCAATTTGATACATGTTGGCATATGTATACACTCCTGAAGTGTTCACCACAATCAAGATCATGAATATATGATCACTCCCAAAGGTTTCCTCATCCTCCTTCATCATCCCCCTTCCTGCCCTAGGCAACTGCTGATCTGCTTTCCATCTCAATTGTATATAAATGGAAACTTACAGAAATCTGGCTTCTTTCCCTCTGCATAATTGATTTTAGATTCGTCCAAGTTGTCTGTCAATACTTCATTCTTGTTTATTGCTGAATAGTATTCTATGGTGTAGATATACCACAGTTTGTTGTCCCATCCCCACTTTCCTTCCTTCGTTCCTTCCTTCTTCTTTCCTTCCATTTATCTAACTATCACCTACCTATCATTCATCTATCTATTCACTTCTTTAAGTGAACCAGTTTGTAAAGATGTTATATGGGATTTATATTTAGTTGCAAAAGCATTTGTATCAACTTCCATGCCTGGCTGCAGGGAAGGATGAAATAAAGTTTTGTATCCCCCACCATGGAACATGTACCACCATTAAAAGGGATCAGGTTGTCCTACACGTATCAAACCACACCTGGCCATATGGTGGCCAGCCTCGATGTCGCAGCACCTTCCAAAGAATCCTAAGTCCCCAATCCCCATGGCATCGGGAAATAACTGACCTCTGAAATTGAAGTCTCCTTGAGAAATCCTTAAGATCTGAAGGTTTATCATGAGTCACAGCCCCTACTTCCCCAATATTTCCTCTTGCTTCCTCCAGACCTCAGCCTGGGTTATCTCTCGTCTCCAGGCATTCCTTCCCTCTTAGTCCCTCTCCCCCCATTTTGGCCCACCCTGTTCTACCCCAGGTGGCTTCAGGTCCTTACTGATGCAAATCGGTCTACTCATTCTTAGTGTGTTCCTGTCCTTGATGAGCCCAAGGAAAGGTCTAGGGAATAGGCAGGCAAATATTGAATCCTCTTTAGAAAGAATAAGGGAAAAGGGTGATGCTGCTTACTAATTTGGGGGGGGGGGTGGAGAAGGGCAGAGGGAGAAGGAAAGAGATAATCTTTTTTTTAAAAAAATTTTATTTATTTAACAGAGAGAGGAAGAGAGAGAGAGAGAGAGAGCGCGCACAAGCAGGGGAAACAGCAGGCAGAGCAGGCAGAGAGGGAAGAGGGCTCCCCACTGAGTGATTGACTCGATCCCAGGACCCTAGGATCATGACCTGAGCTGAAGGCAGCCGCTTAACTGACTGAGCCACCCAGGTGTCCCTAGAGAGAGAATCTTAAGCATGCCCACCACAGAGCCCAACTCGGGGCTCAATCTCATGACCCTGAGATCATGACCTGAGCTGAAATCAAGAGTTGGATACTTAGCTGACTGAGGCACCCAGGTGCCCCTTTAGTAATATTTCTTATCCCCGATCTATATGTTGAATATATGTATATATTTGACATGGGAAAATGTCTATGACCTTTGTTGAGTGCAAGGAACAAGTTACAAAATATTCATCACATTGGTAATAACTCATCTAATTTGTTTCTTCTAAGTAGATTATGAAGTCCCTAAGCTCAGAGACTATAACTATATTTTGTCCTTTATATCTCCAACATATGGTAGGTATCCTTGAAATATATTGTTTATACTCTTAATTAGATACTCACCACCATCTTAGCAGTGGCTATCACTGAGTGATGAGATCATACATCATTTTCACTTGCTCATTAATATTCATCTTTATTGTTTGAATTTTTTATGAAGAGCTGTGTTTCTTTTCCTTTCCCTCTTACTCTCTTATTTTATTTGGTTTTCTTTTGGTATTACTCTTATAATCAGATAAAGCAATAAAGTTTAAAAAATTTTAATGTAAATGGAATGGTGAGAATTTGAAGTATTTCCTTCTGCTAAGGAGGGGGACTTTTGGTACCCGTTAAATGACATCCTGATAACACTGTGGTGGAAAAACCCAACTCAGACATCATGGAATCAAACCAATCCCTCAAGTTAGCAGGACCTTGGTATTTACTTGGCACACACAGCCATACCACTGAGCCTTTCTGCAACCTCCCTAACAGATTGGCAACAAGTCTGATCAGGTTCCTCCCATTGCTTCCCTTTGGCTCCCTTGGGACTTCATCAGGAGAGCTGTGATTGCCAGGAGGGCTGTGTCATTCTTGGTTCATGGCTAACTTTCTAATGTGCCTGCTGAAGTTCTTGATTAGGTGGAGAGAAAAACCATTCCTATCTGCGGGCTAGAATGGCCAGAATGTCACCTCTTCCCATCTCTTTGCTACTTCTTTCTATCTATCCATCCATCCATCCATCATCCATCCATCACCCATCTACCCACCCATCCACCCATCCATCCATCTATCCATCCACCCATCCATCCATCTATCCATCCATCCATCCACCCATCCATAAGCCCCCCATATCTATCTATCTATCTATCTAATCTTCCATCATCTATTGATCTATTTCTTTATGATATTTTCCTCCTTTTTCTTTGGCCATCCTTGATCTGTCCACTGATACCAGTGAAACCAATAGATGTTAGTGTCCTTCTATAGCTGAAGGAAGACACAGATGACTTTAGTAGTAAGTGTGACCATCTGCTAAGAACTTATTGGTTATCAGACACAGTGTAGAGAAATTAGAAAGGGCTTAGCGCATAGCCTGACACATACAAGTGCCATGGGAAAAAAACATTATTTTGAGTTCTTTCCTTTGTCAGTGGCTGTAATTACCGATTGCTGCTACTGCCTCAATGAAACCTCATTCATTCATGACAACTGGTATGAAGGGAAGGTTAAGAGATCTGTCTGCATTAAAGGAACTGTTCAGAATCTTTAAACAAAGTGAACCTTTATTTCTTTGGAGTGCAGAGGAGAATTTGACCAAAAAAGGGTTCCTAAGTAGTATTACTTCCTGTCTGCTCCAATCAACATTTAAAACTCATCTGAATTCCACAGGAATTTATTTGGCTAAGAGTGAGGTGCTAAAAGCCTTAAAATAGTTTATTCTTTTAAAGACATGAAATATTTCTTGCACAATCTTCTTTATGGTCACTCCAGTAAACTTGCCTTCACAGGTACACCAAAGGTAAACTGTAGCTCAGGCCAGGTTGAATTATAACAAATTCCATTATTAGCATAGTTCAAATTAATGAGATTTTCCTTTGCTTTGGTTTCAAAAGAGGCTCAAAGCCACTTAGTAACTTGAGACCTCTTGTGAACTCATTACTAGAATAGTTTTTAAAACACAGTTTGGTCTTTGGTTACCATAGGAAATTGCAAAGGCCCAATGACCGTGTTCCATTTTGGACCCAAGTTTTATGTCAGGCAATTCATTTAAGCTTTGATGATTTTTTAATTTAAAAAATTCCCTACCAATAGTAAAATAAATAAATAAATAAATCTATTAGCACACAGTGAACACATGAAAGGAATACTGACCAGTGTAGTTTATTGTCTGAGTTCTGTGCAAAAAAAAAAAAAGATGGAAGTCAACAAAACTTCTGAACTTTACAATATTTATCGTCAAGCTCATAGTAGCCACAGATGCAAAAGTTTGTCCTTGTGTTTTACGTCTGGCAACCTCCTAAATTAAGTTGGATTTGTCCCAAGGACCAAATAAGAAAATTAATTCATGAACTAGGGCCCTCCAGAATGTTTTTTTCCTTTCATTTGGTTTAGTCACTTTTATAGTCCTTTCTTTCTTCGAAGTAATTTGGATTTGATTGCTTCTTTGTGAAATTCTAATGTCAAGACTGTGTCTAATTTCTGTTTTATGAAGAAATCTGGAAACTATACAAAGCAATGAATTGAGATGCAGAGTCAAATAAAATCTGTAATGTGATAATTCTATCAACTCTGCCTGGAAAGATGCTGTATTTCAATGAGATCTTGAGACATGTTCTTACATAAACTGACAGCATAGGATTGACAGTGTTCATCTTCCCAGAAAACACAATTTACAAGGACAGAGTGGTGAATTTGGTTCAGTGTTCCAAAGATACGTTGGTGGCTTGCCCCGCCCCAGCCTGAATCCAGATAGCATTTCACAGACAGGCTTGCTTTTGGCATTAAATAAGAATCACAAACGTATTAAAAATTCCCACCAGAAAAAAAAGGGCATTTGCAATTTTAAGTCATAATAATAATACTTAGCATTTAAACAGTACTTTACATCTTCAAAGCACTCCATAAACATCGGTTCCAATTCTCCAGGCTTGTAGTAGTCTTTGATGTGGAGAAGAGCTCTGTGCACAGTGGGAGAGATAAAGCTCCATCCAGAAGAACTGGGTCCAATTAGCTAATTGTAACACTTTCATTTCTTCCCCGTTCAGTTTCATTTTTTTTCCAGCTACCTTTTGTTGTTCTCATGTAGAGTCCTTACAGGGTCACCTATGCGGGTCTGCTGGTAGCATCCAGACTCGCATCCAAACTCAGCCCCACGACCCATGCTGCACCCTCCACCCCAATTCACGGTAAAATAGTAAAACCAGGACCAAATGTAGGACGAGTAGATTTACTTTGTTCTCAGAGCTTTTGCCTTTTCTTTTTTTTAATGGAACGAAATAGCCTTTTGTTTCATCAGACGATAGGAAGGACTCTGTTTTTATTTATTTATTTATTTAATTTATTTTTTAGAAGATTTTATTTATTTATTTGACAGACAGAGATCACAAGCAGGCAGAGAAGCAGGCAGAGAGAGAGGAGGAAGCAGGCTCCCCGCTGAGCAGAGAGCCCGATGTGGGGCTCGATCCCAGGACCCTGAGATGATGACCTGAGCCAAAGGCAGAGGATTTAACCAACTGAGCCACCCTGGTGCCCCAAGGACTCTGTTTTTTAGATAGTTAGGTTTCAGGGTTGATTTTTGGGGTTCTTTCTTAGCCAAACAAGCAGTCGGCAGTCCTGTGTCAGTGTCCACCTTCTTTCTGGAGACTGTGCCCATGTAGGAGATCCAAATGTCAGGGCAGCCCTGAGACCTGGAGCAGGGCGGATTTAACATCAGTCCCAACCGGTAATATTCAGTGCAAGGGAGGTTGGGGTGAGGCAGGAAATCTCCTCAAGCAGGTTATTTCCTCCGCTCCACTCTTGGTGGAAGTATAAATTGGTATCGCCTTTTGCAATATCTACGGAAGTTGCAATCTTTTATCTCCTTTGACCAAGCAATTCTACTTCCAGAAATTTGTTTTAATGGGAAATTCACTTGCAAAAGAATATGCAAGTCCACTGATGCACGCTGTGGTGGGTATCTGAAGACTGTCAGGGGCCCACGATAAGGTGGAGGAAAGAGACACGCCAGACAGCATAATACAACACCGCTGCTCTCAGGCTAATAATGTGGATCTATGTGTCCTCACGTGGAGGGAGGTCTATTGGGCTCATTCATTCAGCACCCATTTCTTGAGCACCTACTATGTACCGGGGCACTGTTCTGGACAGAGGACACAAAGGTGAACAAAGGAGACAGTACCCTCGCCCTCCTAGAGCTTACATTCTGATGAAGTTTTTTACAAACAAATAAATACATGTTATTAGGTAATAACATATTTGCAAGGTTCAAAAAAAAAAAAAAACCAAGGTGTATGGAAAAGTCACTTTGGAAACCATGTTGGCAGTTTCTTATAAAGCTAAGTATGTGTTTACCATATGGCCCATCCATCCCACTCCTGGGATTTTACCCAAGAGAAATGAAAACTTATATTCACACCAAAACTTGTATATGAATGTTTATAGTGGCTGGATTTGTAATCGCCCCAAACTGGAAACCACCCTGACATCCTTCAACTGATGAATGGATAAACAGACTGTAGACTATCCATACAATGAAATATTATACAATAATCAAAAGGAAGGAACTACAGATTCACGGAACAATGTGGAGGAAACTCAGAGGCATTATAATGCTGAGTGAAAGAAATCAGACACAAAAGGCTATGTAGTCTATAATACCATGTATAGGACCTTCTGGAAAAGGAAAAGTAGAGGGAGCGGGAACAGGTTAAATCATTGCCAGGAGCTGACCCTGAAGGACGGGGTTTATTCCAAGGGGCACAAGAGAATTTGGAAGGCTGGTGGAACTGTTCTAAATTTTTACTGTGGCAATGCTTATACAATTGTGTATGGTATAGGGGCGCCTGGGTGGCTCAGTGGGTTAAAGCCTCTGCCTTTGGCTCAGGTCATGACCCCAGGGTCCTGGGATGGAGCCCTGCATCAGGCTCTCTGCCCAATAGGGAGCCTGCTTCCCTTCCTCTCTCTCTGCCTGCCTCTCTGCCTACTTGTGATCTCTGTCTGTCAAATAAGTAAATAAAATCTTTTAAAAAATTGTATATGGTATAACGTATTGTCAAAACTCAAAGAAGCCTACGCTGAAAACAATGATTTTGACAATATGCAAACTGTACCTCAATCACCTGATTAAAGAAAAAAAATCTAGGTGCAAAAGTTATGTATGGATTGATCCCATTTTTGTAAGTAATCAATGTTAGAATATGCTTGGGAAAAAAAATTCTAGATAAAAATCCAGTATATGCCACGCTGTTAATAGTAAGTTGTCTGGGTTGGGGAAAGGGAGGGGGGAAGTTTCATTTTCTAAACTACACATTTCTTTGATGTTTTTTTGTTTTTTTGTTTTTTTTCTTTTTTAAGTAAGATCCAAGTCCAGTGTGCAGCCCAATACGGGGGTCAAACTCACGACCGTGAGATCAAGAATTGGACCCACCCGGGCACTCCTGTGTCAGGGGATTTTGGATGCCGAGAGACAACTAAATAGATGCAGGGGTTCCAAGAAGGCCTTCTCAATATGGGGACATCTGATCCAACGAGAGAGCTCCTGAGGCTGGTGTGTGACCAGAACCAGAGAGATGTCACGAGCCTGCAGCTGAGTGAGCGTGTGGGATGCCAGCAGGAGAGGAAGAAGCCAGGTCCTCCAAAGTGTTTGCCTTTGACTTTGCCTGAGCTTGCAGCTACCAGAGGACTGGGGACAGAGGTGTGACATGACTGGACTTAGGTTTGACCATGACTCCTCCGACTGCTGTGCAGAAAAGAGGGCAGAGGGGCCTGGGGCAAAGAGAATGACAGCAACAATGAGGACAGTGGCTTAGGCGTGGGTGGTGGCCCATTCTGGATATTTCCATGTCATCCTTCACTTTCCCCATCTGCAAAATGGGATAATAATAGTATCTCCTTCCTTGGGCTGTCAGGAGGATGAAAAATGAGCATGGTGTAGGGGCGTCTGGGTGGCACAGTCGACTGAGCGTCTGACTCTAGGTTGTGGCTCAGGTCGTGATCTTGGCATGAGATGGAGGCCCGTGTCCTGCTCGTGCTAAGCATGGAGAGTGCTTCAGTTCCTCTCTTCTTCTCCCTCTGCCCTTCCTGCTCATGCTCGCTCTCGCTCTCAAATAAATAAATAAATCTTTAAAACAATATTTAAAAAAATAAAAATGAGCATGGTATAAATCACCTGGTCCAATGCCTGGCACATGGGAACAGCTTGATAAATATGTCCAGGGTTCTTGTTATTTTTTTTTCTTTTTTAAAAAATTTATTTGACAGAGAGAGAGAGAGAGAGATCACAAGTAGGCAGAGAGGCAGGCAGAGGGGGAGGGGGAAGCAGGCTCCCCGCTGAGCAGAGACCGATGTGGGGCTCGATCCCAGGACCCCGGGATCATGACCTGAGCAGAAGGCAGAGGCTCAACCCACTGAGCCACCCAGGCACTCCAGGCTTCTTGTTATTATTACCGACCTCCCTGTGAGACTAGTATAATTATGCCCATGCTATGGATGAGAAGACTGAGTCTCAGAGGGGTGAGGCCACTTATGCAAGAGCAGATGGCTCGTAAGTGGCAGAGTTGGACTGTTCCAGGCACCCTGGGGACACTGGTGGCATGGCTGGCCAGTGAAGAACATGGGAAGCTCAGAACCAGGGACAGAGGGTGTCTGAAGCATGGAAGGGCTCTGTAGCCTCCCCCAGTACAGGAGGAGGTCATGGCCGAGGTTCCAAACCTGCCTTGCATTTCTAAGCTGTGTGACCTCAGGCAAGACACTTCACCTCTCTGACCCTCAACTGTCTCATCTGTAAAATGGGGGCTGAGGCAAGACCCACCTCAAAAGATAGCTGTGATGATTAGACACCTGGCCTAAAAAGAGGTCAATTAACACACTAAGAAAACAGCACCCTCCCCAAAAGGTGGTAGGGGAAGGAGATGGGTAACCAAGGATGTGGCCTCCTTTGGATTGCACCACACAGCTCCGGTAGGAGAGAAGAAAACCCTTCTTATGTTAGGATTTTGAGGAGTGACTGATTAGATTATAATGAGCAGGATCATCAGGGAGCACGTGCTGTGTAAACGGTGACCTCTTCATAATACCACAAACAGAAACCAAGGCCAAATGTGTTTTGAGTTTACTGCATGGTTAATGTGAAATAAAGTCTGCTTGTTGGAAAATCATTTTAAAGGTCTATTATTATTATTATTATTATTCTGAGCTAGGGGAATATTTACCGAGGTATTTTCGGTAGAATAAAGAAGGGGCTTCTATGTTCAGTAACCGTTGTGAAATGCCGGTAGCAAATCCCTATAACACAACTCGCTAACATTTACAGAGGCTGTTGTGATTAAGTGGGAACCAAGCTACTGAAAAATCTACAACAAGAAGTCAGCAAAAGTAAGATCAAGAGACTATAAAGTAAACAATATAGAGAGAATGAAATGTAATTTATTTCCTTGGGGCAGCGATCTGTACCGACAGCAGCAACAGAGTGACTGTAGACGTACTCTATTTCCAGCCACGATAGACGATTGCAGTCAGCACATTTGAAAATTGAGAAATTGTGTACGCAATTTAAAAAAGCAATTGATTACAACCCAGTGGTATCCTAAGAAGTGGGCAGCCCATTTTAAAAAGGAAAAACTGAGACTGAGACAGGAGAGATGAGTCGCTTGCTTGGTCCTTGCTGAGAACCCACAACCCAAGCAACTGGAGAAACCCAGGGAGCCCTTTACTAGGGCTAAGTGGAGACAGAGGAAGACTCAAGTTTCACATGTGGCTTTTTTTTTTTTTTTTCCTTTGCCTTCAGTTTGTTGTCTGAGAAGGACTGTGCTCTTTCCAAAGGTTTCTTCGAATAAAATGGTCTGTTGCAGAAAGCAAGATTTGGCCCCAAGACAGGGAGCCAGCCAGCCGGGAGACGGCCACCTGTGCTCGGGAGCAGGCTTAGGACTTCAAAGTGCCACGACGTTTGGAAGGATGGGGTATGGTCCCTGGAGGACAGTGGCTCTGGTGTCATGTGCCAGGACCTGGCCATCGATTCTCAAAAAGCAGTGTCACACAGGTGGGGGGCCAGATTAGCTGCTGTCTCACTTACTCAGACCTCGGCTGGAGTCCCTGATGTAGGCCACTGGTGAAAAGACATTTGTCCTCCTTACAAAACCTCCGGGTCTGGCCCGGAGCACAGAGAACAGAGAGGGTGAAATGTCGTTGGCAAAATTGCCAGGGATGTTGGCACCTCCCCTTCCAGAGCCCAGCCTGGGCCTGGGCCACCTGATCCCCTGCTGCTTCTGGGAACGTCCCCTGCACACTGGTACACCCCTGGAGAGGAAGAGTTTTTGTTCACCCTACAACTGGGGTTGGTGGTTATATATTGAGGCTGTTTGGATTTCAAGAATGTGTGTGTGTGTGTGTGTGTGTGTGTGTGTGTGTGTGTTAAGATTTTATTTATTCATTTGAGAGAGTGGGAGAGAGAGAGAGTGTGAGTGAGCTCAAGCAGGGGCAGGGGCAGAGGGAAAGCATACTCTCCATTGAGAAGGGAGCCCGATGGGGAAGGGCACAATCACAGGACCCTGGGATCATGATCTGAGCCCACGGCAGATGCTTAACAACTGAGCCACCCAGGCGCCCCTCAAGAGTGTGTTATGTGTGTCCAGCCAGAAGAAATAGAATTTAGTTTCATGTGGTCTATGTCACCACCTGCCACAGCCGTGGCCTGCAACATGTAGGAGGCTTAGTGGAAGCTGGAAAAATCATGAATATGGTTGCCTGTCTTTGGTCAAGTGACAGGATCATCAAAGAAAAATATCAGAGGGCATTGTTCACATACTTCTTTATTATCGGCTATTTGAAAGCAATTCACTGTGGGCTGCCAAATTTATTCTAAAAGCTGGAGTCACCAGCAGCGAGAGAGTCCTCGTGGTGCCTGCAAAAGGTGTAGGTAAAATGCCACTGAACATAGTTCATTTAAGCTCATTGGAATTTTTTTTTTTTAAGATTTTATTTATTCATTTGACAGAGAGAGAGATCACAAGCAATGGGAGCAGCAGGCAGAGGGAGAGAAGCAGGCTCCCTGCTGAGCCCGGTACTGGGCTCGGTACTGGGCTCAATGCTGGGCTCCATGTCCAGCTATAGGGTCCTTGGCCTTACACCTCCAGCCGTGCTCCAAGTCAGCGACAGCTGCTGTGGCTTTCACTTTATCCTCTGCAATGTCTTAGGGGAGAGGTTGGAACAATTAAGAAATCCTTGGTGGTTATGAGCAAAGCTATTATTGCTCAAGGCAGCTCGGCTTGATTGGTATAAGACCATTCTCTCAGAGGGAACTTAAAACATCAACTTAAAAATTATCAAAGCAAAGGAATGAAAAGGATAGGCCTGCCACGTGGAAGTGTCCAGAAAAATCTTTATGGGATTATGCCATGCACTGCCTTGCCCACACCAGGGGACAGTGACTGAAGACTGGTATTTGTGGTTGCGCTAAGCCCTTTCCTGGTCTCCCTGGGCGGGACTGAATTTAGTTCTTTTTCCTTTGAAGCTGCTGACTTAGGGGCAAACACTCGAGGGGAAATTCGAGTGGCCAGAGACACGGAGGAGGAGAAGAGCTACCTCACTAGAGTTCGGGGAAAGCAAATTGAAATAATAGTGGCACCGTTTTTCATCCTCAGTTTGGCAAAAACTGAAGAAGGTGGGCAACGTCCAGATGCTGGCAGGATGGGGAGGACGTGGACACTCTTCCCATCTTGCTCGAGGGAGTGTGACTTGCCACATTCTTTGGGGGAGTCTTCTGGCTGTATTTATTAACAATAAAAATACGCATTTATTAACAATAAAAAAGCAATCCTATTTTGGGGGCTTTATTCTACAGAAATAAAAGTGTCAGTGCCTAAGGATATATGGATAAAGATATTTGGTCTGCCCTTATTTAGAGGAAGAAATAACTGGAAACCACCTGAATGTTCAGGAATAGGGGAATAATTGGATAAATTATGGCACTGGTGTGCTATGAAACGCTATACAACTAATAAAAGAATGAGCGAGATCTAGAAATATAGGCCTAGAGGTATATTTGTGATAAATTGTTAAGCGGAAAAAGCAGATTGCAAAGTATTATATGTGACAATCCCATTTTCATAAAAATTTTTTTAAAAAATCCCTTAGAAATGCATGTTTAAACTGTGTTATTTGGTGAGGGCATGGAGGGAAGACAAGAAGGATTCACAACAACTTGGTAACTTTGGTCATCTCAGTGGGGTAGAGAGGAGTATTCCCTTTTTAAATAAATAATCTCAGTAAACTCAAGTGTTGTTGGACCTGTTCCAGGTAGCGTTCTGGTGCTTCTGATATTTACAATAAAATAAATCCAGGAAAGCCCAGGTGCTACTCTCCTTTGTACAAGGATGGACAAGTGCCTGGAATTGTGATAATTTATTGATGATTGCTTATGGGGGCATGCACTGTGCTAAGAACTATCTCTGTGTGATCACCCTGGGAGGTCAATGTACAAGAAGAAATGGGGGTCACGGGGGTTCGATGACCTGCTCAAGGCCGCACAGCTCGTGCACGACAGGGTGGGGATTGGAACCCAGGTGCGTGTTCCTCTGAAGCGGTGTTCTTAACCCGTACAAAATGCTCCCACCCTGCAGCTGTGGCAGCTTCCTGTGGCCTTTTTAATAGATGGTTCCTCCTCTGGTCATATATTTGCTTCCATTTTCTCTCTGCCATTACATCTGGTAACCCCGGAAGGGAACTAACCTGTCATTCTCAGAATAAGACCTCAGTGTAGAGCGGACCACCATCTGGTTCCTGCCTGGACCGCAGGCATTGTCGCAAATGGGGAAACCAAGTCATGAGAATGCTTCCCATGAGTTCCCCATGGCGGGAGCTGGGCTTAGCAGTCTCGTGTGGGAGTGCCTCGCTGCTGCCTCAGTGTGGGTCATAGGTTTTCTTTTGTTTTGCTTTGTTTTGTATTTTGATCTTATCTAGGGATTGCCATCAACTCTCACTGCTATTCTGTGGAGTAACAACTCCCAAAGCCCAATCTTTTATCAGCCTTCTCAGCTGTGTGGAGTCAGAAACGATCTGAAGGATCACCTGGCTTGCTCTTTTCACACATAAGGAAACTGAGTCCCAGAGAGGGGGAGTGGTTTGTCTAAGGGAACAGGGCTGCTCAGTGGTGCATCTGAGACTAGAATCCGGCTCCCCTGGGTTCTCATTCTGTGCTCCTGTTGCCAAGGCAATCAGACACTGCACTTCTGGCCTTCTCCCTTCCACTCTGGGGCCTTGGCTGTGATAGCCAAGGAAATCTCAGGTGAAGTTTTTCTCCTTTGTCTTGTGCTGTTTATTTGCTTTTTAATTTACTTTTTATGGTGCCACTTGATTATTCTGTTTTCAATTTGATTGATTGGCTGCTATTGTTTCTAACTTATTGCACTGAATAGATAATAATACACATTTAGTAAAAAAAAAAAAAAAAGGGGCGCCTGGGTGGCTCAGTCCGTTAAGTGTCTGCCTTCGGCTCAGGTCGTGATCCTGGGGTCCTGGGATCGAGTCCCGAATCCCGAATCGGGGAGCCTACTTCTCCCTCTGCCTCTCTCTCTCTGTCTCTCATGGATAAATAAATAAAATCTTAAAAAGAAAAAAAAAGAAAGAAAACGTAAGCAGTACAGTGAATAGGAATTCTTCTCCCCACACTAACTTGTCTTCCAGAGGCAACTGCTGTTACTACTGTCCCAGGGATATCTCAATTAATAATCTATTTTTAGAAAATAATCTATTTTAAAAAATATTTTATTATTTTTTTATTTTGAAATAATCTCTACATGGGGTGCCTGGGTGGCTCAGTGGGTTAAGCCTCTGCCTTCAGCTCAGGTCATGATCTCAGGGCGCTCTGCTCAGCGGGGAGCCTGCTTCCCCCTCCCTCTCTGCCTGCTTACTTGTGATCTGTCAAATAAATAAATAAAATCTTAAAAAAAAAAAAAAAAAAGAATCTCTACACCCAGCTTGGGGCTTGAACTTACAACCCAGAGTTCGAGAGTCGCACAGTCTTCTGACTGAGCCAGCCAGGTGCCCCAATAATCTATTTCAGAGACTATTCTATATTAGCACACCTAGTGCTAACTCATTATTTTGAATGGCTGCATGGGGTTACCTTATATTGGTAACTACTCCCCAAATGATGGACACGTAGATTGCTTCCAGTTTCTGCCCTGCCAACAGTACTACAGTTCACCTCCTTGCACTGCAGGTCTTTAGATATCTGCACAAGCATCTCTGTCAGGGGAACTCCCAGAATTTCCGAGTGAACGTGTATGTACCTTATAAATTTTGATATTCTCCAAATGGACACCAAAGCTGCGGTGCTAACTTATACTCCCAGTAGCAGTGTGTTAAAGAGTTCTGCCTCACTCCATGTTTGCTTAAGCTTGTAAAATATTGCCAATACTGTTTTTAATTTCTGTTTTTCTTATGATGAGCGATGTAGTCAGCTTGGGCTGCTATAGCAAATTACCATACATTGGGTGGCTTATGCAACAGAAATTCCTCACAGCTCTGGAGGCTGGGAAGTCCAAGATCAAGAGGCCGGTAGATTTGGTTCTTGGTAAGAACCCTCTTCCTTGTTATGTCTTCACATGGCAGAGATAGATACAGAAAGAGAGAGGGAGCAATCTCTCTCATGTCTCTTTATGAGGGCACTAACCCCATCATGAGGGCTTCATCCCCATGACCCAATTACCTGTCAAAATCTCTGTCTTCCAAATGTCAACACATGGGGGATTATGGGTTCAACATATGAATTTTAGGGTGATACATTTAGTCCATAGCAACGATGCTCAGAGTCTGAACATCTTTTTACATATTTAAAAGCCATATGTCTTTCTATTCTCTAAACTGTGCATGTCCTTTGCTCATTTTTCTATTAGGATGCTCTGGAAGACTTTTTAAAAAGTTAAACCTACATTTGTTGAAGAATGAGAATTTGGTGACCGACTGCATAGGATGAAGTCCTCTTGGGATGGAAATACACCTGGATGGGATGGACCATCTCACTGTCTGACTACTCAGGCCAAAGTCACACTGTACATGTTGGTAAAGTGCTTTGGCTTTCTTTCTTTCTTTCTTCTTTCTAAGCATGTTCATCAAGAGTATCTTAATAGAAATGCACAACACTGGCCTGAGGTCAGAGGGTCAGCAGTTAGGATCTCTTTTTGACAGATTAGGAAACAAGGTTCAGAGGATTAAACTATGTTGGTCCAGGTAACACAAATGGGGTGCCAAAGCCCATGGCAGGCATCTGCTCACAGAGCCTTTGGGATTCAGGTTGGGCTCTGGAGACAGAAAGACTAGGGTTTGAGTGGCTCACTGACTGGAGATCTTGGAGATGTCACTGCATTTCTGAGCCTTCCTTATTACAGTCTAAGGATAATAATAGTATCTTCTTTCTGCGGTTATTCTGAGGATTATATGAAATAATGTATGTACATCCATTATAACGTAGTGTCAGTGGGTTATAACGTAGTGCTGGCCAGGGTAATAATGCATGTTATAACATGCTGCTCATGCTTTTGCTTTAGCATTCTTTGTGGTAGGTCCAAAGCTCAAGTCACACGTCTAAGACTTCTCTCTTGTATTACACGCCATCTTTGTGCTGTTTTCTACTCTTCCTTCCCTTTAGTCCAATCCATGTGAAAGAACTTTCTCTTCCATGTTTGGGGGCTTGTTAGTGAAGAAGTTATTCTCCTCCCCACCTTTGCAGGGAGCAAACGCCTTGAGGGTTGGGAGAGGGCCTCCTCTTCAGACTGGCACTCCGCTGGACTCCCAGACCATGTGCTCTCAGAAAGTGTTCATGATTGAATGAATGAGGGATGGTCTGCTCCCAACACAGCCCTAGTACAGGGCCTGGCAGTTACCTTCCGGCACACGGCAAGAGGTCAGGAAACATTTACGCACTGAATGAATAAATACAGTGCCTAGGAGTAAGGGTTCAAAAGGCATTTCTGGATTCCGTGCATAGCGCCTGGTACACAGAAAGCGGTAAGTGGCAGTCGTGGGTATCCCTGGGTGAGCCTTATAAAACTCTGTGCAAGAGCATGGCTTCACTGCTCAGGGGTTCGAATTCCGCTGCCTCTTCTTCCCAGCGAGACGACCTCGGGCAAGTGACTTAATCTCTTTGTGCTTCAGTTTTCTTATCTGCAAAACGCGGACGACGGAGTGCGATCATGCCGAAGCACTCCCGGGGAGCACTAGGACCGGCAGCCGTGTCCACCAGAGCTCCGCCACGCCAGCCGGCCTGCGCCGCCAGGGGCACTCGCCAAGGGGGTGCCCGAGCCCTCCGTCGCGGTCGCCACGGGCGTTCCCCGGGCCCGCGGTCGCGCCCCGCAGAGATCTGTACCCCCGAGGGGGCGGGGCACGGCGCCCACGCGGGGGCAGCCCACTGCAGCCTGGGGTGGGCAAGCCGCCGCTCGCCGGGAAGCCGTGCCGCCCGTACTTCTTTCTCTCACTCTCGCTCTTCCTCCCTCTCCTGGCCGGAGGCTCCAGCCGCGCTCGGCTCAGCAGCGCCGCCCGCGAGCTGCCCGCGAGCCGCCGCCGCCGTCGTTGCCGCCGCCGCCGCCGCCGCCGCTCTGGGCCCCTCCCCCGCCCACCCCTCGCCCCCCCGCGCGGCCGGCGCCCGTCACGTGACGCGGCACCAGCCAATGGCGGGCCGAGCCGCGGTCGGCGGCCGCCATTGCTGTCAGAGCGAGCGAGCCCGGGGAGGGAGGAGAAGCGAGGCTGACTGGGGAGGAGGGGGGGGTGGGGGAGGAAGAGGAAGGAGGGGACGTCGCTCGGCTGCCGGGGTCGCCCGCTGGCTTCGTCCGCACCCCCCCCTTCGCGAGTTCGCGCTCCGCGGCGGCGGCGGCTCCGAGGCGGCGGCGGCGGCTCTGGGGCTCGCCTCCCCTCACGCGCCGGCGGGGGCCGAGGGGGAGTCGGTGGCTGGAGATAAACAAGGCGGCGGCGGCGGCGGCTGAGGAACAGGGAAGGCGGAGGCGGCGACCGGCCCGCAGCGCCGGCCCGGGAGGCAGCGGCGGCCCTGAGAGGCGGGGAGGGCGCCGGGCCGCGCGGACAGCGCCCCCCGCCGCCGCGGGAGCCGCCGCCGCCGCCCGAGCAGGAAGGAGCCGCGCGGCCGCCGCGAACCCCCCCGTCTGCCCGGGCCCGCCGCCCCCGGCGCGGCGTCGCCGCGGCGCCTCCCGCCCGCCCGCCGGCCCTCGCGCCCTCCCCCGGCGGCGGCGGCGGCCCGGCCGCCCCGCGCTCCCCGGCGAGGCGCCGCCGCCCGGCCCGGCCTCGCCTCGGACGCCTCGTTCCGACATGCCCCGCTCTGGCGGCCGGGCTCGCGGAGGATCATGACTGCGGCAGCGAACTGGGTGGCGAACGGGGCGAGCCTGGAGGATTGTCACTCCAACCTCTTCTCGCTGGTGAGTAGCCGGGTTGCGGGGAGGGGGGCTGAGCCGGGGGGGGGTCCCCGACCTCCGCCGCCGACCAACTTTCTCCTCCCGCCGCCGGGACTTCGCCCCTCCCTCGCCTCTCCCCGCCGTTCGCCTCTCGCCGATTCTCCCCCTTTTGGATCGTCTCTCCCTCGCCTTGGATCCCATCCAGTGTTTATTTGGCTCTTTAAAAATCATTTGTGAGCGCGGCGCTCGGCGTGGAATTTGCATGTGGAAGTCTCAAAGCTGCGGATTCTGGGTCGCACTTCGAACGCCCACCCTCTGTTGCAATCACACCCCCCTTCCCCTCCCCTTCCCCCCCCCCCTTTTTCCCCTAAATGTGGAAGGCTTTGCCTAGTGCTGCCCGCGCCCGCGATAAGCAGCCTTTTCCCCCCTTGTCGGATAGGCTGCCCGCCCGCCTTTTGAATTTTTTTTTTTTAAATTCCATAATGACACCTACAATTTCGCCCGAAAACAGTTGATTGAATGCGATTGTGTCAGTAAAGGACTCTCGCATCCGAAGCTCCCGCGATTGTAAACATCGACAGCCGCCTGCCTCTCGGGGCTTACTATGCTGGAGAGCCGTAAAGCCATTGCACGGAGCCGACGGAAGGTGGAGAAGGCTTTTTCTTCCTCCTGTGTCTTTTAAAAACTGTTTTCTCTATCCTAACAACGAATCCACACACACACACAAAAGCAACAAGCTGGGCGGTTTGATAACATCGCTTTTATCTGCCTTCGCCTTTCTCGCGCTCTCTCTCTGATAATTGACAACTTTTCCTTCGGATTTGAATCGCCTGCCTTAATCTTGAAGCAGTTCGGGTGTCAATTGTTCTCCTGGAAGCCTGGCACCCGACGACGACGTCTAGATTCATCGAAATTAAAAATGTATAGGGCTCCGGCAACTCTTTCCTGGCGGTGCTGTGACATTTGGTGGTAAATGCCATCTTTGCTTTTTATTGGGTCGTATTACCTAGCTCTGAAAACATTCACCTTGTTAAACCTGGCGTTTAGGCTAATAATTGCAGTGCGTGGTCTTTAAATATGTGCTTTGTGCATGAGTTACTGTATGTATAGCTATGTGCCCGGGAGACTACGAATTTGTTTAAATATTGAGCAAAGATTTGTAAACAGATGTAAGGCAATTATGTTCCAAGCGTAGAATATAATTGGAAAATTGGCTGAACGGTTTGTTTAATTTAGCCTTTAGAAAAAAAACCTAACTTATTTTAAGTTATGTACCCTTTTTTTGGGGGGGGTTGTCTTTGGAGAACATGCATTTTGGAAATAGTTTTCTGTAATCTCTGCAGTAGATAGAAACATTATTTCCTTTTAATCCTTGTTTACAATTACACTGGATAAATAATTTAGTGTTCAAATTGTAATTAGTTACATTTAATTATGGGTCGGGGCGGCATAGATGACTTTTCTTGGGACTGGTGGAGAAATACACATTCTTGCCAACTTTTCAAATGGAAGTGCTATTTTATTAAATCTTTCCTTATGCAGATAAAAGCATCAAAACACATGATTTTTTACCCACAAAGACAGAGTGACATAATATCTGTGCTTTCACTATAGTGTATAGATCAGGTTAATTTTTTTCTTCCAACATTTTTATTTAACCTTAAATTATAATCTTCAAATAATCTTTATTTAATCTTAAAATTCAGTTATAAGTTTCATTTCTTCCTTTTCGTACTGTGATAATTTTTCCTTGGTCTTTTGACATATGGAAATAGAATTCATTTTGCCTCCTCTTTTCTCTCCCCTACAATATCATTTACTATCAGATTCAGAGACTTTAATAGATTAATTAGCAAACATATTGATTAAGGGGTATTTAAAATGGTTTTTGTTTGGTGGCTGGTGACCACATTGACACTTTAAGAGGTAATTAAAATAACCAAGTAGACCAATATTAGTGAGGAGAGAGCCCCGATATTATTATATATCATTCTGATTGGTAATGGCTTGTGTATATGTGGCTAATCTATATATAGTAGATTTTGTAGAGCAATGAAACTATATGTGTAGCCAGGCTTTAAGATACACAATTTTTTTAATCCCCCCCCCTTTTTTTTTTTTAAGGCTCAGGTAAGGATAATAATGTTAAAGAGATAAGATGCTTGAGATTCTTTTGGAGAAACAAGCAATTTTATAGGAGAGGATTTTGTGTTTTCTGACCAACTAGAGGTTTCTACTTTGGGTATTTCTCTCAACCTTTTCAAACCAGGAATAAAGTGTGTGTGTGTGTGTGTGTGTGTGTGTAGGATTACTCATTAGACCGCAACTTTGAAATGCAGAACTCAAGAAATTCATGGGTTGACTTTTTTTTTTTTTAAGGGCTATAGAATGTCTACATTCTCTTGTATGTGGAGGGTGGATAAGGTGCTTTTTTTTTTTTTTAATTGAGAATCAGTTAAAGAGCTGCTGATAATATAAAGTTTTGCTTATTCCAAATGCAGTTTTCCTTGAAAATCTGATACAGCAGGAACTTAGAATATTAAAAATATGTTGTCTAAAGTACATTGTATGGAATAGTTAATTCCAAAGGAGATAAAATTTCTCTTGTTTAAAATAAAGCATGTGTTACAAGAACTCTTATGTGCTTAATAATAGCATGTATTTCTCTTTTTGGCCTGCAGTTTTTTTGAGCAAAGTACTGTTTATAGAGAATTTACCTAGATACTCATATTAATGTGGATTGAAATATAAACTAGAGATTAAAGTTCTGTACCACAGTAATGATCCGCCCACTTTCTATTACCTTCAAGTGTTCATTGTGGCTTAGCAAAAGTAGATTGTGCAATCAACTGCTTTAAGATTTTTGTTCTTGTTTTGCTTTCTGATTTTCTACTGCATGGTATAAAATTTCCCAAATTCTCTGTCACCCCCTACCCCCATTTCCTAACGGAAAAAGTGTCATTGGGTGTGTATGATATGGATGATTGTATGTGTTTCTTATTCTGCCTGTTGTGAGATCCGTAGCTCCTGCATTAAATGCGTGCCTTGCTGTTACCTTTGTGACGCAAAACTGTTTTCTCATTCTGTCCATCACATTTCTGGGAGACTCTTGTTAGATATTCACTCAGTTATAATTCAGTTAAGTGTGTTAAATCTTGTCTTTTTGGAAAGTGTAACAGGGCACCCTATGGTGTATCAACTCACCCTTGAGGGAAGACATAATTTCCAGATAGAAATATATCTTTAGTTTTGCTTCTTTAGTTTTCTCTGTTGAGATCATATGGAGGAAAGTCATTTTGTGTTCTTTAACTAGTTTTAAGTATATACTCTTTAAAATGGAGCGACCTAATTCTTAAGTATGTGGATTCCACCTTCACATTGTTTTATTTTCTTAGACTCTTCCTGACTGTGGAGTAATTGGGTGATGGTATCAAATTCTCCCTCTCTGAATTGAAACACGCACGCACACATTAGTACATACTTCCTGTGAAGGACCATTAAGTCTGTATATGAAGCTTTAAGGTAATCTGTTGTTGACCTGGTCTCTTTTTTCTTAGGAGATTTTTATTTTTGCAGAGAGGGAAGAGAATGGTAAATATAGAAACTTTGGGATCTATTCTTTTGAGCTGGAACCAAATGTGGAGGGCTGTAAGTTGAAAATGAGCAAAAGGGAATGATTTCTTTCATCTTCTCAAGTGCCAAAATACTTATATAGGGTATTTTTTCATCCCAATTGCCAATTTTAGTATTTAAACCTAAAGCATCTTATTTTCAGGATGGTTTATTTTCTTTAATGAAAATATTTATAATTTGCTAATGTATGTTTTCTGTTTAGCATTTTGTTGTTGGTAGCACATGGTGTTACAGTATTTATATATTTTTAATAGCAATAATTGCCACCCGGTAATAGTTGCCATATTAACCTCCAATTGCTAGTAAATATTTTTAAGTACATAATAGACAGCAATTTAAGGCATAGTGTAGCAGTTTACTGGACCGTTTTAAAGAGCCATTTGTACGTGTGATGAGTTCATAATTTTAAAGAGAAAATAATGTACCTAAGCCTTGCGTGCTGCAAAACTAGTGTCGCTGTGTTACTGCTTGAAGTGCTCATTGAGAGGAAGTTAGGTTGGGACTCCTTCTTTGTGAGAATGAAGGCCTTGGGGTGCCTTCAGGACTATAAGTGTTTATTGAGGTTATCCCAGGTGCTTATATAGCTTAGCATTTTCTTTGGAGTGTTTTGGTCATTTTTTTCATGACTGCATAAGGTTATTTATTTGGGGAAAAAAAAAATCTCTTAAGGCATTCCTTCAAATAATGTTAAGTTACAGTAGTGGAGCATATTAATTAGGTATGTAAAAATGGATTCATCTTTTTTGTTCACTGGCTAATTTAGCCTTGTTAACTGTGAGTTAATTGTATTCATCAGACACTTTGAGAGATCCCCTCTACTCTTGAGATTAATAAAGGATATACTCTGTCACCAGTTTGTACTATATGCTATAAATTAAGACAACCATTTGCAAAAGATAAGTACATTTTATAGTTATGTTTGCTAGATTATTTAAAGTTGAGATGAAACTCAATGTAAATAGTAAAAAGGTTGCTTATCTGGACTTTTTTTTAATGAATTGTTAATACAGCTATCAAAAGTTTGATTCAGAGATAGACTAAATATTTTTCTGAAATGATTTGACTTATTTTTGTTAGAACAATAATGTTTCCTCCTTTAGTAGTAGAAGGTACTGATGTGTTTTTTTTTTTCCCTGAAAGTGGGTGATGTTTATTTCATAGAATAGCCAGTGAGAGAGATCAGACAGAGTTTATGAAAATTAATAGTATGGTTGAATACTGGGTATTATTATTACTGAAGTGTGCATAGCTGCTATTAAAAATCAAGAAAAGGACTTTCTGCAATATTTTTATTAGTGCATTTGTTTAAAGTGTGTTTTGTGCTAATTTGCTTTTTAAACTATTTGTGTTGCCAGTATTGGCTACCAGAATTTCTATTTTTTGTTTTTTTAAACATTCCTATTTTGAGAAATAACATTTAATGTCTTGCAAAGTGAGGTAATTAGGTAGCCTAAAAATGTGCTGTGGCGTATCGTTAAAAACATTCTCTCACACACACAGACACACGCACACACACGTGCAAGTTTGTTTCATAGGACTTGCTTGGAGTCTAGAGTTTTGGAATCAATAAATCAATATTTACAATGTGTTCTTGGAATTTAGAACTTTTTTCCCCTCTTGGATCATTTAACTTCTTTCTGATCCTGTTCAGATAATTTCCTTTTATAGTATGTGCTCTCATTGTTTATTTGAAAGATTTGAAGGTGTTAGCTTTGTTCTGTTGGGGGAATTCACTTCATTACATAGGGGAGATGATTTTCCATTAATCTTGGTAAATATTAACATAAACGAGGAATTGTAAATTCAGACTCATTTGCATGAATGAAATATGTATGCGTGCCCAATTTTTGTTTAGTATACAGTCACTTATGTACATTACATAGTTTTCTATCTTTAGTTGCTATAAAAGTTTTAAATTCATTTAAAATGTTGTGGTTGGTGTTTATTTCCGACAGTTCCCTTACTCTACAACAATGTCTTATTCTTTCATTTTAAAGATCCATTTGTAGTAAAGATTAGATTTTATCCCCATAAATTGGCGATCATAGTCTTCTTTTAGGGGCGCCTGTTTTGCTTGCATTTATGTTAGCATGCTTTAGTTATGTTTGTTGGAATAAAGTAGTTTTCCTTTTTTGAGCTAATAAAATGTCTTTCAGAGTACATTTGGATTTGATTCTGGAAAAAAAGAATAAAGATGACTTTTTATTTTCTTTCTAGATGAGAATTAGGAGAATCTGTTGTGTCTAAGGGAAAATGTTATGTCATTGGCATCTCCATACTCTGGTATATTATGTGTATATCTGAATCTTTGTTTTCTTATTGTTGGAGAATTGTAGAATCCTATTAAAACCGTATTTTTACTACTGTGAAATAGCACAGAGCCCTGGTTGACAGCTTTCTACATTTTGTATTTTTTCCAGTACAGTGCAATTCCATTACTGTTGAAGGAACCCCTGAGTTGATTATATTAAGATTTCATTTGTGTCTTTATTTTTCATAGTTTAAATTTGTAACTTTAACTTAAGAAATCAGGGGAAGATAAAGAGAATTAGGTAAACTTGCAGGTAAATATTCTTTTCTCCTTCATCACTGAGTCTCTTTACTGTAATAGCTGAGTCATAATTTGTTCTAAATCACTATATCACTTGGATATATTTTAAGACATTTGATATTTAAATTTGAGGAAATGATTTGTTTTAAATAAAATAATTGTGAAAAGAATTTTTATAATATTGAGTGGGAATTTCAAAGATTGATCATCTAGAGGGTATATTAAATTCTAAATTCCATGAAAACTGTTTTGATTTTTTTTTCCCCAAAGGGCATTGACAAGTTTCTGAGGAAGTATTTTTGTCTAAGACACATGAAGCTTCCTCATAGAGTTCTACATTATTTCATTAAATAGGAAAGATGATTAAATCCATCTGGGTTTAATTTGAGAGCTAATAAGTAAAGTATTCAAAAGAGTATAATTGGTGTGAAAAACATTTTGTGTTGGCAATTCTCATGATTGAATTTTAATGTCCTAAAGAGAAATAGGGAAAGACATGTATATCTCACTCAGGGAACCAGCTCCTAGTTTATTTATTTATTATTTTTTATTTTTTTGCATGTTTATATATGCCTGGCACAGTCCTACTCATCTTTTAAGTAGGTCAGATATCACCTCCTCTGTGAAGCTTTCCCTGACTCTCACTGGCAGAACTAGTCACTTTTGCTCCATATATATATACCTTCTTCTATGTACCTGTGATAAGCACATGAGGTTTTGTAGGGCAGCGACCCTGTCTGTATCATCTTTGCATTCTCTTTAATAGTTAGGCCTTCAGGGACGCCTGGGTGGCTCAGTTGGTTAAGCGGCTGCCTTCGGCTTGGGTTATGATCCCAGCGTCCTGGGATCGAGTCCCACATCGATCCCACATTGCTCAGCAGGGAGCCTGCTTCTCCCTCTGCCTCTGCCTGCCACTCTGTCTGCCTGTGCTCGCTCGCTCTCTCTCCCTCTCTCTGACAAATAAATAAAAAAAAAATAAAAAATAAAAAATGAGATTGTTTTAAAAAAAATAGTTAGGCCTTCATTAACCATTTGTTAAATAAATGAATTACTGGACAGCTATTCTCTATCTTATTCCTAAGGGAGTTCTCATTGCTCCTTTAGGTCCTTATCACAATTATGTTATTTTTCCTTGAACTTACATAGGTTTTTAGCTCTGTATTCTGAATATATGTTTTGTAGGCTATATGTACTGTGGCTTGGTAATATTTTAGGTGATTCTAACCTTTTTAAAAGATAATGTCAACTGATCAAGAGATGTGTGCTTATCATACATCAAAGGAATAGGAATTTAGTATTTTTCTGTAGTGTGGTAGGTGACCTATAGATTTTGGAGCCTGTTAGCGATTTTGTTTGGTACTTGATCTAGAATTCCTTCATTTTCATTCTTTGAGCTGTACAGTGGGGCTTTTGCTAAACCTTCAGTTTAGGATTACTTTTCATGAGCCCAGCATAATGGGCAGTGAATGGTAATGGGGAAAATTAAGTGGTATTCACGTTTTTTTATTAGTAACTAACTAGTCAGATCAAGTTGGTTGTGTTATGGTTATGTGCCTCAGTTTCTCCTTCAGTATACTTGATGGAAATAGGAAGGAAGGCAGGAAATAAGAAAGATAATTTTGAGTACCCTTTAAGGAAAGACTAGTTTTTAATAGGAAGAGACTTCTAACAAATTAGGACTCAGGTCAGAGAGTAGCCCTAGGCAGTTCACTAGGAAGTTGCAGTGGCAAATTTCGTTGTTTTAAGTATGAAAGTTATGTTGTATTTGTACTTGTTTTAGGGGGGCAGAAGATTAAATTGTTCTTGTATCTTTCCTCATCAGTAAGCCATTATTGAGAAGAAAAACCTGAATTTTATATTTGGATGTTCCAATTTTTCATTTGTATATATGATCCATAGTTGTCTGGTGTGTCTTTTTTACTGTACCAACCCTAAGCTCTGACTGGCTGAGCCTGGAAATTGAACTGTGGCTCTTATTTGGTGGTTTAAGCTATTAATTCCTTGGCAGCTCTAGAGTGCTCTTTGAACTTTAAATAGCAGTTCTGTTAACATTTTGAGATTTGTCTCGGAACGTCAGAAATAGTACTTAATAAATATCTTTTTCTTTTTAAAGACTAAATCATGTTTTAGTCTGACGTTCATGTCACAACCCTTACTATGTTTTGAACAAAGTATATGTTCTCAACTACTGGCTAATTTCTATTTTCCATTTAATAATGCAGCAACATCTAAAAATATTGTTTAGACCTTGCTGAAGGAGTGAATTCCCCCACCCTCATGTAATTTTTTTATTAGTCAAGTGGAATATGAATAGAGTCCTAAGTTTTTATCCAGAGGTGTAGAATTTTACATGTAGGTGTTCTTTGGCATTCTGAAATATTTAAAAGAGCTAATTTCTGAGTTTTTTTTCCATGTAAAAACCTAGCCTTCTGTTGCTACAAATGATTGTTAGCTTATTTATGTTGTGTTTTACTTGATTACTTGTGTTATTTATGGCAACATTTTTATGGGAATGAACTTATATTTATTATTGGTGTGTAGAATGTCAGGAGCACCTTTCCTCTGTATAGTGCTGGCAATCAGAGCAGGCACTCCCTAAAAACCCTTCTTGGCCCCCTGGCAGGGGGAGTGGGGACAGCCCAGCACCTAAATCCTTTTCTAGGCCTTGGAGAGAGGATTGCTGTCAGAGAGAGAGGCTTGAAGAGAGTGTTGAGAGGTATAGATTGGCGCCCCACCCCCCCATGGGAAGAATTTTCCCTTCCCTTTCTGCTTCCTCTTTGATACACTTTTATTAAAACTTTGAGAATAGTGGCAGGTCCTGTGATGTCATCAGGAAAAGATTTTTGTATTTCTTTGTCCTTTAGCTCTTCCTTACTTTTTTTCCTTCACTCACCAGCAGAGGTAAGGTTTCTACTTGGTATATTGTGTGGTAAATCAGGACTTCTGAGCCCTAGTGAAATAGAAAAGAGAATTGAGGGTGAGTTTGGAAGGGGTAGTCAATAAACTACTATTTAGAAATGTGAATTTCTTATATGTTATATTTGAGAAATTTAGGACTTACAGAATTCATTTTTTTTTTTTTTTAAGATTTTATTTATTTGTCAGAGAGCAAGCGTGCACAAGCGGACAGAGTGGCAGGCAGCGGCCTAGAGAGAAGCAGGCTCCCTGCCGAGCAAGGAGCCCGATGTGGGATTCGATCCCAGGACCCTGGGATCATGACCTGAGCCGAAGGCAGCGGCTAAACCGACTGAGCCACCCAGGCATCTCCAGAATTCATTAAAAAAAAAAAAAAAAAAGATTTTATTTATTTATTTGACAGAGAGACACAGTGAGAGAGGGAACACAAGCAGGGGGAGTGGGAGAGGGAGAAGCAGGCTTCTCTCTGAGCAGGAGCCTGATGATGTGGGGCTCCATCCTAGGACCCTGGGATCATGACCTGAGCCGAAGGCAGATGCCTAAAGACTGAGCCACTCAGGCTCCCCCAGAATTCATTTTTGAATAATGTATATATATTAGTAGCGATTAAAATCTGGCTTGGACTTATAAAAGGACTAATGCTTTGATGATGTGGGAAAAAAGACCTACATATAATATTTAATTTCTAGGATGCTATATGATAAGTGCTGAGGAAGAGCATCACTAACAGATAGCATAGGACTTTGTAGCCAGAAAAACTCAAAAGGGGAGTTTTTTTTTTATTAAAAGATTTTTTTTTATTTGTCAGAGATAGAGAGCACAAGCAGAGGGAGAAGCAGGCTCCCCGATGAGAGGGATTCCCGATACGGGACTCGACCTCAGGGCCTGGGATCATGACCCGAGTTGGAGGCAGATGCTTAACCAACTGAGCCACCTAGGTGTCCCCAGAAGGGGAGTTTTAAACTGGATCTTGAAGGAACTGATAGAGAGAAATGGAAAGGACATTCTTTGGAAGCTCAGTTGATAACTCTGAGTCTGTCCTTGAGAATATTTACTGAAGTGGTATGTAAGAGAACACTTCTGATTTATGGTCTTGGTTTCCTTTGGAAATATTACAAAATGTTGAAATCTGGGGTGCCTTGGTGGCTCACTCGGTTAAGCATCTGCTTTTGGCTCAGGTCATGATCTTAGGGTCGTGGGTTTGAGCCCCATGTCGGGCTCCCTGCTCAGGAATCTGCTTCTCCCTCTGTGGAGCCCCGCCCCCCTGCATTCACACACTCTTTCGAATACATAAATAAAATCTTAAAAAAAACTTATTGAAATCTAATTTTTGTTAGATGGAAAATTTGAAGTGTGGGCAGGCCAATTTGGATTAGGAAATGGTGATGTTAAAATAATCAGTTTTCTAAAATAATTCAGTTCTGAACTTTAAAAAAACAGTGCTATATTACGCAAAATGCTAATGACTAAAGTGACAAATATTTCAGAAACTGGACAGACGTGAATCTTAAATGAGCAGATGGGATATGAAACTAAAAGGAGGAGATAATCCAAGATGATATAGAAACCATTATGAGAAATGAATTAGGGAAAAACAAGTGTGTTAAATGGTATTATATTTAATAATGTGTTTAAAAGCCTTTCTAGGATTGCTCTCTTACATAGACAAACTAGAATTGTTGAACTCTGTAACCCATCCTTCTTTAACTTTTGTGCATTTTTAAAAAATTTGATTTTGGTCCAGGATTACTTCTCATGAAGCCTGGATATTTAAGTCATGAATGTAATGTTATATATGCTCTACAGTTGATTATAATTTGCTTTCTCTGAAATAAAAATAAAGAGAGTATGATTGTCGGAGATAGTCATAGTGGACCTTGAAGGGACGAGGTAAGGAGTGAAAGATGAAGTTTGCTATTTGGATGGCAGGATACTTAATTGAAATTGTTACATTTGACTATTGAGGATAGACTCTGGATTCTGGTGGGTTGCAGAATGAGTGAATGGGTTACACTTTTTAGCTGAAGAAGCTTGATTGTAAAGCAAGCAGGGATTTGGGAGTGATAAGGGAAAGAGATTAAAAGGTAGATTGAAGGAAATTTTTTAGAATGCAGGAGCCTCATTTGTGTTTGTGGACTTAGGAGCAGCAATAGTGGAGGGACAGAAAGAGAGATGTTTGATAGAAGAAAAGTTGTTAGTTGATGAAAGGAGTCTAGCAGGAGTTGGTAGTAAGAACCCAGGCGATGGCTAGGATTAGTGCTAGGAAAGAGTAAGACACTTTGTCAGAGATGGCGAGGATGTAGGTTGTGATTAAGCGTGAAGGAAGAGGGGACAGTCTCAGTTGCAGCTTGAATGCTTTTCAAATTCAAAGATGAAATGTATTGAGCTTGAGCCTCAATAAATTTTTTAAAAAGTAGCTAAGAATTTTGCATTTTACTTGATGTGCGTGATGTAATCAGCCATCTTTTTTATTTTCCTTTAATGGTCATTTTAAGTAGGTCAGATGTTATCTTCTGAATTTGTACACTTAAGAATTATAAAGCTAATTCTGAGCTAGTCATATTAGAATTGACATACATCTCCCCAAATGAGAAGTGCTCTTCAAAGTAAGCCCCCTTAAATTATATCAAGTACCATTGCTGTTGTCCATATTTTTCTGGTTCTTTTTCTTTGGAATTTCTTTTATAGTTCAGTCAGCCACTCCAGAAAATCTTATTTTAAAGGATGCCTCTTCCGTCGGTGTCTTTTCTTCTCTCTCTGTAATTTTGCTCCAAATTGTTGCCCAAGTCAGCAATTTAGTCCCTAATGATGGGATTCTTACTGATGATGAGCAAAAACCCTGGAATGAACTTCACTTTTGGATATATGGCATACATACATTGTAGATGTGTGCTAAGAATTCTTGCCCTGCTTGTATATAACTGCCTCCAGGTTCTGAGTCTAGTGGTTTAATGTATTTTGTTTTCAATGAAAGGTGATTTTAATTTAGTGGTATATTAATTGTTCCAGTGAAGGTGATTTTAATTTAGTGGTATATTAATTGTTAAGACTGGATATTGGGACAGATTAAGTGGAGGTGGGATTTTCGCTTTTTGGGGATCAAGGCAAATTATTATAAAGGGAGAGTAGAATTGAGTAGAATTGTAGTTATACCTTGTTGGTCTAGTGAAGATCAGATACCATCCTGAGGTCCATTTTTAGTGAGACTGAAGTAATGATTAAGAAAAGCCTTCGGGGGGCACCTGGGTGGCTCAGTGGGTTAAGCCTCTCTGCCTTTGGCTCAGGTCATGATCTCAGGGTCCTGGGACCGAGCCCCGCATCAGTCTCTGCTCAGCGGGGTGGCTGCTTCCTCCTCTCTCTCTGCTTGCCTCTCTGCCCACTTGTGATCTCTCTCTCTCTCTCTTTCTGTGTTAAATAAATAAATAAAATCTTAAAAAAAAAAGCCTTCGGATAAATAAAAAAGGTATCCTGTTGAGATAATCTCTTAAAATTTTAGCAGAAAGTTTGAGACTAAGGTTTTTATCCTGCCTTTTACTGTTGGTTTACTCATTTGAGACTACCCAGTAAGCCATCTTGTATTCCATAAATGCTCTTTAGCAGTTCTTCCACTGGTGAAGATTAGGACAAAGAACACTCATGTATTTAGAATTTCACCCTCTTGTGGTCTGCCTTAGTATTCAGTGGAGGGGAGGTATAGAGGGTATTCTAACTGTAACAGTCGTGCCTATATTAGTTGTTTAGATTACAAGTTGCAGTGGCAAGTATTTTCTATTTTTGGATTCAGGAATATAATGAAATTTTTCTCAGCTTTATTTTTATGTTCTTCATGGATGAATTTATAATTCTCTTTTTAAGTTCTTTTCACATTAAAGAAAAGAAATTGAGGGGACACTGGATGGCTAACTCAGTTAAGTGTCCAACTCTTGATTTTGGCTCAGGTCATGATCTCAGGGTTTTGAGAGTGAGCCTCATGTCAGGCTCTGTGCTGGGTGTGGAGCCTGCTTAAGATTCACTATTCCCCTTCTCTTCCCTCCCCCCACTAAAAAAAAAAAAAAAAAGGAAGGATTGAAGTCTTTTCAGAAAATTTTTCTTTTCAGAAAAAGTCTTTTCAGAAAAAAAAAATTTCAGAAAATATAGATATTTTAGGAACATTTACTTACATGATAATTATTCTCAACAACAGGTACTTTTTAGTTTTACACATTTGTAAAGCACCTGAGCAGTTTAATATTTAGAGGTTATATCAGAGCATAAATCTACATCCTAGCTGCTGAAGACCATAAATATTTATCTTTTGAAATATAAGTTCCTAACCAAACTTTACTTACTAAAAAACATTTTTTAAAATATGTTGGTTTACATACAAAATGAAATCATCTGTGTAGATTGAATCAAGTGTCCTGATCCCAAATAGATTAAATTCACTATATGTCTGTAAATTACTGGAGAGAGAGATATATGTATGAAAATGATACCTTGTTGCTGTTTGGTGATAACCTTGGTGAAACTGAGCTTTGTAACCCAGACAGATGGTGCTATTCTTGAATCTGTCTGCAAGATCCTATAACATTTAAACAGTGGTGTGATTCTCATGAGAACTCATATTTTGATATGTGTAAGCTAATAAACTGACGTCTTTAGTGAATTTTATAAATTTGAGCTGAAAAAGATTTACTTGTTCTTAGGAAGGTCTTCTACTGAATCTGTTAAGATAAATAGCTTGTTTTGGTAGTTTCTTTGGTAATCTCAAGGAATATTCTAGATGGAAAAATGAATGAAACTCACTAAGGGAGGCACTTATCTTCTAAAGGAGCTTTGAGTTTGTTGCCAAACTTTCTCATATGGTAGGTGTGATACACTGTTAAGAATCCAAAGAGCTAACTTTAACATATTCCAGAAACTCTGAGAAATTTGGTATAATATATGTTAACGTTCATTTTAGAAAGTAACTGTTGATTTATATTCTTTGTGATCCACCTTACATTTTTATATTGGAATTGAAAATAGAAATGTTTTAAACACCTCAACCTAGTTTTAAAAAATTATGTGGATAGAACTTTAACTATTTTGTAAAAGTTTGATTTCAGTGGTAATAATGTATGGTTGAGATGAATAAGTTGGTCAATTATATAAATAAAATGTATGTCATCCAACAACATTTTGGGACATCTTGTCAATTATTCTTTCGTTAGGTATACTTTTTATTTAATGCCTAGTCTGTAATAGAGGGGAGAGAAGACTGAAAGGTGATGTTTGATGCCAGATTGGATGACATGAAGAAGCTGGAAGTTTATTCTGTATGCACGGGGGAATGCCTGAAGAATTTTGAGGAGAATAATGACATGATTAGATGTATGTTTCAGAGAGAGAACTCATGTGGGCTCTGTGGAGTGTAGATTGTAATAGGGAGAAACCAAAGGCAGAGAGAAGGCTCCTAGGGTAGGCTAGATGTAAGAAATCACGCAGGGCTAGTAGGAGCAGAAAGAGATAAATGTTCAAGTTATATTTTGGAGGTACTTCTGATAGGACTTGGTGACCAATTACATATGTCATGGGAGAGGAACCAAATGGCAAACAGATGTGTTCTTTCTCGGTCTTACGGCATTTGCATTCTTGTGCATGTGAAATGAGGAAGAGTTGGAAGCATCTATGTGCTATAGTTGTTAGTAGAAGACTTAGGCTTTGATCACAGGTATGCATTTATGAAAGTATTCACTGAGCCTGGTCTTTGCTGTTAGGTCCTACAGAACTCAAAAAGTTTTAAAATAATTATGGACAGGATCTTGGGGCAAAAAGGCAGGTTTAGAGAAAAGAAAGTAAAAAACATTTACATCTATAACCTGCCTGTTTGCAGATAAGATTTGAGGCAGTGAGAAAAAAGGGTTCTCTCTCAAGTTGAGGAGTGAGATTTATAAGAGGAAGGCGGAAGGCGGTGGGGGGATGGGGCGGGGAGAAAAATGTGGGGAAGAACGGAAAAGGCAAGGCTGGTAGGGGGATGGAAAAGGGCCTTTGGAGAGGTGTGGGTGGTGATGGAGGTGGAATTAACATTTTGGCAGAGGAAGAGCTCATGAAACTTTGATGATCAGAAATGGGCATGGAGAAACCCTGACGGGAAGAAAGAAAAAAAGGTGGGGGGTACCCTGACAGCAGTGGGCTTATGACATAGCCTTTATTACCTAGAGACTTTGCTTCTAATAGTGGTAAGCTCAGGAAACAGATTACATATTTTCTCTGCAAATCTGTTTTGGGATGTTTTTGTTGAGTTTTTTAAAGGTTTTGGTTACATTTCATATTGGTGATATTTTTGGTAGGAGGAGGAAATAGACTTGTAACCTTGGTTTTCTTCTTGCCTTTGTGGAAATTGCTAATTTGTAGGAATTGGTGTAGTGGATAGAGTAGAGAATATATTTGTGAAGACTCCAAACAGTGTGTGTCTTTGGTGCCTCTTCCTCATTCTGACTTTTGAGTTCTTTTAAATTTTTATTTCTGCCATTCTGTTTTTGTTCCCCCAGTACTTAGCTTTTTGATCGTATGATATTTTTATAGGTGTTAAGAGTGTGATTGTTATGCCATGTCATATCTTTACCTCGCATTTTGGGGAAAATTTTCCCTTCCTCCGTCCCTCTCTGCTGGTCCCTCCATACCCCTTTCCTTTTTCAGCACATTGCTGGGCTCTCCGGACTGTGGAGCCTTTCCTGCCAGGGCTGTACTTGTACTTGGCAGTGCCAGTTGTCAGTGAAAGCTCTAAAATGTACAATGCACTTCAGAACTCTTTGATGTAATCTCCTTGGTGGGGTGGGGATCCTCTCCTGTTGTTCTGAGTGCACTTATTGGCACAGTGTGTACTATCCACTGTCAATTGGCTGTAATTCATTCAGCCTTCCCATGTGGGTAGATTTTTCACTTGGCTACCCTGAAGGTGGAGAGTTGGCTTTCTTGCAGTTGTCATTTTTCTTTAATTTCTCTCCAAGTGAGGTAGTAGCTAATGAAATATGAAATATTTCCAAGAAACGTAACTTCCAAGAAATTAAAACTTATAAAAAATGAAAACAGTCCATTAGATCAGATTTACCCCAGCTCTTCCATTCTCATTAATGTTCCCTTTTTGTGTACGTAGAGGTAATCACAGTATAAATATAGTTCTTCATTCAGCTGAATTCACTCACACATTTTCCATGTGGTTACAGTTTTATAGTTATAATTTTAAAAGAAAAATTATGTAGGGGCGCCTGGGTGGCTCAGTGGGTTAAAGCCTCTGCTTTCGGCTCAGGTCATGATCTCAGGGTCCTGGGATCGAGCCCCACATTGGGCTCTCTGCTCAGCGGGGAGCCTGCTTCCCTCTCTCTCTCTGCCTGCCTCTCTGCCTACTTGTAATCTGTCTGTCAAATAAATAAATAAAATCTTTAAAAAAAAAAAAAAGAAAAGAAAAATTATGTATTTTATATATTTAATAAAAATTATGTAATTAGTTTCAAATTCAAACAATATTCAAATAATAAAACATGAAGGTTCCCTGCCACCATGGGGAGGTAACTACCAGTAGTTTAATTTTCATCATTCCAGAGTTTTTCTTTCGCATATGTTTGTGTGCGCATATACATATGCAGTTCCAAAAATTTTTTAGTAAATACATAAAAAGTACATAAAAGTACATAAAAGTAGTTTGTGTAAATCACAAAGAAAGAATCTTCATGACACAGTGAACACCCATGTGCCTGATACCCAGAGTAAGAAAAAGAACATTTTATCCTTTGCATAATCCCGTGCTGCCCTTCCCTTCCCATTCTCCCTTCTCCCTTCAGAGATTAATAGCTATCCTGAATTTCATGTTTATCTTTCTGTATTTTTTTTTCTTTTATTTAAGTAGGCTCCACGCCCAGTGTGGAGCCAAATACAGGGCTTGAACTCACGACCCTGCGTCAAGACGTACCTTGAGATCAAGTGTTGGATGCTTACCTGACTGAGCTACCCAGGCCCCCCAGTCTTTCTGTATTTTTAAAAAAATTTCTTATTTATTTTATTATTTTACTTTTTTGAAGATTTTATTTGCCAGGGACAGAGGGAGCACACACGAGCAGGGGCGTTGGCAGGCAGAGGGAGAAGCAGGCTCCCTGTTAAGCCAAGGAGTCTGATGTGGATCCTGGGATCCTGACCTGAGCTGAAGGCAGATGCCTAATCAACTGAACCACCCAGGCATCCCTCTTTGTGTATTTTTTTAAAAAGTTTTAATTATGTATGTTTAGGATGTGTGTGTATATATAGTTTTGCATGTTTTTGAGCTTTTTATAAATGGAATATACTATATTCTTTTGCAACTTGCTTTTTTAGTTTAATACTGTGTTCTAACAATGTGGACTTAAAATTCACTCCTACACCTGTTTATGCATTCTGTTGATGATAGGCATATTTATAGATTAAAAAAATCATGGGGGATAATTCTCCAGCTTCTGTAGCATGCTTTTTCTGCTTAATAGTGTCTGAAGATATTGTAGTAAGCCAGCAAATTTAGATATACCTAATTTTTTTCTATAATTTTTTAACAGTTGGTATTCTGCATTATAGGATGGATGCACTATTGCTTGACCATCAGCTATGAGAAACATCATTTCACTTTTTTCTGAGCTAGTACAGTTATGCATTAAATTTTGATAGTTATACACTAAAAAAAAAGTGTCAGTTTACATTCCTGTGGGCAATATATAAATGTCCCTGTCTTCTGTCCTTGGCTCTAATGAAACTTACTTGAATTTTTTCTATTCTATGTATGAAATATCTCAGTATTTTAGTTTTCAGTTTCTTATTTGTAATGAGGTTATGAGCATCTTTTCATATATATGGGTATGCATATTCTGTGGTTTTCTTATTTTTTAAAAGCTTTTAATCTCTAAAAAACATTTTTGTTTTCCTATTTAAAATTTCCATGTGTTCACTAATAGGAATCTGTATTTCAAGTCAGATCTTAAATGTTATACACATTGTTAGAGCTTTTGCTGTTTCTAAAAGTGCTTATTAATTGCCTGAAACTGTCTAGTTGCTTGCCAGCTACATGCATTTTTCTCATCAGGGTCCTGATGAGGTAGTACTGTTCCCGTTTTTCAGATAAAAAAGCTGAAGTAAGAATTTTAACTCATGTAACCAATATGTCATTTTAAACAGCCAGCAGATGATGGAGCTTTCTCTGACTTCAGAGCTCAAACGCACTTAACCATTGTGTACGTATTGTATGCTCTTCGTTCTCCTATCTAAATCCTTGAAGGGCTTCTATGAAGCTCTTCCTAGCTCTTCCAAGCATTATTGGACTCTTTTCTGAGCCTTTTAAAAATTAACAGTGTAGACCATATAATATAGTGCAGTCATGAAGGTAGAAATCATTGGAGCATATAGATTTGCCCGAGATTAATGAAGTGATAATACAGTTTACATTTTTTTAAAGTTTCATCAGAGATTAATGGAGTAATAATGCAGCTTAAAATTTCTTCCCACAGATAGGGAGATAGATTTTTTTTCTTTTAGAATGCTTTATTCCAAATTGAGGAATCATTTGGAAAATGAAAAAGTAGGGTAGTTTATTGTTTTGATCAATGACTGGGGCAAGATAAAAACCTAGGTAACTGCATAGTCTCAAAAAAAAAAAAAAAAGAACTTACAGGGGCTCCTTGGTGGCTCAGAAGGTTAAGCATCCAACTCTTGATTTTGGCTCAGGCAGTGATCTTGCAGTGGTGAGATTGAGCCCTGTGCTCAGCAGGAAGTTTGCTGGGGATAACCTCTCCCCCCTTCTCTCTCAGATAAATAAATCTTAAAAAAAAATTTATCACCTCATTAAAAGTAATTTAGTTTTTTATTTCTATTTATTTTTTGTTAAAGATTTTATTTAGTTATTTATTTGACAGATCACAGGTAGGGAGAGGTAGGCAGAGAGAGAGGGGGAAGCAGGCTCCCTGCTGAGCAGAGAGCCCAATGCGAGGCTCCATCCCAGGACCCTGAGATCATGACCCGAGTCGGGGCAGAGGCTCAACCCACTGAGCCACCCAGGCGCCCGTAAAAGTAATTTAGTTTTTTAAAAATAAAAAAGCTAGAATGCTCACACCAAAAATGACTTACGATAGTACCATAATCATGTGTTTGTTAAAAACTAGACAAATAGCTTAAACAAGACAGAAGTTAATTTCTTTTTTATATGTAAGCAGCCTGGAGGCAGGCATATAAGAGCTGGTTTGGTCCTGTCTCCGTCATCAAGTGTCCCAGGCTTTTTCTTGTTACTCCCTCGTCTTTAGTTTATCCTAAGTAGTGGCATATTGTCCAAGATGGTTGTTCAAACTGTAGTCATGGTGGTGGCATTCTGGATTGGAAGGAGTAGGGAAGGTAGGAAGGACACACAAAAAATCAACCGAAAATTAACTCCTCTTTTTTAAGGAAACTTCCAATTTCCTTGTAACACTTCTAGCCATATCAAGGAAGTTTTAAGGGAGCATGTTGTTTGCTTCAGTAATATAGAATGTATGTTACCATGGAGTAAGGAGCCATTCATGTTTGGGTAGCCAACCAACAATGTCTGCTATGCAGAGAAAATGATAGAAATTATTGTCTATAGTCTGTTATTGCAGTTGGACAAATCATTCTGATGACTCTAATGAACTTCATTAAATAGTTCAGTTCCCAGAAATTTCACAAGAGTTCTCTTTTAGCTAAGGTTAATAAATATAAATCATTAACCAGTGTTCTGAGGTACTTAGGCGTGAAAATAATTTTTTCAAATGCATTGCATACTTTCTAAAAGAGATTCATAGTTACTTAGGAAGATGAGCAAGATGGTAAGATGATATTTTGGCTATATTAAAAATAGGGTTTTTTTTTTTTTTGAGAGATTTTCCCCCTGAATTCTTCCATTAGTACGTAAAGTTTTGATTATAGAGGTATAATTTACCTACAATAAAGTGAACCCATTTTAAGCAAGTAAGTACAGTTTCATGAGTTTTGACAAATGTATACCTGTGTGAAACCACCACTGAAATCAAAATAGAAAACATCTGTGATGCATCTGCATTTCCAGATAACCACTATTCTGTTACTGTAGATTCATTTTGTCTTCTAGATTTTTTTTAATGGAATCATATGGGATAATAGTGTTTTGTGCCAGGCGTCCTATTGTTATGCAAATAGGTTCTTCTTAATGCTGAGTCGTAATCTCTTATATTGATACACCACAACTTGCTTACTTATGTGGGAAACAGGGTTCACTTTATAGAGAAGTGTTAAACTTTTAAAATACGGTCGTATTGTTTTACATTTCCACCAATTGTGTGAGAGTTCTAATTGTGATTCCAGGGTACCCAAGATTTTCTCTCATTTTTTTTTCAGAAGTTTTGTAGTTTTAATTGTTAGGTTTAGGTCTGTGATCAAGTGATCCATTTTGTGGTGTTTTTTTGTTTTTTTGTTTTTTTGTTTTTTTGTGGTGTAAGGTAGGGGTTGAAATCCTTTTGGTATGTGGGTATCTAGTTGTTCTAGCATTATTTGTTGGAAAGACTGTACACTTCTCATTGAATTACCTTGGCATCTCTGTCAAAAATTATTTGAATATATTGGATGTATGTGTCTATGTTTATGCATAAGTTTATTTCTGGATTTTGTATTCTGTTCCTTTGATCTGTATGTCTCTTATGCCAATAAAATACTGTTATGATTACTGAAATTTATAGTATGTCTTGAAGTCTGGGCAAATTCTCCAACTTTGTTCTTTTTCAAAATTGTTTTGGCTCTTCTGGGTACTTTGCATTTCTGTATAAGTTTTAAAATCAACCTGTCAGTTTTTCATAAAAGATCTTGCAGGGATATTATTGTAATTTCACTGAATCTGTAGGTCAGATTGGGAAGAATTGACCTGTTAACAATTTTAGATCTTCCAGTTCATGAACATGGTCTAGCTTCCTTTTTTTTTTTTTTTTTTTAAGGTCATTAATTTTTTTCAACATTGTTTATAGTTTTTGGTATACTGGTTTGGAGCATATGTTATCAAATTTATCCCTTAGTAGCTCATATTTTTCAATGTTGTTTTAAATGGCATTATTTAAAAATATTATTATATGTTATAATATTTATAATTAATATTTAAGTAATATATAATGTGACATTATTGAATTTTTGAAATTTTGAAATATTTCAAAATATTTTGAAATTTTGAAATATTTCAAAATATTGTTTCAAAAATATTATTTTAAAATATTCTACTTTTTCATGCTAGTGTGTAGAAATACAATTAAGTTTTATACTGCAACTTTCCTAAACTGAATTATTAGTTGTAGTATCTTTTTTGTAAAGTCCTTGAAGTTTTGTAAATGTACATGATAATGTCTGTGAATAAAGATGGTTTCATATCTTCCTTTCCATTTCTGTGCCTTTTACTTATTTTTCTTGCTTTATTCCATTGGTTAGGACATATAGTATGAAGTTGAATAGCAGAATGTACCTCCTTGCTTTGTTACTCATCTTAGGTGAGAAGTATTCAGTCTTTCATTATTAATTGTGATGTTAGCTGTGGTTTAGAACATCTTTTTAATCGGGTTGAGGAAGTTCCCTTTAATTCCTGGTTTACTTAGTTTTACCATAAATAGGTGTTGATCTTGTTAAATGTTTTTCTGCCTCTATTGAGATGATTATAGGTTTTGTTCTGTTAATATGGAGGATTTTATTAATGGGTTTTTGAACTGTTTTGATTCAGTTGCATTGATGGGCTTTTGGACTCATTCAGGTAAACCTGAATTTCCAAGATAATACTCCAGGTGCAGGGTGTGTTACGATTTTATGTATTGTTGGATTGGATTTTGTTAATATTTTGTGAATGTTTAAAAAAATTTATGTTCATGAAAGATTGCATGTAGATATTCTTAACGATGTCTTTGTCTTTTGTTGGTAATGTTAGTCTCATAAATGATTTGGGAATTAGCTCCTTCTCTGTTCTGAAAGAGTTTGTGTAGGGTTGTGTAGTATTTCATTCCTAATATTTGATAGAATTCACTAGTGAAGCCATCTTGGCCTTGGAGATACTTTGTAGGAAGGTTTTAAATTGTGAATTCCATTTCTTTAATAGATAGAGGGCTATTCAGATTTTTAACTTTTTTTTTTCTTTCAAGTTTGATAATTCTCTTGAAGAATTTGTCCATGTAATCTAAGTAGTTGTATTTATTGGCATAAAGTTGCTTATAATAATTCCATTATCTTTTCAGTGTCTTTAGGATGTGAAATAATTCCTCCTCTTTTATTCCTGATGTTGGTAATTTGTCTTTTTCCCCCCTCCTGATTAACCTTGAGAAGTTTGTCTGTTTTATTGACTAAAAAAACAACAGGGGGCACCTGGGTGGTTCAGTTGGTTAAGCATCTGCCTTCAGCTCAGGTCATGATCCCAGGGTCCTGGAATGGAAACTTGCATGGGGTTCCCTGATCAGTGGGGAGTCTGCTTCTCCCTCTGCCCCTACCCCCTGGTGTGTTCCCCACCCCCTCAAATAAATAAAATCTTTAAAACCAACCAACAAACAAAAAACCCAAAACAAAAACAACAGCTTTTTACTTTACTGGTTTTCTGTATTGTTAGTCTGTTTTATATTTCATTTATTTCTTCTCTTTTCATTATTTTCTTTCCTCAGTTTACCTTTGGTTTAAATTATACTTTTAGCTTCTGAAGGGAGAAGTTTGGAGCAATTTTATATCTTTCTTTCTACTATAAATATGAAAGCTACAGATTTTTCTCTAAGCAACTTTTTTACTTGTACGCCATACATTTTTGTATATTTTGCTTTCATAATCAGTTCAAAACATTTTCTACTTTACCTTATGATTTTCTTTTTGTCTTATGTGTTGTTTAAAGGTATTGTTTAATTTCCAGATTTTGTGGGGGAAAAGGAAGTGTTTTTGTGACCTTCTAATTCAAATCTATTCAGAAATTTCAATTTTAAAAAAATATATTGGGGCACCTGGGTGACTCGGTTAAGTAGCTGCCTTTGGCTCAGGTCATGATTTTCAGGGTCCTGAGAGCAAGCCCACTTTGGGTTCCCTGCTCATTGGGGAGTTTGCTTTTCCCTATCCTTCTGGTGCTCCCCTCTGCTTGTGTTCTTTTGCTCACATGCGCGCTCTTTCACAAATAAATGAATAAAACCTTAAAAAATATGTATCGATACTTATTTTATGGCTCAGCATATGGTTTCTGTTGCTGAATGTTCCATATGCATTTGAAAAACTTGTGTATTCTGTTGAGTGTTTATCATTATTATTATTTATAAATGTCAGTTTGGTTATGTCCGTTGATAGTATTCATGTTTTCTATACCTTATTGATTTTCTGTCTACTCTTTCTGTCAGTTGCTGAGAGGAGGCATGCTGAAATCTTTAATTATAATACTGGATTTGTCTTTTTCTCCTTTTAGATATATCAGTTTTTGCTTCATATATTTTGAAGCTTTGTTGTTAGATGCCTGCACACTTGGGATATATGTCTTCTTGAAGAATTGACACTTCTCTCATTACAAAATTTCCTTCTTTATTACTTTATAAGCCTCTTGGAGTCCACTTTGTTATTAGTCTAGCCATTTTAGCTCTCATTATTTGTATTATAACTTGTTTTTTTATATAAAATGCATTTCTTTTGGGCAATATATACTTGGGCCTTTTAAAATTTTACTTATTCTAAGAATTGATGTATTTTTCTTGTAATGGTCAGACTCTTTGTGTTTAATATAATTGATGATTGTGTTTACGTCTACTATCTTGGTATTTTTCCCCATCGATCCCCTCTATTTTTTGTTCCCTTTTTTATCCTCTTTTCCTGCCTATTTTTGTGTATTTTTTTTTAAAGATTTTATTTATTTATTTGAGAGAGGGAAAGAGAGAGAGCGTCGAACACAAGCCTGGGGGAGAGGTAGAGGGAGAAGTGGACTCCCTGCTGAGCAGGGATCCAGAGGTGGGGCTGATCCCAGGACCCTGGATTTAGGACCTGAGCCAAAGGCAGATACTTAACTGACTGAGCTACCCCAGGGGCCCCATCCTGCCTGTTTTTGGATTATTTGAGTGTTTTCTTATGATTCAATTTTATCTTCAGTATTGGCATCTTAAATAAACTCTGTTTTACTTTTTAGATACTGGCCAAGGGCCTATAATATCCACCTTTAAGTTATCACAGTCTACAACTGTTACTAAATTTCATTTATAATGTAAAAAACCTTAGAACAGAATACCTCCATTTTTCTCTTCCTGGCTTTTGTGCTGCTGTTGTCGTATGTTTTTCTTCTATATCTGTATACAATCAGTGATGCATTATTTTTGCTGTAAAGAGTTAATTTGTTTTAAAGAAATTAAAAAATGAGAAAACAACTATTTTGTATTTATATAATAACTGTCTCTGGTGCTCATTATTCTCTATAGATCCAGATTTCCATCTGATATTTTCCTTGTACCTGAAGAACTTTTTAAAAAGAATTCGTTCTAGTTACATTTATTACAGTGGAGTTCAGTTGGTTTCTTTGATTCAAAAAAAGTCTGTATTTTACCTTCACTTTTGAAAGATACTTGTGCTTGATCTAGAATTCCAGATATGGACATTTTCCCCCCTCCTTTCAGCATGTTCTATTGTTTCCCAGTTTGCATATTTTCTGTTGAGAAGTCTGTTGTAAATATTGTCGTAAATATTGTCTTTGCTTTTCCTTATGTAATGTGTTCTTTTTCCGTGTTGACAGTTTTTAAGATTTTTTTTTTTTGAATCACTGATCAGAAGTTTAGCTTTTTTTGTTTGTACTGTTTTGAGTTCACAGAACTCTTTGAGTCTGAAATACATTTTTCTCATGAAATTTGGAGATAGTTTGGCTATTTTTCAAAAACTTTTTTTTTATCCTCCCTTCTACCTTTGTGTTCTGGGACTCTAATTACATGCATGTTAGAGTGCTTGGTACCGTTCTGCTTTTATATTTATTCTTTCAATTTAAAAAAAATTCTCTGTTCTTCAGCTTGTATAATTGTATGTTGTCAAGTCCCCTAATTTTTTGGGGAGGGGGTTTGTGCTTAATTTACTGTTAAGCCTATTCTTTGAATTTTTTATTTCATATTTTGTGTCTGGAAATTTTTATGCTTTTATATTTTTCATTTTTTATTTATGTTTTCCTTTCAGTTCTTGACCATACTTACAATAGCTGTTTTAAAACTGATTTTTAATTCTGTCATCACTACCATTTCTGGGTTTGTTTCTCTTCACTGATTTTTCTCCTGACCATGAGTCTCCTTTTGCTATATCTTTCAATGTCTGGTATCCTTTTATTAGATGCTAGATATTGTGATTATTATGTTGTTGAAAGTCTGGATTTTATTTCTTTCCTGTAAAGAGTTGAATTTTGTTTTGGCTGGAAGTTGTTAACTTGTAGATGAGATGATGGTCATTATTTTTGAGACTCAATTATTTGGGTGGTTTAGAGCAGTCTTTATGCTAGCATAGGCCTAGTTTCTTACTTTTGAGGCATGGCCCTTTTGTGGTCTCTGTTTAATGCCCATGATATTTAACAGTGTATTTTCACCCTGATTCTTCAGAATTAGACTGTCTTCTATCTCTGTGTGAGCTGTTGGAGGGATGAGTCTCTAGTAATTCTTTGCCTGGCCTCTTGGAATTTTGCTCTTTGAACGTGTAGCTTAGTGTATGCTGGAACATTTTCACAAGAACCCCTATCAGATCTCTGGAGCTCTTTTTCTGTAGAGCTTTCTGGTGATCTGTTCTCATAAATTCCAGCTGCCTCAGCCTTTGCGGGGCCTGCTTCATTTGTTTTCCTTCACTCAGAGATCCTAGCTTTGTGCAGCCTTTGTTCAGTGTTTGAATAGTTTCATGTTTTTTGTCTAGTTGTTTTTGGTAAAAGGAAAGTTATGGTGCTTCTTATGTTTTAAAAGTCGTATTTGTGTATGTTATCCTAGTTCAGGGGTCAGCAGACTTTTTTTTTTTTTAAAGGATTAGAGAGTTGTTATTTCAGGCTTGTGGGCCATACAGTCTCAGTTGCAACTATTCAGCTCTATAGTTGTAGTGTGGAGGGAACAAGAGACAATATGTAAATAAATGGGTAAAATTGTGTACAGATAAAACTTTATAAAAATAACTGGCCAACCCATGGGGTATAGTTTGTCAGCCTCTTGAACTAGTTAGTTGACTGAGATACAAATGATACTAGAGGCTCAAAATCTCATGATTGGAAGAAAAGAACCTTTGAGATTCATATTTCAGGTTTGAAAGGAATCTTATAAATTCAGATTGTCCAACCAATCCTTTGATGTTTGAAGCTATATGCAGTTTTTTTTAAGATTTTATTTATTTATTTGACACAGAGAGAGAGATCAGGAGTAGGCAGAGAGGGAGGGGGAAGCAGGCTTCCTGCTGAGCAGAGAGCCCGATGTGGGGCTTGATCCCAGGACCCTGAGATCATGACCTGAGCCGAAGGCAGAGGCTTAATCCACTGAGCCGCCCAGGCGCCCCTGAAGCCACAGCCAGTATTAACAGCTTCTCCTTAACATCTCATATCTCTGCTTCTCGGGGATCTCGGCCAGGGATTCTTTCTTGAGAAAGCTTTCACTGTTGTTGTTTTAATCATCAGTTCTCTGCTATTACTTGTTCTGTGCGGAGCAAATCTAATTCATCTTCCACATATGAGTCTTTTGTATAAATTGAAGACTTTATAGATTTCTTTAGAATGTTAACTCCATATTAAATTCATGCACCTTACTTCAACTGTGCCTTTATTCATTCATTTTTTTTCTGCCATGTTTATTTGCTTGAAAGGATTGAACATGAGGCCATATAACCTCTAGCCATATGACATGTTTAGATTTCCTCTCCATCCTAGTCCCTCATCTGTTAATTTGTTCCAGTTTATATTTCTGTCAAAGTGTGGAGCTGGGAGCTAAAAGCAGTATTGACTAGTGACTTGCTGTATAAGATCTGTTGTGTAGGATCTAGGTACCATGTTTTTATTAATGGAGCTTAAGATGGCAGTAACTTTTTTTGTAGCTATTTCACATTGTTTAACTATATTAAACTTACTGTCAAAATCTTTGGACCCCTTTCACTCATACATGTGCTAAACCAGCTCCCTATTTTTTATCTTTATGTTTTTGAATTAATATTGGTAAACTGAGGGCTGAAAATGAAATCACAATTCAGGAAAAAAGTTATTATGAATCAGCAAAAATATACATATGTTAGAAACCATCTTTGATATATAACTTCATTGTATAGAGAGTTACATTGTATTTCTCACAATATGGAAATCATATGTTAGATGGGAATCACATGGAGGCCCAGTAACCTGTTGGCCTCAGCCCCTCTGCAGAGGGAATGTGTCCTTGGCAAGCTGCTTAGCTACGGGTAGGAAGAATTGAGCAGACCTAGGTCGGAGGAGGCATGCAGCTGGAAGTATATCTCTGCTTAATTGAAGTTTTTTGTTTTTGTTTTCATTTTTTTTTGGGGGGGGGGGAGTTAGCAAAGGGAAAAGGAGAGAGGTGCCTCTCCTTTTGTGATGCTCAGGCATCTGCGTTTGGCCCAGGTCTTGATCCCAGGGTCCTGGGATCAAGCCTTCCATTGGGTTCCCTGCTCAATGGGGAGCCTGCTTTTTCCCTCTCTCTTACCCCTCCCTCTGTTTGTGCTCTCCTCTCTCTCTCTCTCTCTCTCTCTCTCTGTGAAATAAATAAATAAAATCTTAAAAAAAAAAGGGGGGAGAGGGAGAGAGAATCTTAAACAGGCTCCATGCCCAACATGGAGCTCGATGTGGGGGCTCAGTCTCACAGCCTTAAGATCATGACCCGAGCTGAAATCAAGAGTTAGATGCTCAACTGAGTCACCCAGGTATCCCTTAATTGAAATTTTTATAGTCTAGCAATGGAGAAAAGAGACAGAACACAATATTTTAACATATGGTAAATAACCTTTTGACTTTTGCAGCACAACTTAGGGGATACTGAATTATTCTTAAGCTTAGAAATTTGGTAGACTCAGTCTACAAAATGGTATAAGTGAATTCTCAGTATTAGTAACTTTTTGATGTAGTAAATAAATTTTACTGCTACATTTTTGATTAGTTTTCTTCTTTTTTAAAAATTAGAGTTGTATTCATGTATAGTTAAAGAATCAAATGGTTCTACAAGGTTTATGTGAATAATACACATCTGCTCCTGGCCCCTATTTTACTTTTTCAAGAGACAAACATTTTCATCCCCTTTTGTTGATTATCTGGATTCTTACTTAAATGTTTTTAAATATTAAGCTTATAGTTTCTTTTAAGGTTTTCAAATTCTGCATCTTTCACTGTTGAAGATGAGGATTTAGCTCATTGATTCTACCTCCTATAAATACTTTTCCCATCCATCCATTTTACGAAGTAGTTATATGGTTCTTTTGGTTAGCTTATTCATTGTTAACATTTGTTTGATTATGTTAATGCGTGGCTGAGCCATCTAGTATATTCTGATTGCTTTTCCTTTTCTGAGTAATTTTGAAGATAGTAATTACCTTTTTTTCTTTTTTGGACTGTAACTTTTTTGTGTATTTTAAGTTAACCCTTCCCATTCTTTTTGCCTATCGTCTGAGTCCCCTTTTAAGACTTCTAGACGTATTCTGTTAGTACCATCTTCTTGAGAGATGACCTGTTGCAATTTGGATTGGTTGCTCTCTATGTTGATACGCAGTTGAAAACCTGTAACCATCTGATAATCCCTGTTTTGTTTTGTTTGTTTGTTTTTTTAGGAATTCATTTTGCTCTGTCCCATGTTGGATCTGTTTCCTGGATCTCATGGTTTATATGGTTTATTTCCTCTTTTTAGAGATGGGATACTTCTCCAGTAGCTTCCTGAGAAACGGTGTTACTTTTTGTTTTTTGTTTCTGTTTTTTTAAGGCCTTGCATCTTTTAAAATCTATTTATTCTACTTACATACTTGATATTTTAGATTGGCATAGATACCTAGTTTGGAAATACTTTTCCTTTAGAATTTCGAAGCTATTACACCACATTGCCTTCTTGCTTCTGGTATTGCTGTTGTGAAGTTAGAAATCTTCCTGATTTCCTGATTCACTGTGATCTCTTTATACAGTATGGAAGCTTTGAGGAACTTCTCTTTGTCTGCAGTGTGTTGAAAGTTTATATGCCTTCCTTGAGCCTCTTTTAATGTATTGTTCTGGGAATTCAGAGAGTCCTTTCAATCTAGAAATTCACATTCTGTTTTTCTGGGAAATTTTCTTGAATTATTTTATCAGTCATTTCCTCTTTTTCATTTTCTGTATTTTCTCTTTTGAAAGCTCTGTTATTTGGTTTTGAACTTCCTGGGCTGCTCCTCTGATTTTATCTCCCTCACCCTCTCTATTTTTCATTTTTGTATATTTGCTTTACTTTCTGGGAGAAAGTAAATTTCTAAACTTTATCTTCCAGCCCTTCTGTTGAGTTTTATCATTCTGGCATCCTTATTTAAAAATTTCCAAGAGCTCTCTTTTAGTTTTTTGTTCTTCTTTTCTGAAATAGTGTGCTGTTCTTTTTAAATGGTTGCACTATTTTATCTGTTTGAGACTATTAATGATGGATTAAGTTTTTTTTCTTCTCCCAATGTTGTGTTTCCTCTGAGTTTTCTTTTTGTTTCTATTTGTTTTTGTCTCTGTCATTCCTTCATGTTTTTCCTCGACTATTTAGTAGTTCCTGGTTTTCTGTTCATGTTTAGAAATGGTGGACTAAAAAACATCTTGGAAGTTGAGTATGTGAGTGACATTTGTTTACTGTGTACTTCACTGATCTGGGTGGGCTCATTAGTTGGGGAACCTCTGATGTCAATATTTTGAACTCTTTTCTCTTGAGCTGGTCAGATTTCCCAAAGAAGACTTTTCCAGATGCCTCCCTCTGGGGGATGAAAGACTGGCTGCCAGCTTTCTGGGTGCTTAGGGGGAGATAATGGGAGAGAGTGGTTTTTTTTGACTTCTATTCTGTACATGTTCACCTAATGCACTGTTTTCAGTCTGATTCCCTGCCTTCGGGTGTGTCTGTGTCCCCCAGTCAGGATAACCTCTGTTGTTACTGGCCCCAGAGTATACCCTTCCATTTGTTTGATGGGGTAAGAGGGGCAGTGGGGAGGGTACCTGGGTTCTAAGCAGGCTTTCAGACAGTTGTCCTTATTTTATCTCCTCTCTGCCTTTTAACCCTCCTTCCAAACATACCTGTATTTTTGATTCCCGAGGCTGAGGGGATTCTGTAAAAATTGTGTTTTATCTGCCCTTTCTCCATAGCTAGGATTCAGTGTTTCAGGTATTATAAATTTATTTATCTCTTGAGCATCTATTTCTTAGCTTTCAAAATCTTGTTGCTCTCATCTTCTCTCCTACCTTCCATTGTGATTTTATGATTTAAGGGAAAAGCAAAACAAAAACAAACAAATTCTTTGCTGATGTTTTAGAGGGATTTAAGAGAGAGCAAAAGCAGATGTGTGTGTTTACCCTGGTGTCTTTACCTGGAGCTGATTAGTTATGTTTTAACAGAAGTTTTCTATTATCCCTGACTTTTTTTCTTTTTGTGACTCAAGTTGAGGGATGATTTAATAGGTTTTCTGTATATCTCTGGTCTACCAGAGGTAGTAACCCTATTACTGGAGGTTGTGAGATGAGGCAGATTTGGAATTTCCTAGTGCGCTCATGTTAGTCCCTGTTGATCACAGCTGCCTTTTCTATACACTGTCCTAGAGTCCTGCTCAGGATTGATATTAAGGTAATTGTTCTGTAGTTTGAGAAGTCTTTCTTTTACCTGTTTCTTGAAAATTCAAATCTTCTGGCAGCTCCCCTATTTCTACTGATCATTCTAAGGCATATAATTAAGGGTTCAATCTCATTTACAAGTTGCCTTTGTGAGTGGGTTTTAATTAGCCTGGGCCAGGAGACTTGAACTCATTTATAGAATCTAGGTCAACCATGTCACTTTACAGGTCAGGAAGCTACGATCCCTGAGATGGAGTAGATTTCCTAATGTCATATAGGTAAGTAGTTGAAAAACTAGGACTCGAATCTAGATCTTTTGATCTCCAGCCAGTGTTCTTTCCATGATACTATACCCTGAGTTCATTCATATCAAGGCCTGTAACTTTTACTCTGTTTGGTAGTCACTGAATATAGTTTTAACTCTGAGGGGAAGACACTGCAAGTATATACTGTTCTGTGTGGTCATGTGGGTTCTGATTGCAGTGGGTCAGTGCAAATAAATGACTTCCACTGGGGGAATTTATCAGCTCATTTCTTACGTATTGTGCCTAAAGAATCGCACATTAAGAATCAATATAAATTTTCTTTAAATACATTCCTGCTGTTAGAAAGTACATTTATCCTGATTCTGTTACAATCTATTTAATTCCAACCATTCTGAACTGACTATAGTGGCTTTCTATTTAGGCCAGGGGAGTCTCTGCCAGTTAAGTTCAATTTTCTGAGGACTGTGACTACCTGTACAACAGATGCCAGCCATTGATGAGAAAATTTCCTTCTAGCCTTTCTTGCTATTATTAGAATTGTTGTTTTCTTGGTTTGTTACACATATCCTCTAAAAATTAGCTTGTGTAGATCTAGTCTTATAGTGGTCACATGTAAAAGAAGGCATATAATTATCTAAGTGAAATAAAGTCTTCTATTCATGGGATGGTGTGTGGGCACTCTTGTACTAGTTTTCTTAATACCTCAGGAAGACTAAAGAAAGATTCATGAACTTTCTTAAATTAGAAAGTATGGCCATGACCTCTTGCCATTGCTAAATTGAGTAGATGACAGTTTCTTTGTACTATTTTGTAATCCTCTAGGACTAATTTTTACCATTAGCCTTATGAAGCAGCATGATAGAGTGGGAAAGAATTTATGCTTTAAATTCAGTTATGCTTTAAATCGAGTTATATTTGGGATCTGCCATTTGCTGCCTGTGTAGTTATGGCAGAATTATTTAACCTGAGTCCTAATTTCTTCAGCTATTTGTGAAGATTAGAAATTACATGTGATGATGCTAGTATATTATTTAATGTTAGCAATTACACAGTAGTGAAGACCCTACTGTGGTGCTTGTTATTAATAAAATAGGTGATGACTCTGTGGTGATGGTTGTGGTTATTATTATATATATGTGCATATTGTTTTTGTTCCTTGTATATTTTAATTTCATCCTTTTGATTTTATATTTTAAAAACCATGTAATTTTAAATTTAAATATAATTATGGATTATTTGTCTTTGGCAGAGAGGAATACTGTGTTTTGGGATAACTTGTCTCTAGAAATATTTTAAAGGGTTGCTTCCCAATTTTGAAAGCATTAGAAAAAGAATTTTGAATCTTGGAGATCTATACTTTTGTCAGAAATTGGTCCATAGAAGTTTGTGTGGAATTGCTTTTTTCTTTTTTTTTAAGATTTTATTTATTTATTTGACAGAGAGAGATCACAAGTAGGCAGAGAGGCAGGCAGAGAGAGAGGGGGAAGCAGGCTCCCTGCTGAGCAGAGAGCCCGATGTGGGGGCTCGATCTCAGGACCTTGGGATCATGACCTGAGCCGAAGGCAGAGGCTTAACCCACTGACCTACCCAGGCGCCCCATGGAATTGCTTTTTAACTCTAAATGTGATCATGGTATATGGGGACATGTATTAGCCCAAGTGAGTATACATCCATAATAGGGATTTTTTGGGGACAGTATTTCAGTATCACTAAATTATCTTTGCTCTTACCAAACAATAATTCCAAGTTTAAAGCTAAGTCTTTAACATTAACTTTATGCTTAGTTATCTCTGTCAGGGTTAAATAGTGGTCCATTTTTAGATTTTCCAGTGAAGACTGGTATAATGATACTTAATTTTAGCTTTAAGGTAAAAGAACTAAATTGTTTTAAAATAACTGGACATTTTCCAGTTTTTCCAGCTGAATTAGTTATGAAGTGATTAAGTTTGTAGGCTTGTTGTTACGTCACTTGCATCTGTATTCTGTCACTTGCTAGAACAACTCCATAAAAAATACGGAGCAGGTGGCCGTGGCTTCCTTTTATCACTGAGACCAGAGAAGCACCAATAGGAAGTTAGTGCAAGTGCTAGGATTAGGAAACCATTCTTCTGAATCAAAGCCAAATATTTTGTTTGCTGAACCATGTGGAATGTTATAGGTGAAAGTATTCTAGTGAGTAAATTGCCATTCATAGATTTCTTGGGGACTGTCTCACCTAATGTTTAAATCTCTGATAGATCTTAATTTTCTAAACTTTTACATATGGTTATCACAAAAATCACAGTAGTGATTTATATTTATTGGTATCTTTTATCTCTCCTCCCTTCAGCCCCCGTCCCCTGCCCCCCTCCCCCATCCATGAGCACAGAACACTAGTTTAGGTGATGATAAAAAACGTTAGTCTCCTACTTAACTTTTCTGATTTCAACTGCCCCCTTTGCTTCTTTGACATTTATTTAAAAATTGAAGTTAAGCTTTCTTTTTAAAACACACACACACACACACACACACACACATTGCTTTCATTTGAAGAAATAAAGGAACTTGTCTGAGAAAAATGCAAAAAGGATATGAACAAAGAGAAATTGTACTATCATTACTAGTAATGATAGCTATATCATTTATACTTTTTGCCTTATGCCAGGCATCCTCCGAAGTATTTTGTATACATACTTATTTACTCTGTAAATACTGTTATTCTCATTTTTGTGGTGGGAGATAAAGGTTAGGTAACTTGTAAGTACTTGCTACTTAGAGTACTAAGTACTTGCTACTTAGAGCTACTAAGTACAGAGTTGGTATTCAAACCTGAAGGCTGGCCCCAGGTTATACCTCTGATGAAATAGATGATAATGGTTTCCTCTAAGCCGAGAAAGGACTGAATATATTCGTACTGGGACATACCATCCTGTTAAGAAGATATGTAATGTGGGAGGAGTTTATTCGTATTGGTGGGACTATTAATTGAAAAGCTCTATGGTGGCCCTCATCCATGAGTCTTATATTCGTATTTGTTGGTAATTGTGCATCAAGCATTGTCTTCTAAGAAAATAATCAGGAAAGTAACAATGTTCAGGAGTGTTTACCAGTTATTATTATAACAGTGAACAAAATGGAAGATTGTTTAGTTGTTATGGGGTAAATTATGTTTTTTTTCCAATAAACAATAAATATGCAAACATTAAAAACTTTTTGAAGGATAATATACAAAAATATAATAAGTCAAAAAGCAGGATATGAGACCACGTAATATGGTTCCAAATTAAAAATTGTGTATGTACAGAAAGATAGGAAGAACATACATTAAGACACTAATAATAATTTTTTATGTGATTTTGGAAAATATTCCTGATGTGATTATTTATTTTTGAACCTACTGTACTATCCACATAGTACTTTCATACTCAGAGAAAACAAAATGGCATAAAGGGGAAAGCATAAATGATGCCAATCCTAGTTTTTACTAAGAATATTTATTAGAAATTAGATTTGCATATCTCATAATGTGAAAGGGATAAGTTCCTAAATGCCATACAGTTTTAGTTTGGATATTATTATTTTTGGAACCATTTTTTTTTTTTTTAAAGTGAAGCACTTGTTTAGGATTGAAAAAAATTGATATATATTTTTTCTTGAATGTGTTCATTATAGTGATTGTTTCAGCACTTTAAATTTGTTTCAGTTTTAACAGAAGATACGGTTATTTTTCTACCCTGTAGTACTTGTTTTTTGAAAAACAACTATAGACAGAAATTGACTTGGTGGGAGTGGGGAGGGGAAGATGAGTAAGGATCCAGTGTAGGGAACACGTGGACTGTTTTTGTACAGAATTATGTTATGAATCCATTTTATTGTCTATTTTGACTGCATAGTTATAGTTTATAGCTACTTAAATAAGGAATTCACCTTCTGTTTGTGTTGAAATATCTTTGAATTTTAGTTCCTTAGACCTCTAAGATTTATGAAATTTTAAAATACAAATGTAGGGGCGCCTGGGTGGCTCAGTGGGTTAAGCCTCTGCCTTGGGCTCAGGTCATGATCTCTCAGGGTCCTGGGATCGAGCCCCGCATCGGGCTCTCAGCTCAGCAGGGAGCCTGCTTCCCCCTCTCTCTCTGCCTGCCTCTCTGCTTACTTGTGATTTCTGTCTGTCAAATAAATACATAAAATCTTAAAAAAAATGTAGGTAATGGAATAAAGATCCAGGTTCTGCTCTCAGCTGGTTTCGTGTCGGTGTTTTAAAATGTGTTTAGAAAACAAAAGACAAAACTACATTAGGGAATTGTTCTTAGAAGCGAAGTTTCTTTCTGTGTTACATGCTAAAGAACATGCATAAATTGGTGATAACTTTGCATCCATTTCATTAGTAGCTTGCTTTGGTGTTAGTAATAAAGCACTATGGTGTTATGGGCTCACTGCTTTCCTGATTAAAGATGATTCAAACTGTAACTTCTTCATGGAAATAAATTGAGGAAATCCTTTGAAAGAAATTATTTCACTTTTACAAACTTATTACTTAAACTCTTACTTGATTTCAAAGTATAATTTATGAATCAAATACAGAGTAACAAAATTGTTTTATATGTGAGGACTTTATAGTAAGTTTTTGGTAAAAATGGTTCAACTGGAAATAATCATCATCTGTTTGTTATAATTTGGTATTTAATATAAAGTGCTGTGTAGAAATCTTGATATGAAGAAGTGACTTTTTTCTCCCTTTAAAAATCAAGGAGGACTGACAAAATTATTCAGTGGGAAATTTTATCTGAAGTAATATAAATAGTTATTTTAGCAAATTTGCTTGTCTGAATGGGAGCTTGTTTTTAGTATTCTGTGACTAAGAAGAAATACCAAAACCATTGTAATTTTCTTGTTTTTTTTCAGGCTGAACTCACGGGAATCAAATGGCGTAGGTACAATTTTGGAGGGCACGGGGACTGTGGACCCATAATTTCAGCCCCAGCCCAAGATGATCCAATCCTGTTAAGTTTCATCCGTTGTCTGCAAGCCAACTTGCTATGTGTATGGCGTCGTGATGTCAAACCAGATTGCAAAGAGTTATGGATATTCTGGTGGGGAGATGAACCCAACCTAGTGGGTGTAATACATCATGAACTGCAGGGTAAGTTTTTTGTTTTTTCTTAAAAACTGTTAACATCATATATATTTCTTAATAGTAGTAAATTTCCAAAAGAATTTATTAAGACTTGCTGAGAAAAATCCAATTGTTTAATGTGTGTGTCTCTCAAAAGGAAGGTCTTCACTCTTACCCCTCTTCTTTCCGTGCCCCCTTTTTTCCCCCAGATCTCTTGTTCTTTCCCAGTTATGCTAGGAACCAGAACCTGTGAACCACTGTTTCTAAAGGAAATGCTGTGTCTCCTAGATGTTTTGGGGGGTGGAAACGAGGCAAGATCCACTGTTTTAAAGTGATAGTGAATTGTGAGTAATTAACAAGTCAGTGAAATGAACAGAATTGTTTTTTCTTGGATTGTGGCTGTTGTGGTTCATTACCAGCTGAACTCTGGTGGAAAATTATAAAGTGATAATAGAAAGTTAGTACATGCCTTACTGGACAAAATTATGAGATGACATTGGATAGTATTCTGAAGAAAGATTAATATAAAGAATCTGGTATAATTTTGATATGATAAGTTTTCCTTTGTCTTGTTTCTTCATTTTATATAATTAGGTGATTCCAGAAAATACTTGGTCCAGTGTTGCCTAATTTTTAACTTCAGTTTACATCTGATATCTGGAAACTTTGAATTAATATAAAAGTTTCATTATTCTAAGTTACTTTTTGTATTTACCACAGATTTATAACCAGAGGAAACGTTATTAATATTCTTGAATGCTCAAAATTTTTTACTTCTTTACCTAAATGTTTCCATCTAGCGTGCTAAAGAACTTTTCTAAATCAAGATTAATTACAATCCTTAGGGTAGTACGTTAATCTTCCTAAGTCTCCTAGAGCCAACTTTTATTATGTCCAAACTATGTATTTTGTTAGTGTGTGATTGAAAAAGTTCAGATAGCATTTGAAATGTTTTGTTAGTTGATATATTTAGGTTTTTTTTTTTTTTTTTTTTTTTTATTTAAAGGAAGGAGTAAAACTAACTTTATATTTGAGGGCCTATTCTAAGGTGTTTGAATTTGCCTAAAGGATTTCCTGCCAACTTTTGCTTGGTATATTCCTAGCTTTCCTTTGCAGCCATTTTTAAAAAATCTGTGATATCCCGGGCCACAACAGCCAGAGGGCAGTAAACCTCAGTGGACTAATTAGCTGTTTACCTTATGGTCCATTTGTCTATTCAACACAAACCTTTCTTTCCATAGTTTGTAGAATATTTGGTTTATAAATATAAGAACCCTGTCTGGGTAAGATTGCTTACTTAGCTGGTAAATCAGCAGAATATCAGAACTTACATACATATCAAAGCGTATTTCATGTAGTTAGCAGGGAACTCAGGTAAAATTAGTTTAACTGCATCTGGATTCCATTTATTATAAGGGTTTTTAAAATAAGATACCCCTAGAAGATAATTATAACATCTGTGTTTGTCCATTTAAGTATCAAAACATATATTTTTGTTTTAAATTTTTTACACATGTAGTAGAGGGATAGAGCATTTTTGTTTGTTCATCCTTTATTTCTCATGGTTATTTCTGATTCTTAATCTCCTTCCATTTCTCTACTTTATATTGATACCGTATGTCTTAGCTTTTTGGTCTGGTCTTTATTTGTTAGCAGCACAAATTATCACTTTATAATAATGATGAAACCAAACCCAAATTTACCTGATGTATAAAGTTATTTGTCCATACCAACAAAGTGCATAATCAGTGTTTTTAGAATTAAGTTACTGTGTTATTTCTCATGGACTTTGTTACCGAGTTAACAAAAAATGAAGGCTATTTAAAATTTTTATAGTTGCTTTATTTTTTTATGGTTGCTTTATATTTCATTGATGTATTAAGTATTTTTTGGTAAAGAATAAGGAAAGATCGACTTTTTTTGAACTGTTTTTTATGAAACACAGAAATACTACATTTTAATTAGAAAATTAGGAAAACACAACTGTCAAGTGAAGAGAACAAAAATCCTGATGTCTAAAACAGTTTTAATATTTGGTATTTTTATGTATAAATGGAATTGATATCATACCGTTTTATAACTCCATTTTTTTCAACTGACAATATGTTGTGAATGATTTCTCATGAGAATGATTATTTTTTATTTTTATTGAGTCTGAAAACAGTGTATGCTGTTTATTCTCTTGCGTGCCACCAGGAAAGTAATCGAGTGATGGAACAGTCATAACTTTGTTAAGTATGTCTGTTCTCTTTGATATGTTGAATTGGGGAAAGTTACTGGATTAAAGTAAAGCCTGTGAAGTGTCCATCCCATACGTAAAAGTGGTTGGAAAAGGTAATTTTATATGGTTCAACCTAATATTAGAAAGTATTTGAACTTAATTAGAAAAATGAGTTGCATAAGGATAACTTTGTATGACAGGTAGAGTGATCATGAGAAAAAGATACAAAGAAATATTTTAATTGGTGGTCATAGTAAGTGAGGATATTTTGAAACCTGTTTTGAGTTTTAATATATGTAAGAGTGATTTCATTTTAGGTAGAATAAATTTTAACAGAACCCTGTAAACATTAAGTGTGATGGTACCATTACTGTAACATTTTCTTTTTATAGGGACATTTTACTATTTCTTAAAATCCTTGGTAGTTCCCTTGTCTTTACAATGTACCCAAAATGGGATACTACTAAGAAGCCTCACTGCAATACAACACCAAAGCAACCGTCTTTGATTTAATGTGTAAAGTATCTTCATAGAAAGAGAACAATTCTGCAAGATAGACACACAGTTTAGTTTTGAGATACTAGATTTTTTTTTGTTAATTGCTTGAAGTATCTATGAAATAGTCGGAGGGAGCACTTAAATACATTTATAGTTTGTCCCTGTCGCTTAGATAAACACTTTTGGGCCTGTGTCTGGAGAATTGCTATTTATCTTGCCTAGTATATTGCTATTTATCTGGCATAGTAGTTCAGAGCATGGGGTAGGTTTGAATCCCTGCTCACTTGCTTGCTGGCTGTGTATCGTTGATCAAGTAACTTATCCTTGCCTCACTTTCCTCACTGTAAATTGGGTTATAAGGATAAGAAAAGCACAGAGAACAGTTCATCTAATTGTGACTGTTGCTGTTGCTACTACATTGACGACTCATTCAAAAAAATTAAAACACCTTGACAGTTTTTAAATGATTTTAAATGATTGTTCTGTAGAACATTCAGTGCTTGCTAAAGTTCCTCAAATACTAACTTTTGGGGGCACCTGGGTGGCTCAGTCGGTTAAGCATCTGCCTTCGGCTTAGGTCATGATCCCAGGGTCCCAGGATTGAGGCCCACATCAGTCTCCCTGCTTGGTGGGGAGCTTCTCCCACTCCCTCTCCCGCTCCCTCTGCTTATGCTTGCTCTGTCTCTGTCAAATAAATAAATAAAAATCTCAAGGTAAAAATACTAACTTTAAAGTATTACACTTTTGGGTTGGAGTGATCAGATTTTTGAGTTTGAGTTTTAAAATTTGGGTAGAGTAAGAGAATAATAAAATGTCAGGGACGCCTGGGTGGCTCAGTTGGTTAAGCGGCTGCCTTCAGCTCGGGTCATGATCCCAGTGTCCTGGGATCGAGTCCCACATCGGGCTCCTTGCTCGGCGGGGAGCCTGCTTCTCCCTCTGCCTTTGCCTGCCTCTCTCTGTCTGCCTGTGCTCGCTCGCTCTCTCTCCCTCTCTCTCTGAGAAATAAATTTAAAAAAAAAATGTCAGAGCAGCAAAGATATCCCTCCCTATACACATGACAGTTGTGTAGACTTCTGCTATACGTAGTTTCATGATAAACCTTAGATGGCATTATGAAGAGATCAGAACTTTAAAATGTGTCTGTTGGATCTCTGTAAGGTAGGTTTGTAACTTTGCTGGCTTCTCCACATAATGGTGTTGAAGCAGGGCACTGGCTGAACACAAACATGTGCATGTCCTTCCTTGTGTCCATCCATGAGTACCCGTACCTGTGGGTCCAGTTACAGTGTTTGGATGTAATCTCTACCCTTGAAATGTTGAGAGTCTAAAAAGGGTGTAAGACAAGCACAAGACAGTATGTACAGTGCAGAGAGACACTGAAAGTCTGTGTGAGAGAAATGTACTAGATTGACTGCTTTCCCAATGGGCAGACATTCAGTTTTAGGACCAACGCACAAATGTTTTATAAACTTACAATAGGAATACCGAGAGCCCTAGTGCCAAGGGTTGATAACCTTCTTGGTTTCTGGTCTGTTTGTTCAACTTCTAACGTTAGGCAAGAGCTGTGATCAGACCTGGGTATGTAAAATGACTCCTTATACTTGAGGAGCTCACAGTCTTATTGGGGAGGGAGCTAAGTGAATCCATAATTATGCTACAATGAAGTAAGCTTTAACTGGTTAAGTTATGGGATTTTGCACAAGCATCAGATTCAGTCTTGGGAAACAGGATAGGGAGATGATGGGAAGCCCAGAGGCTTGAGGTGCACCTTATTGGATATGTAGGAGCTACCTAGGTTGGGATGGAACTTGTTCTTGTTAGAGGGAGTAGCCTGTACAAAGGTCCTGCTGGCAGTGAACAAATGGTGTGAAGAGCAGGTTTGTCTGGAGCTTAGGCTATTAGTGAAATAGTCAGGAGAGACTGAAAGACCGGGAAGGTGGGCCATAACGAGTGCACTGAAGTTAAGGATGAGGAATTTGCACCGAATTTGATAGACTTTGAGGAATTGTTACAGGTTTCTGATCAGGAAAGTTTCAGACATGATTAGGAAGATAATATACAAGATGAGTATGAGCAGAAAGGCAATAATATTGTAATAAATTATTCTGAATTGAGCTATAAACTTAAACATTCTCCTCAGTTTAAGGTACAGATTTATTTAAGTTAAAAAATACCAATGATTACATACTGAACTTTTTATTAATAGTCTTTGCCAATTTTATTTTATTATACCTTTGTTCGTTTTGCTTGACTAAAATTCTTTTGCATTTTTTCAGTTTGAATTTTAGCGATTGATATAATACACCAAACTGACTTTTCCAAATCCACCAAACAAAATTATTTTATGAACACAATCTTCTGGCCATTTGATTGGTTATTAGTAAGTGGTGGGAAAGATATGCTATCTTAAAACCCCAAAATGGTACAGTGGGCAAATACAGGCTTCTAGGAACTAAAGATGGCTTGACCCAAAGCATTAAGAGTCCCTGGTCCAGAAGGACAAGTATTATATATGGCCTAGTGTGTGCTTAGTAACGCTTGTTGGATGAGTGAATGAATGAAGCCCATCTTACATATTTCTAACATAGCACAGTATTGTGCTCTCAGAAGGTTAACTTAAAATAAATACGCTTAAAACGTTTAATGATTTGATATTGTGAGGAGATTGAAACCTAATTAAAAATAAGGCATTAAGTATCCATTTTATTTTGTGTATGTTCTATAAAGAAACCAAGCTATAGATATGCAGTCTATAATTTTAAAATTTATCTGTGCTCTTTTCCTTTTGATTATTACAGGTAGACAGACAGATGTAAATTAGAATAGGGATACATCTGTCTACCTCTAAAAAATGCCCCATCGTGTTGGAAGCCTTAGGAATTGGCTCCACTGTCAGTGTAGAGGCAGAGTGGCAGTTATTACCCTTTGTTGCATTTATAGTCATGAGTATTGGTTTTTTATTTTTCAGAGTGCTGCCACCTATGCCAGGAGGTATGGGCAATTGCAAAAAAGCATTAGACATTAGAGAACTAGGAAAGAGGGATCTTGTCTTTCTACTAGTAAGCTAATTTAAGACATGCTAATACTGTTGCATATACCACCGAACTGATTGCAATCCTCTGGAAAGAGAAGTGAGCATTTTGAAAGGATGGAGGAAGGCTGAGAGAAGAGAATGGAGAGCCAGTTTTCTAGTACTGTAATGTGTATATATAGATTACAATGTATATAATCTGAAATGATAGGATTGATGTAACCTTTGTTTAGCTATCTCCAAGACAGAACATAGTTCCCTCCTCAGCTTTTTTTTTGAAAAATATTTATGGGTATATGCACACATTTTGGCTAAACCATTTTATAGGTAATTTCTAGACTTCATGAATCTTTACCCCTAAATACTTGATCATGTAACTTCTATGAGAATGTAGGACATTTTCAGTGATACTGATGTAATATGTTGTCCCATCAAATTTTTCATATTCTGAATTTGTCTGTTTCCTCATGATTAGATTCAGGTTAAACATTTTTGACAAGAATATTGAGTAGGTGATGAATATTTCTGTGCCATCCCATCAAAGGCACATGTCAATTTGTCTCAATATTGATCTTGCTAGCTTTGATTACTTAGTGTCCACCAGATCTTTCCTGTATAAAGATACCCTTTTCTTTCAGTAATTATTAGGTAAATCAGGGGTGAGACTTCGAGACAGTGAATATTCTTTTCCCTAGCCCACTTTTCACTCTGGCTTGAGGAGAAATCTAACTTTGAAGCTATTAGAAACAACAGAGATCAAATGAAGACTACATTCCTGAGTAACAGGAAAGGTAGGGGAACAGAGGAGAGGAGAAAGAAGAAAAATATGGGATATCTAACCAAGGCAGATTATGACGGTAAAGTGAAACTCTGAAAAGTGTTGACGTTGAATTTTCTAAAATCATAGTTAAGTATATAGGTATATACTGTTATATCTTATAGTCTGTGAATTTTCAGTTGAATTTTGGTTTATGGTTATCTTTGACAAAATGAAATGATTTCAGTCAACATTGTGAATGGCTTTATTCTCAATTGAAAAAAATTACTTTTTGTGAAAGTAGTGATCTTTTTACATATAAAAATCACAGGAGTGAAGTTTATTTGTAGGCAGAATGTTCAGTTTCAGAATTTCTTCTTTTTTTCTTTTAAAGTTTTTTTTTTTTTTAATTTATTTGAGAGAGAGAGAGAGAACATAGGAGAGAGGTCAACAGGAGAAGCGGACTCCCTGCTGAGCAGGGAACCCAGTGCGGGACTTGATTCCAGGACTCCAGGATCATGACCTGAGCCAAAGGCAGTTTCCCAACCAACTGAGCCACCCAGGCATCCCAGAATTTCTTCTAAAGAGATTATCTGATCCCTGATTTTTTTTCACCTGGTTTTATATATATATTTTTCCCATTATTGGTGGGCAGTTTATGATTCATTGAAATTAATCACTGATTAAATTAGAAAATAATTCTTTTTGGGATTTATTGTTTGGATTTATTTATTTTTCAAGTATAAGATACTGGTGAATTTTTCTGCAGCATTCTAGATTTGTAGTATTTTACCTGTCAACATTTATATGGAGATTTTATTACATGGCATTAATTCTTGAGTTAACACTGCATTGCTGAAAAGTAAATTTTACTTTAATTTTCATATTTGTTGTTATTATGTATATAGTAATAGAAGAATACATTTGTATTTCATGAGAAATAAGCACTTTTACTCAGTAGAAAATGATAGCTATTTCTAAATAGTTTATGAACTAAGTATTCTTAATTCTCACTGGCTCTAAATTATTCAACTCTTGATAGAAAATTTCTGACTTTTAAAATAGTTACACTGTGTTTTATTTTCTTATGTGTAGTTTTAAAAGAATTCCTTTTCTAAAGCATAAAATAGTAATAGTTTTCATTGATGATTATCCAAGTGATTCCAGTGTGTATTTAACTGAAATAATAGATTTAACAGAAAGTCATACGTTTCTCATAAAAGAGAAAATGGAATACTTATTAATACTTTTGTAAGCAACACATTTATATTGTAAAGTTATCGTATGATTCAGAATTCTTTCATATGAAGAATAGGAAAAGATCTAATGGATTAGATAGAATTATTAAGCTAGGCGTGCTTGCAATTGAGAGAACAAGCTAAAGTCTAGCTGTGGAATGTAAATAAAATCGATGTGTTACCACAGGCAACTTACTGAACCGTGTAATTAGCTTTTTCTATGAAAAATGAGACATTTATACTGAGATTGTGGTGAAATAGTATGTAAAGGGCTTATGTTCTAATGATATGAAAATTAAACTGTTGGTAAAAAATTATAATTTGAAGATTGCTGCTTCAGGGAAAAGTTTAATCAATTGGTTTTTAGGGGGGGATTTATGTTTTGGTAAGTAAAGGCATTACAGTCCAATATTTTTGCATTGATACGAAGTCTCCTACTTGTATAAAGTAAACTTGAGTAAAACCCCCACTAATGAAGGATTAAAGTCACCACTTGAACAAGTAGGATTGAAAATTAACCTGAAATTAGAGAAACCATTATTTAGTGTATTATAGTTTTTTCCCTCCTTTATATGTAAGTAATTTTAGTGATGAATATATTGCAACGGATACAAAAGTATTTAGGCTAGTAATTTTAAGGATAGCTTATTTGATACCCACTCCCTTTGTTTACGTTGTAGTTCAAAGTTTAATTCCTTAAAAGAAAATTGAAAGATTTAGAAGAGGTTCTTGTACATTAAAGTATAAAGATTTCTTTGCCCCTAATATAATTTTTTTGTTATCTCTTTTTTTTAAGGGACGTTAACATAAGGACATGAATGTAGCAAATTGGAGAAAAAGTTTAGCTATGAGTAGAATTTAATGGCCTAATTAATTCCAGAAAAAATTATATATTTGAACATTAAAATTGAATGAGGTAGAGATATAAAATTATCTAACTAGAGAACAATACCTTTGCTGCAGAATTTATAAGCAAATACATTACTGACATGAATTTACAAGGAAATTCATTGCTGACCCATTCAGATGGCATCATGTCAGTTTTACTGTTTAGTATTTTATATGGGAGATGAAGTAAAAAGTCTCTCCAGTGAAATTGGGCTTTTATAATAAGGAAGAAGGTGAGAATGGATCTCCTAGGTCATCACTGGGAGGATTCAGAGAATGTCCTCTTCCATTTATGCTGTTGAAATTAGTATAGGCAGAAGGAAACTGAAGCTTAGAAAACGCCTGTGAGTGACTTCCTCATGTCACTCATTATGGTAGAATCCAGCCCCATATGTTGTACCTTTCAAAATCAAAACCATTATTGGTTGCAGAGCTATATATAACATGAAACTATGTGATTGTGCCATATAAAATGAGTCAGTCAAGTTTCCCAAACCATTTTAAATAAAACCCACATAACTTTTCCAGTTCTATTTATATCAGCTCAGATCTATTTCCTGTACTTACAGAAAGAATGCTGGCTTGCATAATACTGGACAGAGGACCTATCTTTTTTGATTTAAGTATTTTCTGTGATACGTGGCAAATGTTGGTTCCAGTAATGTCAACTCATAAACATTTAGTCTAGGTCCTCTTAACTGAGCACACACTAAAGATAAAGGGAAAATAAAAATAAAATAAAAATAGTTTCAGAGTCATAAAAACTTGACATGAATATAAGCCATTTGAATATTTAGTTTATATGAGATTAGCATTTGCTATTATAAAATATGTTAACTGAAGTAACTGAAACAGTTTTGTTTCTGTTGTCATTAAGAGGTGTTTTTTCCCCCCTCTTCTTATAGATCTATTATCATAGGTATGTATTTTGAAAAATCACAGTAAAAGAACATGTTAACTATTGGAGGAAGCGGAGGTGGTTGCTGAGGCTACCATTTAATTATTCTGGACCTGTTCAGAGTGTGGGAAAACATATTTACAAATGGTTTCTATTTTGTTTTGTTTTAGAATGTTTGAGCAAATGGCAGCTAGAACTTGGTGTCGTCTACTCAGCATGGGTATCACTGGAAACTAAGATTTTTTTATGCTTTTAAAAGAATATTGTAATGGTGGAAATAATACATAAATATGCTGCTTCTCCCCCATCCCAAAAGTTCCCAACAGTTTGGCAGTGTCTTTTAAGTATTAGAGAATTATGAAATTAGACTGTGTTGCTCTTATTTTGTGACTGATGCTGTCCTGGTACTACCTGAATTGATGCTCATTGAATATCATTATGGCTAGCAAGTGTCCGATAATTTCCTTTAAAGCTCCATCTGTGTAAATATTTTTGAACGATTTTCTCCAAGTACTGAGCCACATACCTATTTCTTATAAACCTGACATTGATAAAATGCACTCTTTGTATAATTGGGTCTTGTTTTGATACTGGCTCTTTCATATTGTGATTTGGCAGTGAGTTCAACAGAATAAGCATTATCCTCTTGAGGCCCATCTAGGATTGAACTAAAGGGCTTCTGTAATACCTACGTGATCATACAATTAGGTTTTTTAAAAAAAAATTTTTAAAAAATGCTGTGATAATGTAACTGAATATGAGCTGGTTGCCAGGGTATTGTGGTAGAATAATACCCTGCAGTTTGTAGTTAATCATGCAGCAGAACTGCCTTGATTAAAAAAAAAATTAAGAATAAGATAAAAATTGGATGAAGACAAAGTATCTTTGTGTTGAAAAAGATTGGATGTATAAAATGGTAAAGGGAAGGTTAGAGCATTCACAAATCTGTTACTGGAAACTTTGTCTTCCTACTTAATATAATATTATATGTAAAATATCTGCCATTAAAAAAAATACTTATGGCTTTGCTACCCTTGGGGCAGATAAGACTTCTTGGTAATCTTGAAGGCTTACTTTATTTTTTTTATTTTATTTTTTATTTTTTTTTGAAGGCTTACTTTCTGACACCATTAGGAAATACACAAGTATCTGTAGAATGACTCCCTGAAACAGGAAATGTGAAGGACCTCATCAAGATGAGGTTTATTCATTAAGATTGTTTTGTTTTTTCTACAGGTAATCTTGGACTTATTTAAACATAAGCAAAAATTTACTGTTTACTCTTTATTAGAGGGCATGTTATTTATATTGAAATGTAGGTAGTCTGAATTAGAAAAATTCAGATACTCTCAGGTCGCTTGTAGGCACTATATTTTTAACTTATTTTAAAAGTCACCTAGTAGATAGTCATAGTGGAAAGGACGTCTGCTTTGACATCCTTGGAAGAAAGCTATATGCAACTCTTATTGTTTAGGGAGGAAATAACATTTGTTGACAGTGACTCCTTATGGAAAAATTTATCATGCCATTTACTGGTTTCATGAAGAGTGTAACAAAGACGGGCTCTTGATTTGAATAGCAGACTTGGCTGGGACAATTATCTCCATTGCTAAAGGAAAGGCTTCATTAAGCAGAACTCAGTTAGCCAAAGCCCTCAAACACATTTGAATATCTATCCCCCTGGCCCCCAACCCATCCTCAGTAAGCACGCAACCATTTTATAAAAAAAGGTTAAATGACTTAACCATAGTATTTCAGTGATTAGTCCAGATATTCATAGATAGCATTCTGATTCCCAATATGATTGAGGCAGTGAGCTAAAAGATCCTCAGGGGGCAAAAACATTTTCATGGAATGCCCTGAGGTCATGACTGATTCAGTTCAATTGCCCACACATTAAAATTTATAGTATTGTCTAATAGTGATAAAATAATATATGAGAAGATTTTTAAATCATTCTTTGAGCTTTATAAACATAAAGTGTTATCACTATTTAATCTTTAATATTTATGGCTACCACCATGTATTTACTCAATAGATTTTTATTGAGCCTGCATTCTCTTAGGTGCTGCTCAGAATACAAAAATGAATCAGAAACATACTCTTGTTTTTTAGAAGCTGACAAATAGGGGAGCTAGCATTTGTACATGGGGTATTAGTTACAGATGTCCTAAGAGGAGTCATACAGTATTTTTTCAGTTACAGAAGGAGGCAGGGCCTTGATGAAGAGTTAATTCTTGAGCTGAGCCTTAAAGAATGGGTAGGATTTTGGTGTTTGGACATATGGCTATGTTAGGGCAAGCACACTTCATGTATATGGAATTGCATATGTAAGGATGTAGAGAGGAAAGTTTGGAATATCTATTTGGGAAAAGTTAAGGATGAGAAGTTGATTGAAAATGCATATTTATGCTTAAACCCTAGGCCAATGAGTTTGGACTTCATAGGCAGTTGGGTTTTTTGAGAGTTTTTGAATAGGACTAGAGGGAAGGCCCTCTGTAGGCTGCATGGCAGGCAGGACCTGCATCTGACTCTTGCTTATAGTTGTAATTCCAGGACCAGCACAATTCCTGACACATATTTGTTGTGAATAAATTAACGAGTAAATGAATGAGTGTAATAGGAGTTTGTATAGACTGTCAATCTGTCATCATTGACTACTCCCAGGTCCTCCCAGTATTTTGGATCACAGAGGAGAACAGGCTGTTGTTTAGAAGACTGTTTTAAAGAACACATACGGGGCACCTGGGTGGCTCAGTGGATTAAGCCTCCGTCTTCTGGCTCAGGTCATGATCTCAGGGTCCTGGGATCGAGTCCCGTATCGGGCTTTCTGCTCAGCGGGGAGCCTGCTTCCCCCTCTCTCTCTCTGCCTACTTGTGATCTCTGTCTGTCAAATAAATAAATGAAATCTTAAAAAAAATAAAATAAAGAACACATACTACTGCATATGTGAAAGGTTTTTTTTTTGTTTCATTGATTTAACTGTATATTGGAAAGACAGTGATACAGTTTTCTTCCCTTTTTTTGCAGCTTATTTTTGTAGTCTGCAGTTTAGTTTTAAAAGTTTTTATTAAAATTTATTGACTAATTTTCCATAAATTATTTCCATTAGTGTTGTAGATAGCAAGTAGTTGGGACAGTTAGCAAAAAGCTTGTGTTCTAATTGTCTTGTAGAACAGAGGCTGTGGGGAGGGTCCTATTAAATGGGTTAAAGTGCTTAATGGTATTTCTGTGTCAGAAGCCTTGTTAACTTCTAAATACATCATGGATTGAATGACCTTGGGTGTCCTACATATGTTATAAATTGCCAGTTCAACATTAGAGTTGATATTTGCTACATAGAAAAAATTAGCTAACATTGCTCTGCTGGGCTCTCTGGATATTGCACATTTGCAGTATAGAATCCAACTGACTGAAAACTTTCATTGAGCTTTCTTTCTCTCACCCTGAAATCCTGAATTAATTGCTAACTTTTTAAGATATGATGACTATAGACTACATGGTAAAATGAGATATAGTATATGATTTAAGTAAACATTTTCAATGAAATCCTGAATAGAAACTTTTTAGTGTTGGTATACATCTTTTCTATTGCTATAAAAGATAGTCTTTTGGTTCCATCAAATACTCTAAGGTAGCAAGTTAGTACTTTACCAATTCTGTAATTTTAAATGGCGTTTTTAAAAGACTACTAAAAAAATCAATCTGTCTCTTCCAGAGATACTTGAAAACACACACATATACCTACAGCAGCTTGAATATCCTGTATTGGTTGAAATTTCCATTTGGCAACACATGGAATGCAGCCACATCTCCCAGAGGAGACTTGAAGAATCTTCCCATCATTAGTGAATCACACTTTCTTGGCTAGGAACCGTCTATCATTCTCTTTTTCCATTTGTGACTTTACCTGGCATTCTGTGGAAGTATAGGTCATGGATTGTGGATTACTCCTTCCTATTCACCCTTACGTATGTATCTAAAAATGGAACAGAGGCCAGGAAGAAATTTAGCACTCTTTAGTTATAGTTTACTTTTGGGAGGTAGAGATCATAATATAAGTATGGTAAGTTGACTAAAAATAAGGTGGAATGGTCATGCCATGCCTCCTCCTGTTATATATGTCATCATGGACCATTTAAATTTGCTCGTCTTTTATTCTTAGCTCTAATGTGGGAATTACAGCTCTATTTTATGATACAACGTGAAGTGAATATGAAAAGCTCATAGATTTAAAGGCTGTGTAAATGCATTTCATAGTCATACTTTTTCTTTAATGAACCTCACTGTCAAACTATTTTAAATCTTCATGAATTTATTTTACAATTAAGTTTTGGCCGTAATTTCTACCTGTGAATAAAAGTTGAATTCCTTTTCACTTGGCATTGTCAGTAGTAATTCAATTATATAATAGGTGTTTGATTTTTAAGAAAGTATCTTGTAACTGGTCATTTTCTAGCTTTGGCTATTCAGGGATGGTTGATAATATTAATGCCTTTCCTCCTAAAGGGATTTTAAATTAATTAATTAATTTATTTATTTATTTATCAGAGAGAGAGAGAGGGAGAGAGAGCAAGCGAGCACAGGCAGAGTGGCAGGCAGAGGCAGAGGGAGAAGCAGGCTCCCCGCCGAGCAAGGAGCTCGATGTGGGACTCGATCCCAGGATGCTGGGATCATGACCTGAGCCGAAGGCAGCCGCTTAACCAACTGAGCCACCCAGGCGTCCCCTAAAGGGATTTTAGAATAAAAAATTAAAATTATGTTCCATGTTGTTTTAATCGGATTATGGTCTAATCCTTGAAAATTATAGTGAGTGTATGGTATATGTTAATTATCAGTAGACCAGTGTTTTGGATTTTTTATTCACTATTACATATATAGAATTTGCAAGAATATTGGATTAACAAGGATTACTACTCCCATTCATGTCGCATGCTATAATAGTCCCCGTTTCCCTTTCTACATTTGTGTTGTTTTTTTTTTTTGCAGAATAGTTTTTATTTATGCTTATTGTGCCTAATTTTATAGTAGCAATAAACTGAGAATAAATGATAGCTTGATATAGTTATATGTTGAAACTGGGAACCAGACAAGAATCAAATATTTATAGTTCACTTGTTATGTGTTAGGCATCATGCTGGGGGCTTGGTGATCAGTCTTGCACTTGAAAGTAGTTTTGAATTTTTTCTTTTGGAATTTCAACTTACATGATTTACAGGGAAAAGTTTAAGATTCTGCTCATTTGTTTTTTCACCTTGTTTTGTGTTTATTAGATTCATTTTCATATAGTATGTAGGACAGATTTAGTAGATATGAAATACCAACCTTTGCCATCTTGAGATTGTTAATTTAACTGGTTGAACACTAGAGGGACTGCAGACTAATCACTGGCTTTTTAGTTCAGTAGTATATTAGTTGGGATGCTTTATTTAAACAGTGGAGCTACACAGCTTTTTCCTGCTTTTTAGTTTTCCCAGGGTTAGGTATTGTGCCGCCAAATTTACCTGGTCACTTATTTTGGTTAATTCTCAAGTGTAAGGACTATAAAATTTAAACTCTGCCACTTTAGGTATATCAACACAAAAGACTTTTGGTTGGTTATGGACTGTTTTTAAGCTCAGTTTGTATATTTAGATGTCCTGCTGAAAGAAATGGGAAAGCTGGGAGTGGGCTGTATAAACAATGAGTTCCCAGCTTTCTCTTGGAAATCTGTGAGTATGGGAACATAGCATTTGGGAAAAGTGAATATTCATTGGAACCTTAGTTCAGATTAATATTTTATGGAGATTTTCAACAATTTTATGATTATTGGGTATGAATTTTGTGGGAAGATTTATTAGGTATAATAGCACAAACAAGGTAAGATAATCTATACAATATACTTTTAGTCCAGGTGTTAGTGTTAGAGATAATTTTGCTGTTTCACACAAAAGCTGTTTGGCAACTGAGCTTAATTAGATAAGAACTTTCTGGAATTAGGTTTTAGGCATTAAAATGTTGAACATTTCTTGAAAAAGAACATTTTACTCTCAATTTTGCCTAGAAATGGTGTAAATTTTAAATTACAAAAATTTAAGTTAATCTGTATACAATAGATGAGTGCTTCTAGAAGTGTGGTTTGATGGCTGTGGGGATTTTAATCGAGGTCACATTAGGATCATAAAATAACAAATCAGTCTTTATGTATCTCTTTGTAAAGAAATCCTAAAAATCACTTAGAGATGCATAGAATGAGATGGATATAGCAATCATTATTTTCTTTTGAAATGAACTTGTTTCTTCATTTTTATATGTTATAGTACTAATCTATCAAACTTGTTCCCTGAATAGTTTGTTATATATAATACTAGAACACTGGTAAGAATAATATCTGCTTTTACCTTTGTTTGCTAGATTTTTAAAATATGCCAGAAATATTATTACATAAAGGTAGTTTTAAATTTAATTCTTCATGTTTATGAGAATTTCCTCTGTATTTTATTTTCCTCAGTTACATATTTTTAAAACTCAGTATAAATTAAAAATAAGTTCAGTAATGTATAGGAAAAGAAAAATTTAAATGTCCATCTCTTTATTATTGGTAATCTGTCTGCTTCCAGAATATTTTTGAACTAAAGTGATTTGTGGAATTGGCTTTTATAATTTAAATATCCCTTGACACTAACTTGTAAGAACTATGATAATCGGTTAAAGTATACATTTGGTTAGATCACTTAAAAATTACATGTCTATCCAAATCATTTGTGTTCCTGTTATAATTGAAAAAGTCTTTAAAATTGTCCTTTGTTGGTTTTTGGGCTTCTGAAAATAGGAAAATATAAGTTACCACTGAGTCATAAATGTCGTTGGTTCTTTGGCAAAACCATCAGTCAAATATTTTACTGCTAGTCTTAAGTGCTTTGCATAATGCTAATAAGTACTCTATTAAATTACAGATTTTGTGTTGGGTTATTTGGAGAAGAAATTTGAAATTAGAGAGTCTTTTATAGCTTCATTATTCTTTTCTCAGAAGTATGGTCTCAGTGTCACAAAAGACAAAATGCTGATGTGTTAAGTATGAAACTGTTTTCTGAAGATTGAATTTCTGGAAAATGCCAGAAAGTACACAGAGTACTGAACCGTGAATTCCAGAGTTAGGATAAAGACATGTTGGATGTAAAAAGCATGTTTTTGTTGTAAATGTTGGCTAGTTGACATGATTATAATTGGCATTGCAGGAGTCATCTTCAGTTGTTGTTTTGAACAGAGTAAAAACTTATCCTCAAAACTTATCCTTACTTTGTTATATTTAAGAGGGAGTGGGCAGTAATTGCTCAGTGTATTAGACAGTAGATTGAAAAAGTTTTCGCTTTCTAAAGTTAGATTAAAGGTAAGATTAAGGACACTATTAAGGAAAGTTAGAAAAAATAAGAATCTTTTATTCTATTTCCAGTTTCTACCAAGGGTATTATTTGAAGTCACTTTCATCACTGAATGCCTCTGGGTTAGGATAAAATTCGGTCATTCCTAAAATGACCCGACAAAGGTTTAATTAGAAAAAGACTACTTAGTAGATAGTTATGCTACTGCATCTCTGTATGTTATGGAATGTCTTAATATAACGTGGAGGAGGGAAGTGTGGAATTCAGTTCGACAGCATTTGCTGAGTGCTATGCACTGGGCTGTGTGCTGAGAATGAGTGGTCACTGCCTTCTGGGAGCTAGAAGTATGTAATTAGTTCAGTTTTCTCAGAAATTTAATTAATGAAAATCTGAATTTGGGGCGCCTTATTTTAGTCTAATTCTCAGGGTGCTTGTTTTAGTGGATAATTTTCACTCTTGCTGTGTCTTTTTGTCAGTTCAGTCTTAAGGTATTGCACTTTGGACATGGGCCAGATGATGTGCTGGGTATTTGGCATTCACTGATAAACTGGACAGCTCAGTTCTTAATCTCTGAGAGTTTATCCTTTAGTGGGACAAATAGATAAACAGGTACAAAACAGGGTGATAAATGTTCTGATAGGGATAGTACTTTTGCTCTGTTCATGTTGTTTCCTCCTTCAGTTTCTTGTTCCTGTTGTGACATCAGGGATTTGTTTCTTCAGTTTAAAACGTTAAACTAAGGTTTTTTTTTGAGTTTTGTCTTTTGTAAGATGCCAGTACCTTGGGATGATAGGAAGATAATCTAGATAAGTAAAGCATGCTTAATGCTGATAAGTAAGGCATGTTAGACATAAAAAGGCTTTATTTATTGGGTGGGAGAAGGTTGATGGGACTTTATTAATCTTATATTCGAAACCCAAGGGCAACATAGTTACTGTTCAAGACAGCTAAATTTGCAGGTATAGAATAGGAAGTTTAAAAAAAATTGCTTAGTAATTTATCTCTTCCCATATCCCCAGATTAATTTTTTCTGTGTTGCATCCTTAATATCATGAGACAGTTGCTTATACGAACTCAACTTTTCTCACTGGGCTCCTGCTTCTATCCTGCAGAGTATCCACATCCAGGTGGGTGCGTGCCCAGGCAGCGTCTTAGTACTGCTTACGTGCTTTCCTGGGAGGTGACAGTCATCATAGGGTAAGAGCAGGCACTTCAACACAGTTGAATGTACGTCTTCAATTAATATTCTGTTAAGCTAAAGGGAAAGACCTCCCCCCAACTTAGCAGTTTTGTAAAAACAAAATGAAACCAAACCAAACAAAAAAACCCCCCCAAACCCAGAAAATTAAAGTTTTCTTCATTGAGGGGAAGACAGTGGGTTTTGCCCAAAGTTTTCTGTCCTTAATATCAACTTTGCTGCCATATATTATTATGGCATTTTACATATTCCATATACTTGATCTCCTTGCTAGTTGGATACATCTAGTTTGGGATTTTCAGTGTCAAACACAATAAGAGCACATTGATCTTTGCTACTATCTCTCAAAACACCCAATTTCTCTTGACCTGCTGTATCCCTTATATTCAGTAGGATGATTGTGAGTGTGGAACAGAAGAGGAGGAATGAGCATGCATCAGTGCATGCATCCTATATTGGCCTGTAAAGTGACCTTTCATAATTTTGTTCCCAGTATTTATTATCACCAATAAGTACATGTTTAAACTTGATTTTTTCTTGAAGTAGCCTTTGCCATGGTTTTCAGTTTTTCCAACTGCTTTGAGACTTTCCTTTATGTAGCTTCCTTCTAGAAGCATCTGTGTCACCTTCTTTCCTGAGCCAAACATTGGTTCTTGAACGTCTTAGATACCAGTAGGATTGATGACTATCAGTAACAATAATGTACTCTGTCATGTCTTAGGAACCATAGTGGAGATACAGATAAAATGCTTTGGGAGTTTTGAAGAGTAGAGATGACCCGCAGCTACTGGGATGAGGTGACTCTCAGGGAGGAAATGGCATTTAAAATGATGCTTTCAGGAGCTGAACTAGGACATGTGGGCTTCAGGGTTAGGAAGGAGGAAAGATGGTCTACTGGAAAAGTGACTAGCAGTAGAGAAGAACTGGTCATAGCTAAAATTTCAGCTTGGCTATTGAGAAGGGTATGATAAAGAGAAGAGGAAGAAGTAAATTTGAAAAGGTAGTTTGAGTCAGATTATGGGGGAGCTTGAATACTGAATTAAGGCATTACCACCACTCAGTAGACTATTAGGGGCTCTCTTGAAGAGTCTTGAGCAGTGAGAAGGATTAATCTGGGCTGCAATGTGTTAAAAACATTAGAACAAGGAAGTTAATGGTAAGGAGAATATTAGGAGTCGGTTCCACCATTTCTAGGTGAGATACCGTGAGGACCATTAAGCAGCTGTTTTGTATATTTTTAATCATATCTGGTTTTTTAAAAAATTTTTATTTATTTTAGGAGAGAGAGAGAGAGAGAGAGTGCACACATGTGTGCTTGTGTGAGTGGGGGGAAGGGGCAAAGGGAGAGGGAGAGAAACTCAAGCAGACTCCCTGCTGAGTGTGGAGCCCAACTTTCGGACTCTCATCTTATGACCCTGAGATCATGACCTGAGCTGAAATCAGGAGTTGGATGTTTAACTGACTGAGCCATCCAGGCACCCCTTACCTCTGGTTTTTCGATTCTTAAATATTGAACTTTTGGGGCATCTGAGTGGCTCAGTTGGTTAAGCATCTGCCCTCAGCTCAGGTCATGATCTCAGGGTCCTGGGATTGAGCTCCATTGGGCTCCCTGCTCAGTGGAGAGTCTGCTTCTTCCTTTCCTTCTGCCCCTCCCCCCGCTCATGCTCTCTCTCCCTCTCTCTTTCTGTCTCTCCCTCAAAATAAGTAAATAAAAAAACCTTAAAAATAAATGAACTTTTGTATAAAAGAATTTTAACTTATTGGTATTAAAATTAATCTACCTGAAGTTTAGGGAAAGAGGCTGGATTCACATTTCATCTAAAAAATGTACTTGAAATAATTACTCTTTCCTAAATATTGTGGTAGGCATTGTGGATCTATAAGTAAGAAAGGTAAGATATCCTTTGATATTTTTATATAGATTTTGATAATTTGTAAAATTAAGGTTGTCTTGAAAACATTTTCACTGTTTAAAAGCAGTCTTGTGATTGGTGGGCTTACTTACATTTTCAAATAAGTGTGAATTTAGTTTATCAATTCACTAAAAACATCTCTTGGGGTGCCTGGGTGGCTTAGTTGGTTAAGCAACTGACTTTCCGTCAGGTCAAAATCTTGGGGTCCTGGGATTGAGCTGGCTTTGGGCTCTGGCTCAGCCGGGAGTCTGCTTCTCCTGCTCTCTCAGTCCCCTGCATGTTTGCTGGCTCTTTCTTTCAAATAAATAAAATCTTAAAAACAACAACAACAACAACAACAACATACATCTGTGGGGCAAAAGGTTAATTATGTATTTCTTTTTTAGCAATAAGGTAGTACAGAGGAAACCAAATACACATTTGGTCACTTGATGGAAATTTCAGTGGGTTGGATAAAAGGCATTTACTGATAATATGGATGGGGCTGTTTTCTTACTTTTAAGCATGTTGAATGAAATGAATTTTTTTATTTTTTGAAAGTTTGTCCATCAGAATGAGAAGATATGGGTGATGCTTATATATTTTTTTAAAGATTTTATTTATTTATTTGACAGAGATCACAAGTAGGCAGAGAGGCAGGCAGAGAGAGAGAGAGACGAGGAAGCAGGCTCCCTTCCCTGGTGAGCAGAGAGCCCGATGCGGGACTCGATCCCAGGACCCCGGGATCATGACCCGAGCCGAAGGCAGAGGCTTTAAACCACTGAGCCACCCAGGCGCCCCTAATGAAATGATTTTGAATCAGCCATTTTACTTATTCCTATGTAAGTTGTTTGAAAGAGAACAAGAGAAAGAAGTTGTTGTTGAAGATATTTTATTTTGATATTGTTGGTGCCCTAAAATAGGGAGAAACTTTAGTGTTACTTGCATTTCATCCACATTGGGGATGAATACAAATACAGTATTGGAATTTTGATTTTGTGCGAATTAGGTTTTTAGTTAGTATTTTAAAAATATTTGATGTAGCCTCACGCCTTTGAATAGGATTGCAAAACTTCTGTTCCTCTTTCCTTCCTGCCCCCCCCCCCTTTTTAACCTTTTTACAGTCTAAGGGAAGATAAGATAGATGGTTTCTTGGTAAGTAATTCCAGTTTCATTAAATGGCTCTTGACTCCCAGTACTGAGTTATTGCTTAACAAGATGAGTCAGATGGTCCCAGAAACATTTTTTTTTTTTTTTTGGTTACCGTAATTACAACATATTGGCAGGATTTTATTATGTTTTGTAGTTGTTATTTGATCTGAAATGTTGATTAAAAAATAGAAGTATAGAACTTTGTGTCCAGTGGACTTGTTTACATCACTGAGGAATTCTATACTTCACTGTGTGACTTAATTGTACTTTTAAAGACACCCCAGGGTGTTTTTCTGCAAGAGGCATGTGTGTATACGGAGGGGGTTGTTATAAAGGGAGTCTATACAAGTTGGATGTAATTCTGTTTTGCTAGATTTGAACTTTAAATTCTGGGCTTATGAGCAAAGATTTCAGAAAGCATTTCTTGGCTTTTCTAACTTGTAACTAAATTAACTCTCCACCAGAAATATATTCCTTGAAATAAAAGGATCTCTTATTTGGTAGTGATCATTATGTGCAGGTAAATCAGAAACGTCAAACTTAGGAATTTGGAAGAATAAATTACAAAATGTTAAAAAGAAAAATAACTTTCGCACTCTAAGAAAAACTTGCAAATAATTTTAGTGTTTTTATTTTTTTTTTAACTACCAAATATCTGCTCCTCCATACTTGCCTTTGCCTTTGTTTTGGAAGCAGTTCAAAGGTAAAAACTCCTGGTTTGTTTTTATATAGCTGGAAGGTGTCTCCTACCACCCTTCCTGTTCTGCTTCCTGTCCTCTTTCCCACCCATCTGTTAGTCCATTGGTCCCTCTATTCTTGTGAAAAGGAATTGGTGGGAAGGCCTCCTGCTTGATTATTGAAGGAGAGTAAGGAACTGAAGTTCATACCATAAAAGTTCATCAGGCCATGCAAATTATGGGAGCAGTAGGCTTTATATTTCATTTATAAGACAGTTTTTCTTCCAGCATTGGATTAGTTTTTAGATGCTTGTATTGAAACTGTAATTGATAATAGTAGTTTTTTTTTTTTTCTTCTTTTTAGGATAGCCATCTCTGATTGCCATAGCAACATCTCAGAAGACAGTCTGCTTGATCTAATGGCAGCATGTCAAGGAGTTGCCTTGAGCATAACTCCACTTTCTGAGATGGTACTGGGATTTTGAGTTTCAGAAGGAAGGTGATAACATATGTTCTAATTCTGTGTCCTTTCTGCTGTAGTTTTGTTGTCTGTAAGGACTATGTATTTTTAAGACTCGCTTGAGATACCTAATATTATTTATAGTTCGTTGTTTCGTACAAATAGATTATTAGGGTGGAGCATATTTTATTTTATTTTTTTATTTATGTGTTTTGCTCAGACTAGATTAAAGGTTGTTTTTTTGGGGGGAGGGGGCTACTATATTGAGCCACAGGAGATTAAGTTTGAATACTGTATTATGTTGGAGAAGTAGATTTTATTTAATTTCCTCTATATGTAGTATATTTGTGGAATAATTTTAACTATCTTTAGTAGTTTGACTTTAAAAAAAGACTTCCTGGGTGGCTCAGTGGGTTGAGGCTCTGCCTTTGGCTCAGGTCATGATCCCAGGGATCTGGGATCCAGCCCCACATCAGCTTCTCTGCTCAGCGGGTAGCCTGCTTCCTCCTCTCTCTCTGCCTTCCTCTCTGCCTACTTGTGATCTCTGTCTGTCAAATAAATAAATAAAATCTTAAAAAAAAACCAACTTCCTAATAGAAAGGCGAATTCGTAAGAAATACTGCCATTGTATACTCGGATGAAAAGAAAAAGGAAAATGATGAGATTGAATTCTCTGATACTCATAAGTTTTGATGATTTTACAGGAGACAGAGACTCGTTTATTCTTGAGTTACATTTCTTCAAATAAGAAAATAATAATGGTATCAATACTAATCATTTATACAAAGTAACTTAAACATATTAAGCAATCACCAGCAATCACCAGCTTAATCTCATGGGTTTCTAAGAGGATGTTATTTGCAAACTTAAAATATTTAATTATAGAGGTATAATAAGATTATCTGGTAGATTTGACTTCCTCAGAGAAAATGTTATACATACACATAATGTAATAAACATTTGAAAAAAGTTGTTTTTCATTATTTCAACTTATTTTAGTAGTTGTACAGTCTTAAGAATATGTTGCAGAAGGGGTGCCTGGGTGGCTTAGTGGGTTGAGCCTCTGCCTTCAGCTCAGGTCATGATCTCGGGGTCCTGGGATAGAGCCCCACATCGGGCTCTCTGCTCGGCGGGGAGCCTGCTTCCGCCCCCCCACCTCAGCCTGCCTCTCTGCCTACTTCTGATTTCTGTCAAATAAAAAAAAAAAAAAGAGAATATGTTGCAGAACTGTTAGAAAATGCTATCTAGCAGAATGTAGTGTAGCAAAGTTTATACACTGAATATAAGGAAAGATTAAAATGTGATACCAGCAGCGGTGTTGTTGAGAAGGAAACTTTTTATATTAGGGATGTAGAGATTGGCAGTTTGAGACCTCTGATGAGTACTTCTGTTTTGTTATTTTAATATTTATTTACTTATTTAAGATTTTATTTTTAATCTCTACACCCATTGTGGGGCTTGAGCTCACAATCCTGAGTTCAAGAGTCATATGCTCCACCAACTGAGCCAGCCAGGCCGCGCAGTACTTTTATTTGTTAAGAAGGTTAAACTGAGCAAAATCTTGGAACTTTTTAGATTTGTATTCTGTTCTTTCTGAATTATCATAAAAATTATTTTTTTTCATATAAATTATTTCTAACTCCCAAATCTGTCTGTCTCAGAGTATAAATCAATTAGTTTCAGGGTATGCCTCCAAAGAGTAATTATTTTAGAGAGGGGAGGCGGAGAGAGCATGAGTGAGGGGCAGAGGAGAGGGAGAGAATCTTAAGCAGACTCCACACTGAGGCTGGAGCCAATCATGGGGCTCGATCTCATGATCTGTGAGATCATGACCTGAGTCCAAACCAAGAGTCGGACACTTAACTGATGGCGCCATCCAGGCACCGCTATACATGACCAATATTTAGAGATGTAGTATAAGAAAGGTTTTTTTTTACCCCCGTGAGTTCATGCCTCCTCTTACCACGTGTAGTTCTTTAAGTTTTTTTTTTTTTTTTTTAAGATTTTATTTATTTATTTGACAGATTGTGAGAGAGGGAACACAAGCCAGGGGAGAGGAGAGAGGAGAAGCAGGCTTCTGCTGAGCAGGGAGCCAGATGTGGGGCTCAATCCCGGGATCATGACCTGAGCCAAAGGCAGATACTTAACAATTGAGCCACCCAGGCACCCCATTTCTTTAAGTTTTAACTGGTTAAATAAAATGACACCTTGAGCTTCTCAGTTACAGGACACATCTCAGGTGCTCTATAGCCATATATGGCCAAGGGCTACCTTGATGGACAGTGCAGATAAAAACATCTCCGTCTCCACAAAAAGTTGTATTGGACAGTGCTAGCTACTGTAGGGGCAGAACCAACAGTGGCTGGAAGTGGCAGAAGGGCCATTTTGGCCTCATCTTAATGAAGAGGCACTGAAAGTGTTCTAACAGAAGACCATTGAGCCAGGGATGTGGTAGGATGTTTTCATCTGCATGGGGCCTTAAAAAGGGTATCATGACATTTTCTCCTAGTCTTCCATTAACCCTCCTTCACTTCTTCCTTCCCTCTCTTCCCTCTCTGTGTTCTTCCTTTCTTTTCTTCCTTTTTTACATGGCAGTGAATTTATTGATTATCTTAGGAAACTAGGTTTCTTGATGGTTTCCCTGAGCTTTTCAAGTTGACAGCTTCATGTGGTTAACCTGAGAGTGCTTTTCAGCATCTGCTTTTCACAAGATTTATCTTGATCTCCTGATGAGCTTACTTTTATAAATGCCACTCCACTTCCATTAGCTTTATTGAGAGGTTTCTGTATTCGTGATCTTGCCAGTTTACTATTTACATTTTTTCTAAACCCAGGCAGGATTTGTGGATGCTTATTTGTATAATTCTGCTTGTATGCTGAAATAAATGTGATAGATAAATTGTGCCAATTTTAGATTTTACAATCCTTGGTGGCTTTTTATAGTGTATTTGTGCAGTGAATGTTAGCTGCTCTACAGAACATAGGCATTTTTCCTGAAGGACATGTGGTTGGATTTTAGGGCCCTATGATACCAGTATAGGAACATCATGTAGGTAGGTATATGTTGGTTACCTTGTAAGATTGATTTTAGATTGTTTATTTTGTTTTGGGGTGATGTTAAGGAACTTTAGGAGATATATGTATTCTATGAAATAAGGCAGTTCATTCAATAAACATTTATTAAATGGTCTCAGGTTTGGAAGAAGTAAGAATATTATTCATACCATTTGCTCAATGGTTTTTGTGATTTCCTTTAGGAATGTGAATGTGGCATCATTTCAAAGCTGTCTACTTGAATGTAGTTGATGTTCCAGATATGCAATCCAAGTTATACTCTATCATGAAATGATTCACTGAAGATTCTGATCCTTTGAATATACTCTAGAGAATGTGTGCTATTGTGGTGATTGGAAGTAATTTCGAGGTGCCTTTACTAATTAACCGTGCTTATGAGATTTGTACTTTAGACTCAGCCTACCTGCCTACCCTGCCACAATGCTCTATCTCATGTAGTGTGCAAGTTGCAATGGGAGGGGAAGGCGTGTGAGTTTGACTTCAGTCAAATTGGCTTTGTGTAGTTTGTGGCATTTGTCTACAACATTAGAAAAATTTAGGGGGAGAATGGTTAACTTTCTTAGAGCTTTTAAATGTTTTTTTTTTTTTTTAAAATTCTTTTTTAAATTTATTTATTTGTCAGAGAGAGAGAGAGAACGAGCGAGCACAGGCAGACAGAGTGGCAGGCAGAGGCAGAGGGAGAAGCAGGCTCCCTGCCGAGCAAGGAGCGGGATGTGGGACTAGATCCCAGGACGCCAGGATCATGACCTGAGCTGAAGGCAGCTGCCTAACCAACTGAGCCACCCAGGCGTCTCTCTTAGAGCTTTTAGAAGAGTATTTCAGGAGGAAGGCTAATTTTAGTTCAGCCATGGTTAAATGTTATATTAGTATTGAGAGCCTAGATTATAGTTGAACCACTTGGAAGTTTTCTGGGCTTACTGCAGTTTGAGGACTCTGTATCATTTGAGGAAGTATTTTCTTGGTTTTACTTTGGCCTTGGGACCATGTAAGTGGATCTGGAACAAATCTCACTGTGGTAGGAGGTTGGCTCTAGTAGTTATCTGACCAGTCCTTCAGCAGTGGATAGGATGCAGTGAGGTATAGGAAGAAAAATACTTACGAAGGAAAGCATAGTAGAGGATAGTTGAGTTAGAATATGTAAACTGGGTGAAGAGCAGTGATTTTTGAGTTAGTGTTTCAAAAAAAAGGTGTGGGGTGGTCATGGTTTGCCGGACAAGGCATCAGAAAGGGCCAGAGACTAATAATTTGGCAGAGTTGTAGTAGTAAATCTTTTTTTTTTTTTTAACAAAGCTATGATTTTCTAAAGGAAGTAACCTAGCCTATATGATTTTTCTGTGGATAGTTTAAAAATATTGCCTTGATGTGATCTTCGGGTTCTTATTTAATCCTAAGTAGAAGTTATAAAAGGAGGTTGAACATGAGGCATATCTCCTTTGTTTGTAATTTTTCCCCAGGAATCAGCAACTTTAAAGCTTGGCCTCTCTGTAATATACTTTCAATATTTAAAGTCTGTTGGTAATGGCTACCTAAAATGTTGACAGTTTAAAAAAAAACGGTCTCTGAGCACTCCCCGTAAACATTGATAATTCTTGCACAGGTACATTTTATTTTATGAAGACACACACATGTGCGTGCGCGCACACACACATTTATACATGCATTTATATTTGTATTAATTGGACTGCGTAAAATATATTACGTATGATGCCCTTTTTTGGGCAGGGGGTTAACATTTTCATTTTTTTGTATCGCACTTTTACCAGGAAACAGCAGCAGCAACAACATCATCATCAAGTTACCATCACCAGAAAAAGCAGCCCTGTGTTCCTGGTGATGATCGCAGTTGGTATTCACTCACAAATACCACTTCTTTACCATCTCTTCTCAGGGCTAGCTGGGACTAGTTAGTAAGTGGAAGGGAATACGCTGTTCTTCCCTCCAACCATACATGCCCTCCTGCATTAACCAGTTAAACATGTGGTTTGCCTTCTGGGAACCTGTCAGTTCAGTCTCACATTACTGCCAAAGCTTAATCAGACGTGAAAAAGCAGTACTGGAGATAGCAAAGGTATCAGTAAAGGAAGAAAGAAGTTGGACTTTACCTTCATTGGTTTGTTCTAGAGTTCCAGCCTCACAAGCACTTCAGATGTCAGTGAATGTGTATTCCAATAATGCATGGAAAATAAGATGGCACTTCAAAAAGATGTGCTGTAAAAAGTGTTTCCCCAAGTCATTTTTTCCTTCCTTTTTCCTAATTTCTTTTCACTTAGTGACATTCAGATAGGACTAGGCCTCTTCCCCTCAGTTATTTAGGACCAAAGACATGGGTTTTTACTAGATTCCTTCATGCCACCCCTGAAGGAAGCACACATAGTCACTCCCACCCACCCCACAAAAGAATCACCTTCTCAACAGATCTGCCAAAACAAAGAAGGGTCTTTTAAGAAGAGCTCCTTTTCCTAGCCATTCCCACTCTGGCACCTCTTCCCTATTTTCTTGGGCCAGAGGAGGGAGGAAACTCTGGGCTACGAATTCCATTAAGAAGCAGCTGGGTTACAGACAGACAGACAATGGCCACCAATCTAATCCATTTCAGTTATTTTCCTATCTTGTCCTTTCATAATTCAAAAGTATCATCTATCTTCTATCATCCTGGAGCCTGAGAAAGCAGTAATATTGCCTGTTTTAAGGAAATACAAGCTTCATCACTGGGATAATCACAACCATACATGTTAAGTCACCCCTGAAAGATATTTAGTATGTATGCTTTCCTCTTTGAAGCATTTAAAATATACTGCATAACTTAAAACTTGGGTTTTTTGTTGCTTTTTCTCTGGTTGCAGAAAGAAAACATGAAACTTAGAACAGCAATGGAAAGCTGGGGAAAATTAAGAAAGCTCCCAACCTTTAGGGGATTACCTTCAGCTCATTTAGCCATATTATGTATTATCATATTTCCAAAGTTGTTAAAACATCACAACAGCTAAAAACTTACCTTAAGCTCAAACTAACAGAGCCAAGCTCTACTACTTGTAAGGAGCAGAGAAAGAATGATACTTCTTCATATGGGAGACAGAAATCATTGATGCCAGTACATTCAAGACTTAACAGTCTCAGGAATGAGCATGTTATCACTGAAGAGGGATGAATATAACATATAGAAAGAGGAAAAAATATAATGAGATGCAAAATTAGTTAGATCAAGGGTTATGAAGGATAGCCTGTCCTTTTTTAACTTGAACTCCTCTCTATTATTAATTACCTGGGGGCCTAGAGCATAAGGAAGTTATTACTAAAGTACTGATTCACAACTGTGTATGTGTCCCTATTTAAACATTCCAAAAGAATATAAAACAAAAACTGTCTTCTATACA